>CP139506.1:61233091-61694310 GCA_021014915.2 Artemisia tridentata subsp. tridentata
ACTTTTAACTTATATCGTTTCTATTTACTATAAATTGATAGTTCAAGATTTGTGCTTTATATCTAGGCAGTAATTTCAGGTGAGTTTGTGGCCCCTACTTTTTTGGTGTTATCTCAAGATAAGAGATATGTTTAAAAGCTGAAAACATGCAAAGATAGTGATACGTTAAGGCAGTTGGTCATATGATATCTTCCCGCCAAGGCCAACTAAATTTGTATAAAGAAACAAAAATGCTCAAACACATCTCTGAAACCATGAAACAAACATTCAAAACCCAAAAATCCCATGTTCACACAATCTCAAATCCAGCTATAAACTTCATATTAGACGAATGTAAAAACCTTCAATCATCAAACCCCATTGAAACTCCAACACACCCACCTTCGAAAACCGACCCGGAACCATCAGGTGTCGAGATTTCGCACCCGTGGCCCGAATGGGTTGAATTAATGAAGAAACTGACTAAAAATGGTTACTTTGATGGATTGGTTGATGGGAGAGAGAGTAATCGGGTTAGGACCGCATGTCTTAACTTTGCGCGTGATCGGCCTGATCTTATGAGGTATCTCAAGTTGTTTTTTTTTTCTATGCACACAAAGTGTTTGATGAAATGTTTTGGCGTACATTGTGTATGCAGGTATTTTGCAGGGAGAGATGTGGAGATGGTTGCGGGGTTTGGTTGTCCGGGTGTAGATAGGAAAGTTGTGAACTCGGGGAAACGACTAAGGGCGTACATGGGCATAGAAGAAGGAAATGTATGTAAATTTTTTAAAACTTTTTTTAATGTTGGACGAGAAACACATGTTTAATATGCTAAAAAATTTCAATCTTGTGGGACGGGTCAAGTGATTGTTACATATAATTGCGACTTACGAGTAGAGTTCAATTTTTTACATGGGGTCATTTTTTAGCGAGTATTATAAAACTTTAGGGAGTACTCCAGTACTCAAAAAATAGGTAAGGGGATTAATCGATTAAAATTGACAGTTGGCTAATTAAATATAGCATAAAATCAAGTTAAGGGAAGAGACCGCTACAAAAAAAAAGAATAGGGGTTAAATCGCCAAAACAGTGCTTTAAGGGTTTAAGCAACATCAACCCTGACCCAAAATACCAAAAGTAATCGATTTGCTGAATAATGAAGGATTTTTCAGGTTTGCAGCTCCTGCACATTGAGGGGAAACTGTGAGAGAGCATATGTTAAAGCATGTGGAGATGAAAGTGGTCGGACTGTTGATATTATGCGTTTTGTGGTCACGTACAGCCTAGATCATATAACTGGCTCAGAGGGTAGCGAACCAATGATAAACAAAAAGGTGGAGGAAGCAATAAGAAGTTTAATAAAAGATATGGTGGAATATGGCAAGGATGCACTTGATTTTGATCCTTCAATACAGGTTCCTTCTGTCCAGAGAAGTCAATCTCAACAACAAGAACACCGATCAACTATTCCTACTCTCCAAGGCGATTGGAATTGCCCCAAGTAATTCAAATACTGCTATTTTTGTTGTATTTATTATAAAGCTGTCAATTTCGACTTGTTTGCTTATGAATGGGCTGATTTGGGCCGTGTTTTATTTCAAGCGGGTCAAATAATAGTTTCTAGCTAAAAAGTAAATAGTAAAATGAGTTGTGAGTTGCCCAAACTCATCTTTTAAAACATACAACCTTCTAAAATTTTCAACTCTAAGGATTTAGATTAATATAATTGTTCTGAAATTATTATTCTTTACATAATGAAAAAAACTTCTTGGTAAAAGAATTGGACAAAAAGCGGTTTGTTGGTCTACTTGACTAGGTCTGATTCAATCCAAACCTGTATTGACCTGTTAGCGAAGGAAAGGGGCATTCGGGAACAGTTAGTTGGTTCTGGCAAAGCTGCTAGAAGGCCGACCGGACCCTCCATCTTGCCACCCTTATTTAATAAGGTGTTTTATGATCTTGTCGTGTTTGCATAACATAGTTCTATTAACACGATTTTTTTACAGATGCAAGTTCTTGAACATTGCCAGAAACGTCAAGTGCACGCGTTGTAATGGCCTATTCTATCAAAGACGTAGACTTTCAGGAAAAAATTGGGATATTCATTTGAAGAAAGGAGATTGGTTATGTCTAAGGTATACTTGAAAATCATTTAATAATGGATTCTGATCTTTTCATGATACTGTAAAACCATTTAATTATCGAAAACCAAAATAAAAACCAAAGTTCTTGCAAGATACTGTAAACTACTGATACAAACTGTAAGATGGATTCCGATCTTTTCATGGTTTACAATACTGGCTTAACAAAGTTGCTTGCCTTTTTTACTCTACTAGGCGAGTACCCGTGCATAGCAACGGAATTTCTAGCGGCAGATAATTAACGATTTGTGATATTGTGGTGAGTGTTTTGTGTAGCATTCAAAATACAACGTGAACCGATCATAATGTAATTACAAACGGCTGTAGCATGTGATAACTCAACTCAAGCAAAAATTCTTAACATGTAACTAAGAACATATAAAAACATTTATTGAAATTCTATGACCCGTGAAATTCACATGATTAAATTGAAAACTATGAACAGGATGTAGAATGTGTTATAAACGGACATATAACACATATAGTAATGATTGATTAAGAATAATGTGTATGTAAAGAATCTTTTAGATGAATTTGGTAAACAATGTAATAGAAGACATCAGATAAATTTAAAAAGAAAACCGAATAGTTTTATAGACGTTAAAAAACAAACAATAGTTTAAAACAGTAAGCATTAAAAAAAGAAAACATTATTAATACGAATGATGTATGATACAAAAATAATAAAAGTTTTATGATCTGTATTTTTAGCACAATACCACATGATATGTAACTTATTTGACCATGACCATTAACGATATATTCAGTTTTAGTTCTATGACCCGTGACATTCACAAAATGAACTTTGAAACAGTGATAAATAGATAATATAATAATTGATATCGAAAACTAATGTCAAATGAGGCTAAAAAGTCATTTTGTGCACACTTTCCTTAAACTAATGTCAAATGTGCATTTGAAATACGGTAAGCTCTTATAGAGCAAGTATTATTAACATTGTTGTCAAAATTTAACTTGACATCGCATTTATTGCCTTGTTTTGTTATATCACATATACAAAAAAGTTGACACCATTTTTTTAACAGTTTGGTGTCTACCATTTACAATAACAATTTAATATCTTCTTTTCTTCTTACCATTGTATCATAGCAACATTTTGCCTCACATTACTACTTGGTCTCCTAAGCGTACCCAAGAGACAAGGCAAAACATATATCTATAACTCAATCTTTACACTTTTTTCCAGACACCTCAACAATGGACTCTATATTATACGGAATTTAACTTGGACTATTTGAACTCACATTGTTATCGGTATATAATGATAGTGGACATAATAAACTTGGACAAATTTGGATAGCTTTGGTGATATGTAGCGATTTACAATAAACTATCACACTCCAATAAGCTTAGTCAAACATTCCTTTCTTTAAGATAGAAAATACATTTACAGATATTAGCCAAACACTCCTTTAATATACAGTAAGCTATTATAATCCTCTAATAAGCTTAGCCAAACATATCTTTATTTAAGAACCTTGTCACTAAAAGAGCATAATGTGCTTCAGACCTTCAGTAACCTTGTTTCTGTCTACGTGTCACCAAAGAATCTTAATTAGTCATCCTGAATAATTTGTTCAAACATAAAACCTCATGCTAGTCAATACAAAATCGAATAAAGATTCACACATTCACATGGAAGTTTATAAACAACTTTAATCAAGCATTCAATATTAATGTATATGCAGCAGACCCTGCAACCTCACACCGAAATCATCTTGCAAGACCCAAGCTTCTCAATCGACTGCCCCTATACAATTTTTCCTCTCGACAATTTTCTACATATTCGGTTGAAGCATTTCAACTGAATACCTTTTAGCAGCGTGGACCCTCAATGTATTTTTACCAATTATATTGAAAAAAAGTATCCAGTAGTAGTCCAGACAGTTGATTGCCACAAAAATTTAACCAATTTGTTGTGTAATCCATGGCCTTCAACTCAAACAATTCCTAAAACCGAAAGCACCATGACCTGCTCCATTTTCCACCATTTTACACGATCCCACATATCCTGAATGTTTACGAACAAAATAAAAAGTTATGCACCGTTTATCGAGTTCTTCCCTCATTACCAGCCTTCACCGCAATGCCCTAGAGAGTTGATCTTCCCCTACCACAATATGAAATCGTTGTCAAGTGCCAACACTCTAATAAAGCGAGGTTAAGTTTAGTTTAAAAACATGATGCAGTCAGATTCTCTAAACAACTGCAACTAAAAATTACTTGATGTTATCTGCAGTGATCACAAGTTAATTTCCATGTTACTTATATTTTGGATACATGTAAACCCGCACAACAATATGATCTTGTAAGAGGTTTTCCTAGCTTGTTTCTAATGCTAAATAGTAATCTGTAACCCGTAAATGATATTGTTCTGATCCATAGAAGTGTAGCATCACATTTTTAGAATTAAACATAATCTCTAACAAAGATGCATTGATAAACAAAACATAATATTACGATATAATAGTACACCAGAACTTGACGTTTGTTCTGTCTCCTAAAAGAAAATCACCAATACAACATATACATATGGCAAGAGCCTTGATAAGCATCAAGATCATCCCTATAAGACCTCATACTTTCCATCTCTACTCGCGTTTAAAAAAAAAACGAACCACTCATCTTAAGTAAGTCTAATTTAGTTTAAATTAAGATACCATCAAGCCATTGAACATAAAATCATTATGCATATGTTTGATCCAAAAAATAAATGATAATAAAAAATCGCAATGAGGGAAGAACTCGATAAACGGTGCATAACACTTTTTCACATTGATCATTTTGCTTTTATATGTAATATAAATGTATCTTCCAAACACTTTTTCAGCATACACAAGAAACCAATCTTTTATTTATAAACAAATATCATATAAAAGCAAAATGATTATATCATTATAACTATATGCCGCTATTGACCATTTTCTCTTTGTACACGCTATTGACAATATACATAGAAACAAATTAACAAAATCCGAAATCACTTGATTAAATCTCAGCTCAGTGACAACGCATACACTTGGAGTTGCACTTTTCAAAGATAATAAGTCTGTCCAAGAATGAATTAGATTAGGCTAGTACATGACTACCACCGGATATATCAGATCAACACTAATCTTCCATTTTAAGGACGACCCCATACATATTGCATGAAAAAATAACTCGTTTTTATTGGTTGGTTCCCGAAAGCACAAATGACAACAATACGATTGGTGACAGCATGCGGAAATGAATACAGAACCGCTCAAGTACTTGGCTTTATGAATGAAAAAGAAAACATAAACCCGTCATAATGACCTTAAGCACCCGTCATCTAAATAACTTGACTACTAAAAACCACAGCTAATTTACAATGAGGCTCAGATATAATCTTTCAATCAAACGTCGAGCTAAACACATCATCATTGCCTAAATATTATAAGCCTCAAATACTTCACTTGTTCAAGATACTAACAAAATATATAAAGAAGAAACAAATCCAACCATACACTTATGATGCAAAGCCAAGTTTATAATCTGTTGCACAAAATAATTTAAATGGACTAAAAATACATACAAAACGACCTGATTAAATATGCCAGGGCCTGAATCGCCCTTTCTTCTTATCAGATCTGGAAAGATTTTGGCAAGAACAAATCTCAGCGATAACATAACAGATTCGCTCATAATATAACATATTTTTACATACTCGAAACAACCAAGAAAAGAAACCTCAGTCACACCCAAGTACTAAACACACACCAAAAACACCAACACTACCAAGCTTTTCTCAACCTCGTCACACAGACATCACCATTATCACACGCCGAGTGAGGCGGCAACGATGAGATGGTGGCATCGAAGGGAGCGGTAATGTATGTGTTTGTTATATGTGATTAAGATACAAATAATGTTTATAAAAGTTTTCACTTATTGTCCAGCAATAGGGAAGGTGTTTCCAGCAATGTTTCCTGATATAGTTTGCACCATTGAATACTTTCCTTTAGTAAAATTCAGACATTCCATATCACTCACCAATTCAGTTTTAAGATATCAGTTTCAATGTTTAATTCCAGCGATGGGTCAAACACCATTAATTGAGCAGGCCATAAATTTCGTTTCACATGTGTAGGGGCAAAATGGGGATTACATTAATTTCAACATTCCACAACATTGACTTTTCATTTTTCACCTTTGACCATACACCCATTATATGTAGTATAGATTGAAATCGAGTTTCTATATGAATAATGTAGTTGAATCTAAATTTCTATTTTCGATTTAAAATTTGTATCATATTGTTGTGGAATGTAAAACTTTGTTTACTTTGCAAAATCATGTAAACAGAAAACATAATTTTATCATTAGTTTTTACCAAGTTAACCCTTGTAATTACGACAGATGCAACTTTCTAAATTTTGCAAAGAACACAAGATGTTTGCAGTGCCAAACTAACCCACCAAAGAGGCAACTAAATCGCGGGGAATGGGCATGTGACTCGTAAGTTCTTCCCTCATAATATATGATGTCTGTTTCTAAAAATATAATCTTTGGATTCACATTACATGTCCACTTATTTCGCAGATGCAATTACATAAACTTCAAAAGAAACATGGTATGCTTAAAGTGTGATCATAAACGCCCAAAAGCATTTAATAATGCAACACATAGGGGTTGGGTTGAATTCAAAAGAGATGAAAGGTAAGGACAACTTCGTGTTATTGTAAGCGACTAAACATATACATTCATCCCTTGTTTGTGTTATCGATTCTGCAGAAATCTGTTTTTCTCTTTCCAGCAAGCTCCTTAATTTCAAACCTTCTTATAAATTCTGAATATATGAAGTCATTGTAAACCGCGGGTTTCTCATCAGATACTAGCTCCGGGAATGGTCCATATATCTTCTCTAGGCTGCTAGGGGTGAAAAGAACAGCAATAGACGCGGACCTTCTTCAGTGTTTGCCAATACTCTATGCTCTACACTTTTGTATTCATCATTAGACATTATCTTTTAAAGAGAAATAATATTTTAATTAGATGTAAATAATTGATAACGTAAACAAGGGACGAGCCTTATCCAACCTGTCCCTTTTTACTATACCTGCAGCAAATCACCTACGTTGATAACAATGGCCCCAGGGGACCGGGTCAACACTAACCCAATCTTCCCCACACTTGATCTGCAACAACCCAACAACCTCATTCTGAACAAGCACAGTTAAAACACATGGATCGGTGTGGGAAGTCGGCCCAAATGTGAGCTCGGGTTGTGGACATTGAGGGTAGTAATGGGATAAACTTAATCTCCTCTCCAAACACAACTCCTCCTTCAACTTGTCACTTTTTATTCCCATTCCTTCACATAAAATTGACATCAGCTCTTCTGCCAAACCCACAACCGCCTTGTCCCAATCCCTGAATGCCGCTCTACAAATCTCGGGCACCGCCTCCCATGCTGATTCATTTGGTGGCATCCACACCTACACAATTGAGCGCAACCATAATATAATTAACATGGAAGGAAGTAAAAATCCCCAACTATAACCAAATATATGTTTGAGAGTAAATCGCTAAAACCGTCCCCAAGTTTCGCCAAATTACAAATGCAATTCCTGTTGGAAAATTTAGTGCACTTGAGGGATTTAATCACACCTGGTAATGGGCAAGGAGGTACGGAGTACACCCATCAGGTCAATGTTGACCCTGACTCAATTGAAGTGGTTTGATAGTATAAATGACAATGCTGCTGATGCAGTTGATTCTGCTGCTAGCATTATCATTTCTGCTGGTAGCTTTATCTGTTTCTGCTGCTAGCTTTATTGCTGCTGATGCAGAACAATTCTGCTGCTAGTGTTATCAATTCTGCTGCTAGCTTTATTGATTCTGCTGCTAGAATAATAATGCTGTTGCTGAACTGATGGGCAATGGAATCTGCTGCTAGCACAATTATTGTGCTGCTAGGCAAATTATTCTGCTGCTGGTTATAACCACTGACTCCTACAATTATGGAAACTATTATGATATAATTAATGAGCCGTTAATTATACATAATTCCATGGGCTAGGGTTTGAGTAAACTCTATTATAAATAGAGGTCACATCTTAACTGCATGGATATATACAGAATACAAACCCTAAACACTTGAGTACGATTTGGTTCTTGATCAGTGCCTAGAACAAGAACATCACTTGGTCTTATCCCATAGAGATATTCGTGTAACCCAGGCATAGGGTCGAATAGTTTCTATTGGAAAGTGATTACACGATTTCAAGTGAATATCCGGTACCTTGTTTGATTATCTTAACCCTGATCTGGGAACACCACGACACAAATAAACCAACAATCAATAGAAACTATTTAGTGATAATCAATGGTGGCTGCGATGAGGCATATGGCTGCTAACTTTTCCAAGCTGGAAAAGTTTGAAGGTGTGGATTTCAGAAGATGGCAAAAGAAGATGAAGTTCTTGTTGACCAGCATGAACGTGGTGTATGTTCTGACCACAACCATTCCTGAAGATTATGGGGATGATGCTACTATGGAACAGATGAGGAGCAGAAGCAAATGGGAGAATGATGACTACGTCTGCAGAGGTTTAATCCTCAATGGTATGTCTAATACTCTCTTTGACATTTATCAAAATGTTGAATCTTCTCAAGAACTGTGGGATTCCTTGGAAGCCAAATATATGGCTGAGGATGCATCAAATAAGAAGTTTCTTGTAAGTAATTTTAACAATTACAAAATGGTCGATTCTAGACCGGTCATGGACCAATACAATGAACTTCTTAGTATACTTGGTCGTTTCACACAACACAAGATGAACATGGATGAGGCTATTTCAGTCTCTTGTATCATCGATAAGCTACCTCCTTCTTGGAAAGATTTCAAGCATATGCTAAAGCATAAGAAGGAGGAGTTAACTCTTGTTGAGTTGGGCAGTCATTTGCGCATTGAGGAATCACTCAAGGCGCATGAAAGTGACAAGCCAAAGAGCAGCACTGTTGCTGGTCCATCAGTTGTCAATAAGGTGGAGCATAACAACTCCACCAGGTTCAATGACAACAAGGGCAAACGTAAGCATCAGGATAACACCAAACCTGATCCTAACAAGAAGTCAAAAGCTACTTGTTGGAAGTGTGGTAAAACTGGACACTTCAGGAATGATTGTAAAGGTGTTAAAATTGGCAATAAAACCAATGGATCAGGCACGAGTGGATCTGGGAATGGTAATACCAATTCCCTGAAAGGTCAGAATATATTTGATAAGTCTCTTGAGATTTATTATGTTACATATATATCTGATGTCACTGGTACAGATTCTGCCTATCGTCACACTGGAAATGCGTGACTATATGCATATAGTCACACACGTTTTTTTTGGGTGTGTGTGACAAAAAGTCGCGCCACCGTAGGTATCATATGGTCACATTGTTTAGTTTGTGGCCGTTTTCATCGAAAAAGAGTGACCAAAACCCGAATATGTGTGACTAATTAGGCACAAGTTTTGTTGGATTCATCAGTATGTGTGACTGTTTCCCATCCTATGGCCACACGAAAATATAATAAATGTGATGTTTGTGATGATTTAGTCACACATCGTGTGTTGTTTTTTTCGAGTTAGTCACATACAATTTAAAAAACAGTGGCCAAAAGTGTTAATAAGTGTGACCATATGCTGTTTAAAGTGAAGAAATGTGTACTATTGATCATCCAATGGTCACATGAATTCTTAGTTTGTGTGGCCTTTTGTAATATTTAGTCACACAAAGCATGTTTGATTTGGGTATTTAGTCACATACAATTAAGCATAAAGTGGCCAAAAGTGTTAATAAGTGTGACCATATGCTGTTTTAAGTGAAGAAATGTGTATTTTGTGTGACTATTGATCATCCAATGGTCACATGAATTCTTAGTTTGTGTGGCCTTTTGTAATATTTAGTCACACAAAGCATGTTTGTTTTGGGTATTTAGTCACATACAATTAAACATAAAGTGGCCAAAAGTGTTAATAAGTGTGACCATATGCTGTTTTAAGTGAAGAAATGTGTATTTTGTGTGACTATTGATCATCCAATGGTCATATGAATTCTTAGTTTGTGTGGCCTTTTGTAATATTTAGTCACACAAAGCATGTTTGTTTTGGGTATTTAGTCACATACAATTAAGCATAAAGTGGCCAAAAGTGTTAATAAGTGTGACCATATGTTGTTTTAAGTGAAGAAATGTGTATTTTGTGTGACTATTGATCATCCAATGGCCACATGAATTTTATGTTTGTGTGGCCTTTTGTAATATTTAGTCACACAAAGCATGTTTGTTTTGGTTATTTAGTCACATACAATTAAGCATTAAGTGGCCAAAAGTGTTGATAAGTGTGACCATATGCTGTTTAAAGTGAAGAAATTTATATTTTGTGTGACTATTGATCATCCAATGGCCACTTGAATTTTATGTTTGTGTGGCCTTTTATAATATTTAGTCACACAAAGCATGCTTGTTTTGGGTATTTAGTCACATACAATTAAGCATAAAGTGGCCAAAGTTGTTAATAAGTGTGACCATATGCTGTTTAAAGTGAAGAAATGTGTATTTTGCGTGACCATTGTTCTTCCAATGGTCACATGAATTTTTATTTTGTGTGGCCTTTGGTACTATTTAGTCACACATCGAATTAAACAAAGAGTGACCAATAATGTTGGAGCAGAGTTGCTACTGCTAGCAGTACTAAGGTAGTCCAAGGTAGTCCTGCTGAAGCAGAGTTACTGCTGCTAGTACTATGCTAGTGTTGCTGGAATGTGTATATATATTATATATAAAACAATATTAAAAAACACAAGAAATTTCAAATTGAATTAAACTCGAATGTATATAACTGGACAGAATATACAATTGTAATGTCGTACTTAATTAATCAAATATCTAAAGACTTTTGAACCTTCACCCCCTTAGCAGTTTGCCTTAAGTCGTTAGCAGATATATATTGTTTCTTCGTTGGTGCCTGTGGTACACATTTAGTCACATGGTTTGTTGGTGTAACCTGTAGTAAACAAAAGACGCTTCTATCAAACGTTGAATTACATATGAATAATTATATATGTAGGTTGAAAAAACACATGTACGTACCACCTCTTCAAAAATAACTTGATCCTTTGGCCATGCAACGAAACTACCTTCGACTTTCTTAACTGTTTTGAACCCATTATTTGCTACGTCCGGTATGAATGCTGCATCAACTAACGATGAATCAATTGACACTCTGTAGCAATCATTTGGGAGTGGTAGGTTATGCAGCATTTGCTTTCCATGAGACTGGTATACGGTACCAAAAGCAACGATATTTGATTTCTTTATGTGCCAGAGTTTGCACTTAAGTGTCTACAAAAAAAAAATTTTGCATGTATATATCAGAAATTATTTAAACAAAAGAATAACAAGAAACATGTTGAAATACATACTGTTGGCAGTGCTTGTGTTAGAGACACATCTTGTTGCGATTGGGAATCTGGAGACCCATTTCGTCGCTTCTTTTGCTTTGGCTTATTGGGTCCGACAGTTTTAGCAAGTTCCTATATGTATATATAAAACACGTTACATTATTTAAACAAAAGAGTAACAAGAAACATGTTGAAATACATACTGTTGGCAGTGGTTGTGTTGGAGACGACACATTTTGTAGCGATTGGGAATCTGGAGACCCGTTTCGTCGTGACTTAAGGTTATGCTTAGGCCTGACAGTTTTAGCAGCAGGTTCCTATACGTATATATAAAACACGGTACATTAGTCGATCATGTATGTAAAATTCAAAAATCAAAGGGCGATCTTTTATTACTATACTTACCATTGTTTTCGTTACCTTTTTAGAAGTTTCAAGGCCATTGGATTTCTCCTCAATTCCCGCATCTTTAGGACTTACAACACCACTTGTCTGAGTGCCATTGGAGTCACCTGCAATATTTTCAATGGCCATTGGAGTCACCTGCAATATAAATTAAGAAATACAGTCACTCATCAGTTTATGTTCAATGCCTAGTATCATTAGCATCAGTGGTGTTAGCATTAGAAAATGAAATTGTTAACAACATAAAAAATGGCTTACAACTGAGGCTATTGGCGATGGTTCAGTTGGCAGAGTTATATTCATCCCTTTATCATTCAACTGTTGCAGAATTTGAGAAAGCATTATATTTGTGTTTTCCACCTCACCGGATAATTTATTGACCTGCACATCTTTTTCGGTCATCTCGGCGGACAATTTCTTGATCAATTTATCTTTTTCTTCACGCTCGCGTCTCTCATTATCCAGTTGAGTTTGAAGTAAGGCAATTTTTTCATTGGCTTCTTGTTTTCTTCGAGGAAGGCCAAAATACTCTTTGTATGTTACTGCACCTCCCACTCCTCTGGCATAACCGCCCTTTTCCTTACCAAATACAAATGTCATGGCATCAGTGCCATCATCAAAACCCGATGTTCCTTCCTTGATCTTGTCATCAGCTTCTTTCTGCACAAAAAATATAGGAAATGTTGGGATTAAAAGTCTTCTTGATGCTGTTAGAGTAACTGCTGGTATACAAGCTACTACTGCTAGTACACAGTTAAATGTTGCTGCTATATAAGCATAATAATAGAATTAGCAGTCAAACTTACAAGTTCATCTCCCTTTGATTTAATATCATCATTTGGGTATTCGCCGTCTTTGTTTACCCTTCCTTTCACCCACATTACATCACGGGGGGGTTCTTCATCCGCTTCAATCTCTTTATTTTCGATCTAATAAACATCAAATGCATACCCATGTAAAGTTAAACCAAGATAAACGAAAATATGAGGATGCTTACACATGTACAGTTAAACCAAGATAATCGAAAATATGAGGGTATTAATGCAAATGTGCAAATTGGGCAATGTAAACAGATTCATTTCTCATACTGATCGTCTCTTAATTGGTAAAACAAACATTGTGTAATCTTACCATTTTCTCTTTGACATAAGCATATCCACCTCGTCCCATTTTATGCTGATAAATATTTTGGTAACGCGCCATTTTACCTTTCTCAGATTTCTCCTAATTAAAAAACACAAAATCATAAGGCGTTTAGATGCGGTAATGCTGCAAACTGAAAATAATAAAATGACATATACACTTAATTAAAGATGACTAATTAAAACCTTGTATGCTTCGGTGGTCGTGTATTTAACATACTCGACCCAGTCTTCTGATTTCATTATTGTATTATACAAGTCCGGGACTTCATTCAGTTTGGAAGGTGTATTTAGGTTGGGCAAAATGTAGTTGAATTTGAGCTTCCTTCTGTAATTCCTTAGCATTTTACCAAGACGAATCATTATCAATTTTCTGTATTGGACGTCAACAACAAAAAATTTCTGAAAAGATTAACACAATGTTGTTAATTAGTTGCACATAATGTAACTGCATACATAAACTTATGTAGTACTGGGTTACAAAATAGTATATATGTACCAAGATTTCATCCCATAGTTTATCTCTTGCTTCTTTATTCACCTTCTTCCAGTGTAGAATCTTCACACCTATCTGCTCACGAGCCACATCTCCTAAAAAACTCACAAACACTGCTCTGTTTTCCCCTGTTACCCTACCGAATGCATCGAAGGTTACCTTGAGCTTTATTGCACCAGGTTTGTCATGCTTCGCGCGAAACTTTACTAGCCTGGTTGAGCCCCTCTTAGCTACTATCTCAGGTGTTTGGTTGGTTACAGGCTCATCTATATCTTCTTCATCAGAAGACTTTTCGGATTCATATTCTAAGGCGTTATCATCATGTACAATATGATCAAGAGGAAGCAAAGTATGGTTATCAACAATGGGTTCAGTTTCCATGACTCTTGAGCAACAAAGGGTAAAAGAAAATGATTATGGCTTAGCTTGGAGAGTAATGGTGAGAGAAGATTTGATTTTTGTTTTTTATTTGCAGTCTTTTTTTTAAGGAGAGAAAAGAGGCTATACACCAAGAATATGAATCGTTTGTGATTGAAAAAATTTCGATCCAAAAATTTGCCTCCAAGTTGTAATTTGAAATTAACAATTGAATTATTTGAAAATTTTCCCTTTGAACCTGTTAATTAAAGCATAAACTTGAAAAAATCAAATTTTTGGCTCCAAATTTTATAGAGTACTATCTTAATAATCGCAAATAATGTATCATACTGTGCAACCATCACATCAACAGTACAAACGTAATTACTAGTTATTGTACCCTTACCAATTACATTTACAAAACACAAATTACTAATTACCTTTTTGTTATTTGGTTTCATTGTTTGCGTGCTTGTGTTTGCCATAAGAATGTGTGTGTTGATTAGGGTTTATTGATTTTTGTGTGTGTTTACAAATGACCGGGTAAAGGGATTAATTGCTGGTTGAATATTGAATTTGTGGTTTGGTTTAACTATAGCTGACGTGGCAAGATTTGTTTAAAAAAAAAAAAAAAACTAATGGTGATGAGGTGGCGGTGAAATCCGGCTATAGCCGGTAAATAGGGATGGCAACGGTTCGGGTTCGGGGCGGGTTTTAGTATACCCATAACCGAACCCGTTTATAATATACCCGTACCCGCCCCATATCCCACCGGATACCCGATTAATATTATCCATCGGTTTTTCGGGTTTCCCCGCGGGTATTAGTTATCCGTACGTAGTTGAATATTATATGGACAAAATTGGCGGTATTAAGATTAAGTCACGCTAAAATCCACCGAAAAAACAAAAGAAAATACTCTAACCACTCCCAACAATAACTCAGCTTTAAACTTTAACACAATGCCACGTCAGCTTTAACACACTCACCCTTAATTAACTGAGCTTTAGTTATACACAAGATGTTTAACGAATGAGCCGAGATGATATGGTTGTATACGAGATGTTTAACGAATGAGCCGAGATGATATGGTTATACACGAGATGTTTAACGAATTGAATGAGCCGAGATGATATGGTTGTATACGAGATGTTTAACGAATGAGCCGAGATTATATGTTTGTACATGAGCAACACACCCAACAATAACTCACGCAACCTTTCGACCCTGTTTCATCATTTCTTAAAAGAGTTTAATTTCTAGACCAACCCTGATAGCTGGATGGTCTTGAGGCAACTCACGCAACCTTTCGACCTCTGGATCAGCACGATTATGCATCTGTAGCATAATACGAGTTATCTCACCTAGCAAATTGTTAATCAATTTGAGTTCTTTTTCTTGTTCATTGTGTAATCGGGTGAGGATAGCCTTTTGCACCTCTGCTAGTTAATTTGTTAGCCACAGTGTTTGTGTTAAAATTAGTGATACTTGCGAGAGAGTTTTATAAGAAGTTGTGTGAGAAAACGAAGTGTTGTGAAAGTGGCTTTGATAGTGGAAAGCCGTTAAACTAGCCGTTGGAGGCTATTTTAAAAATCAGATTGAAAGTAAAAGTAACCGTACGAGTATTATTCAAATTCAAACGTAAAGTAACAGTACAACATATTAATAACGAGCGGGATATTTAAAATTTAAAATTTAAAATTCAAATTAAACAAAAAGGCGGGATATATTTAAAATTTATCAATTCAATTCAAATTCAATTCAATTTATAAATTGAAAATAAAGTATCAAATACAAATACATTAAACATGAAATAGAAATACATTAAACATGAAATAGAAATACATTAAATGTCAAATAAAAACTACGTTAACATAAACAATGATTGATTAACATAAACAACATACGATTAACATAAACAACGGACGATTAATAAAAACTATCATCTGAATCTGGGTAACCATCTTCAGAGGATTCGGAAGGTGTGAAAAAACCAGACTCCCACCTTTGCCTACGTTCTTCATCCTCCCTGGCTTGCCGCTCCAAACGATCAGCTTCCTCTTCTCTTTCAAGTGCTTCCATTTCCAGGAGGACTTGCATATCTGCTTCCTCTTGCCTAAGTTGTTCCTCAGTTAACCCAAACGGATTTGGGTCTTGGCTGGGAACTGGTTCATTTTCAGGTTGATTATTCACCGAAAAATTTTCCGGTTGGAAAACCGGAAAGATATGCTCGGGTGGAGTATGGAATTTTTCATTTTCGCTAGGTGGGCTTGGAAACTGTTGGCCAAAATCCTTTTGGCGAGGTGGGCTTGGAAATTGTTGGCCAAAATCCTTTTGGCGAGGTGGGCTTGGAAATTGTTGGCCAAAATCCTTTTGGCGAGGTGGGCTTGGAAATTGTTGCCCGAAATCTTTTCTGGAAGACATCTTGAATTTGAGATGCTTGGATCTTGAGTATTTGAGAAGTTTGGAATGTGTTTCTGTGTGACTTGTGCTTCAGAAGCATTGGTATTTATAGGGTACAAATGCACACGTTTTATTAACGTGACTTTGAATTTTAATTGTTGGGGCTAACCTGCGTTAACGCAGCGTTAATATGTTGTACTTTATCTTACGTTTGAATTTGAATTTGAATTTGAATTTTAATTTTAATTTGTTAAGGCTGAGTTATTGTTGTAAGTGGCCTAAATATACCCATACTTCTCAAACACATTCAGACTGCGATAGATATTAAAGCATGTATTTACATTAAACATGTACTAGAAAATATCAATTACCCTAATGAAAAAGTCAATTAGTCATTAAAGTTAGCACACAAATTACATTAAACATCATTAATATAGAAAATATCAATTACCCTAATGAAAAAGTCAATTAGTCAATCCAACACCAAACACACTTCTAGATCAACTACACTAGTCAAATCCAAACCAAACACAAACCAAATCCGATCAATATTATCCATCTGTTTACTTTTGGCGCCTCTCGATGGTCCCTCTTCCCGCCTAAAGTATTGGGAACCGTTCGTATACCTCTCTAGCCTATTTGTACAACTCGACATGGAAAACCGTTCATAATTAATCAACCGTACCATATACAACTCCTTTGATATTTTCATTAGAAAATAAATTTCAAATTTCAATGGCTGACTCCTCTTCAACTCCTTCTTCCAACAAAAACAAACGCCCAAGGGATGATTCTCCTCCACCAATGCCTGAAAAATATAAAAAAATTGGCATATCCCAAAATATTTGGGAGAAATGTAGTAAAGGCCAGTATGGTGTTGAAAACGCATTGTTAGAAATTCACAACAAGCGTATAAATATGTATGAAGAAAGGAACAAGAAAGATTTAGAGGTCATTGAGGAGCATCAGAAGAAAATTGAGGAGAGGAACAAAAAAATAGAAGAAGAAAGAGAGAAAATAGTTGATGTTTACAGAAGTATTGAAGCTAGTAAATATGTGTCTTAATGTATCTTTTCTTTATATATTTTGCCTATGTAAATGTAAACTTATTTTGACTTGGTTTAATATATGAATGCAGTTATTATGTACAAGTTTATGATATTTGAATACAGTTATTATTATTGTACTGCTAGGTAAACAATTGTACTGCTAGCGAAACGTTGTACTGCTGGGTATCCTTTTAGCAGTGGTTGGGAGTGCAGGGTAGTTTGTATCACTTTTTACTTAAAGTGTATAAACCCCCAATTGCTGCACACAATCACATTCACGCACACATTACTCTCTCTCTTCCACTCCCTAATCGAATTTTAATTGTCAAATTGCAAAACCCCCAAATCAAATCATAATGTCGAACCTAACTTTTACCGAACCTCATAATAATGTTGCCTTTTTAGAAAAATCCAATAAGTCTGTAGATTTTACTGAGATCATTGATTTCCTTAATGCAAGCTATATTAAGTTTGCATTAACAGTAAAACCTACTATATATACTTCCAACATTATCCAGTTTTGGTCGTCTGCTAAGGTCCAAACTATTAATGGGGAAGCACAAATCCATGCCCTTGTAGATGGGCAGATGATTATCATTACAGAGGCGTCTATTCGAAGAGATCTTCTCCTAGATGATGCTAACGGAGTTGAGAATCTTCCAAATACTACAATCTTTGAAAAACTTGCACTGATGGGCTATGAGAGATATACAGATGCTTTAAAGTTCCAAAAAGGTAATTTTTCTCCTCAGTGGAAATTCTTAATTCATACTTTTTTAGTGTGTCTAAGTCCAAAGACCACTGCATGGAATGAATTTAGCAGTAATTTAGCTTCTGCTATAATTTGTTTGGCTGAAAATACTCAAAGATTTAATTTCTCAAAATTAATTTTTGATAATATGGTTAAGAACTTGGATGGTTCTTTGGCTAAATATTTTCTATATCCAAGGTTTTTGCAACTCTTTTTGGACAACCAATTTAAAAAAAAGAAAAGTCACAAAAATGTTTATCCCACTCCCTGCCTTACCAAAAAGGTTTTTGCTAATATGAGTAGGGTTGGAAAAGATTTTTCAGGGAGAGTGACACCTTTGTTTCCAACAATGTTGGCACTAGCCCAAACCCAAATGGGTGAAGGTTCAGCAATCCCAGCTGGTACCCATCAAACACCCACAGAACAACAACAAAAGACCTATAAACGTAGGACTAACACCAAGAACACTGAGCTACCTCAGGCTAGTGGTTCTATACCAACTGTTGCAGATGAGGATGTCACTGGGGGGGGGAGAGTGACATGTTGGCAAGGGCTGCCACTACTGTGTCTAGCTTAGCAGCAGCACAGGACAGTGGTAACATCATTAAGACCCGAACCAAGACAACTTCTAATGAAGAAAGTTCCTCTAGAACTGATTCAGGTGAAGGTCCCAGTCACATGGAAACAATGGGGGGTTCGGATGTTCATCCTAGGGGTGAGACTGAATTTAACTTTTCCAGTGATCCACCTCTCGGGCTAGGTAACACAAGCCGAAGTGGTGAGGATAGTATGCAACTTTTGAATGAATTGAAGGATACCTGTGCCAAGCTGTCTGCACAAATTGGTGATCTGCGAGCAATAGCTTCTTCCCAAGATGGAGTCATCAAAGCTCAAGGTGGGGAGATAAAGGCTTTGAACACTACAACAAAAGTGGCTTTTTAGGACCCTTTGTGTGGGACGCTATGATAATGGAGTCCTAAAAAACTGTTTAATAGGACATATGAGCATTTAGGGTCCTTTTTAAATATTTGCTACTTAGGCAATGTCCTAAAAAGTTATATAATAGGATGGTCGATGATTTGGGGTCCTATTATCATATACCTTAATAGGACGCTTAAAATATTGATCCTAATAAATTACTTTATAAGACATTTAGTTGTTGGTGTCCCATTATGTGATAGTGTAATACGACACTTGATCACTAGATGTCCTATTATCATATACCTTAATAGGACGCTTAAAATATGGATCCTAATAAATTACTTTATAAGACATTTAGTTGTTGGTGTCCCATTATGTGATAGTGTAATACGACACTTGATCACTAGATGTCCTATTATGACATAACCTTAATAGGACGCTTAAAATATGGATCCTAATAAATTACTTTATAAGACATTTAGTTGTTGGTGTCCCATTATGTGATAGTGTAATACGACACTTGATCACTAGATGTCCTATTATGACATAACCTTAATAGGACGCTTAAAATATGGATCCTAATAAATTACTTTATAAGACATTTTGTTGTTGGTGTCCCATTATGTGATAGTGTAATACGACACTTGATCACTAGATGTCCTATTATGACATAACCTAATAAGACATAATAGGACACTTGAGTTTTGAGTCATAAGACATCAGTTAGTTAAAACGCTTATTCACAAAAAGTTTTATTATAGCAAAATTTAATAGGACCTTTGACACGTGGGTATTATAACGTTAACCTTTATAGGACGCTTTATGTACAATGGTTTTATTATTGTACACCATAATAGGACATTTCATTTTTGAGTCATATAACATCATTTTTTTAAAACGATTATTTGCAAAAGTTTTATTATAACAAAACTTAATAGGACCCTTAAAGGATGCATATTCATTATGGTTTTATTACAATACACCATAATAGGACACTTGATACATAAGTCATAAAACATTAATTATTTAGAACGCTTATTCGCAAATGTATTATTAAAACATAAGTTAATATGACAGTTGATACTTGGGTACCATAGATTGATACTTGGGTACCATAGATTGATACACCTGTGTCTTTTAACATTAACCTTTATAGTACGCTTATTTGTTGTGGTTTTATTATCATACGCCATAATAGAACACTCCTTATTATGTGATAGTGTAATACGACATTGCATCTGGTGCAAGAACGTATGATGTGCAATACATATGACTTACTTAGGTGTGTACTATAAACTCATACACTTAAAAATGCATATCAGGTGACTAATGTTTTTCATAACATGATGCTCAAGTTCAAGATTAAAAATAAAAAATAGATCCGACTCAGGCTAATGACACACACAAGCCCTACTGGTATAAGTAAAATCTCAGAATAATAATATCATTCAGCTTTTAAATCGGCCAAGCTGGTACATTCAAGGATTTGATAAGTGAGAACATAAGCTTTCAACCAACAATTTGAGCAGAAATCTCTTGATAGAAAAAACACTTAAACTTGCTAAAGTAAAAAGAAACATACGAACTACTATCAAACTACACCATACTTTTCAGACTCCTGAGAATACAAGTTCAAAACTGCATACTGAATCAAAACAAGTAAAAGAGAGACGAGCTTATCGCCTCTTCGACACACCAACAGTCTTTCCCCTGTGACCAGTGGTCTTTGTATGCTGTCCACGAACTCGGAGACCCCAATAGTGACGAAGCCCACGGTGACTCCTGTTAATAGACCAATACAAAGAAACCTTAATGCCAACATAAATATATCAAGATGAAATTAAGCAATAAAATAAGCTGTTAAATTAAGCTATAAAAAATAAATAAAAATACAAGTAACAAGATTAGCAACAATCATACAAAGCCTTAAAAGCACTAAACCAGAAATTGAATAATAAAGCCACAGGAAAATTCACAAATTAAATCAAAGTACTTATCAGCTTAAGCATATGCTGACCAGACAATAAACCTTTTTCAAAAGCTCCTAGAGAGCTTAATACTTAACCAAATTCAAATCCAAAAGCTGCTATGGAAAGCTTATCACCTCAGGAATGTTTTACCTCCAAGAAATCACTAGCTTATGTGTCTACTCTCTATTGTGCAAGCTTGTGAAATAGGCTTAACAACTGTGATACAGGGGAACTATTCAGCAAACACTCAATTTCAAAAGCACTTTCAAAGGCTTAAATCAATTCCAAATTTCAAAATTCTTTTTGCAACTTGAAAACAACCTGGAATAATTTTCAAAACAACTTTCCAATTGTATTTTGAATAAAAAATGAGGCCTTTGCACCTCTTTGAAATCCTGACCAAAACAGACAATAAGAAACTTTTTGACTTTTTGATTTTTGAACAAATGTTGACTAAATCCAAATTATACTACTCCTAAGTGCTTATACTAGTTATATTAAGCTGTAATTGAACTAATTTAAGCTAAGTTAACTAGATTTGAACCTATAAATCTAATATGGCCTACTGAATCAAAATACTAAGCTGATTATGAGAGATCAAAGATGATTTTGACTTTCTGCTTATATTACCAACCCAACTGACTTTAACTAACCTATATTACCTTAACTATTTATGTTTATGCAGATTCCAAAACTTATCAAGCAAACTAACCTATAAATTTAGCGCAAACCAAACACCCCTTTTACCACTGACTTACACTAACTCAACCTTAATCATTCCACAAACATCAACCATAATCACCCAACTCAGTCCCATATGATCAAACAACCTCAGTTAAACAGCAAACAACAACAACAACTCAGCAAATTCAGAACTCAGATTGAATCAAATCACCACAGTCAAATCCAATATTCAAATATATGATTCAATAATGAACAACAAGCATCAAATCATATCAAATATAACTAATGAACATCAAAATAAGTAGAAACATGCAAATTATCAGATCTATTCTAGTAATTGAGTGGAACCATAAAAATAGTGATAAGGGTGTGTAGTTATTATGTTGGTCTTCTAAAAAGTACGGAGTAGCTAGCTAAAAAGTTAAAATTACCTAAATTTAAAGCAAACTAGATGACTAATAATACACTAAAAGGACAACTAAGCCACAATAGGGGAAATAAGAACTGTTAAATGACAAAAGAAGATAAAAAGAGGGATTATTACTATTTACCTAATTGAAATCATGAAGCTTCTTCAACTGGATCTTCTTCATCGGCAATAACTAAGTCATTGTTGTCCACAACGGTTCCATCGAAACCACCTCTAACTAATTCAATATCCATTGTTTCGTCATGTTGAGGACCCATAAATGAGTCACCCTGCAAATGTGTTTCCACGTCATCAAGAATTGTTTGTTCATCCATGTCATAAACATGTCTAGGCGTGGGCGTGATCACAACTTGCCATCCTTTGTCAACACTATCTGCAACGTAAAATACTTGCTGTGCTTGAGAAGCTAGTATAAAAGGCTCGTTATGAGCCTTCAATCCTTCAAAATTCAATAGAGTAAACCCGTTTTCATCTTCTTTTTTCCTTGAACCATTCGAAATCCAATCACAATCGAACAAAACTACTTTCTTGTCAATAGCATACTCCAACTCAATGATATCATTCAAAACCCCGTAGTAAGTTACATCTCCCGCGATAGGATTGTTATCTGTAGCACTCGAGAAACTGTTTGTCATGGCCTGAAGCATAACCCCACTATTCTGTGTTTTCCTATTCTGTTCTACATATTTTGTGTGAAATAGGAAACCATTTATGATAAATCCCCTATATTTTTTCACAAACTCAGATGGACCACTTGCCAAGTTCCTTAGACTTTCTGTGATTCTGTGATCCCCTCTAGCATGTAGCTCCTCAACCTGAACAAAGGCAAGATGTGTTAATTGTTTTGTTATACACACATGTATTAGTAGGTCGAAAATGCTATGTCATTATAATTATTTTCCAAAAGTAATAAACCTGTGTATATTCCTTACATGATCTTGAAACCACGACTCAAAAGTCTCACTATGTAAACGTTGAATGTCACGCTTACGTTTTCTCCGATTTTCATGTTGAACCATCGCCAGATGTTCACTGCAGTGTTAACAGATGATAATGATGATAACAACGACAACTATTAATCGTATTATATAATGTATGAAACTCACAACTAATATAATTACTTACGTTCGAAATTCATCAACTTCACTACAATTGAACAACACATATGAATGTGCTTTAGCCAAAATGTCAAGGTCCATTATTTCTACCTTTGTAGCACCAATCGGTCGACCCGCCATAGAAAAGATAGGTAAAACATCCTCATAACCATCGTCAGCATCATTTCGACTTGTCTTATTATGTACGGTCTCAACATCACTGGATAAGTACAATGAACAAAACGACACACACTCTTCAGCTAGATATCCTTCTGCAATGGAACCCTCCGGGTTATTCCTGTTTCGCACGTAAGATTTTAATGTAGCTAAATACCTGAGATATCAAAAACAAGAATTTTAGATTCAATAATATTTGTTAATAAAGGTATTTACTGAAATAGTAATGTGCACCTCTCGATTGGATACATCCAACGGTAATGAACTGTCCCTCCTAATCTGGCCTCTGAAGCAAGATGAACCGAAAGATGAACCATGACATCAAAGAATGATGGCGGAAAAATCCTTTCTAAATCACAAAGTATTTTTCCAATCTCGGTTTCCATTTAAACCAAATCATTTGGATTAAGAACCTTTGAGCATAATTGTTTATAGTAACGACATAGCTTCATCACAGTATAGCGCACGTGCTTAGGCAACACATTTCGCAAGGCAATGGGAAGCAACTGCTGCATCAAAATATGGCAATCATGACTTTTAAGTCCAAACACTTTTGGAGGTTTTAACTCTACGCATCTTGATATGTTAGCTGCATAACCATCTGGAACTTTCACCTTCTTAAGCACATGACAAAAAATATCTCTCTCTTTTTTATCCATTGAGAAACAAGCAGGTGGCAAATAAACTTTGTTGTTATCTTGAACTATAGGATGAAGTTCATGTCTAATGCCCATTTCTTGTAAATCTAGGCGTGCTTTTATATGATCCTTGGTCTTCCCATCTAGATTCATTAGCGTTCCAAGGACACTGTCACAAACATTCTTCTCAATATGCATTACATCTAGATTATGGCGTAGCAAGTTATGTTTCCAGTACGGTAACTCAAAAAAAATACTTTTCTTCTTCCAATTAAAAGGTAAATTTGGGTTGCTCTTAACAAGTTTTCCAAATTTAATTTCAAAACCATCTAACTCATCAAGTACTTCTTGTCCTCTTAAGCCACGGGGTTGCTTGTCTTGTTCTTCTGTGCCATCAAAAGAGTTTTTATCTCTTCTAAAAGCATGATCAGTAGGCAAATATCGACGATGTCCCATAAAAACATTGTTTTTTGCCATGAGTCAAGCGTGTTGATTTTGTATGTTTATGGCAGTTAGGACATGCAAGTTTACCTTTGGTGCTCCATCCGGATAAATTTGCATAAGCAGGAAAGTCACTGATCGTCCATAACAAACAAGCACGCATCCGAAAGTTACTTTTTGTTGATGCATCATAAGTGTCTACTCCTTTAAGATCCCACAACTCCTGTAGCTCAACCACTAACGGTTCCATATAGACATCTATGTTATTCCCAGGAGCAGATGGGCCAGGTATAAGTAAAGTTAGAAAGAAATAAGGTTTCTGCATGCACATCCAAGGAGGTAGATTATATGGCGTCAAAACAACAGGCCATGTACTATGAGAAACACTCATTGTTCCAAAAGGGTTAAACCCATCACTCGCTAAACCAAGCCTGACATTACGAGATTCTTTGGCAAACTTATCATACTTAAAATCAAATGCTTTCCATGCTGGGGAATCTGCAGGATGTCTCAAGTAACCATCTTTCGTGCGACTCTCTTCATGCCATCTCATGGAAGCGGCTATTTTAGATGACATAAATAACATTTGCAATCGTGGTATGAGCGGAAAATAACGCAACACCTTTGCTCCAATCTTCTTACATGTATCAGCTGTGGTTGACCCATCTGCAGAATCATCTTCACTTGCTTTATACCTTGACGTATGGCATATATCACATTCTGTTTTATTAATGTTTTCTTTCCAGTACAGCATACAATCATTAGGACATGCATCAATTTTATCATAACTAAGTCCCAACTCTCGAATTATCTTCCTTAGTTCATACAATGACTTCGGTATAGAAGCATCGGGGAAGGCTTCCCTCATTGTATCCAGCATCATGCTGAAACCATTATCACTACATTTCCCAACACACTTACCATGAAATAGTCTAATGATAAAAGAAAGAACTGATAACTTACACCCAGGATATAGTGGTTTCTTTGCCTCTCCCAACACTTTATAAAATTTTTTCGCCTTTAGGTTTGGCATACTCATACTTTCACTTTGTGTTCCCATGTCATCTTCTTGTGTGTCAACACCAAACCGATGGAAGGAATCATTCACCAACCCTTGCATGTCATCTTCAGCATCCAACATTGGAGCATCACTTGATTTGGAACTGAAAGGTGGAATTGTATAACCTTTCATAAACCCGACACATAGCAGATGTGTTCTAGCCTCCGCCCGATCTACCCATATCTGATTACCACAATCAATACATGGACATGAAATCTGTCCATTTTTACCCTCCTTATAAAATATATGATCAAGAAAGTCGTCAAGACCTTTTTTATATTCTTTGGTAAATCTTGGTAAAGACATCCAACTCGTATCCATCTTAAACCTAATTCAATTAACCACATAAAACCACATATAATTTCAAAAAAAAGAAAGGGAGCCTAATTCAATTAACCACAGATTTTGTTTCATAAAAATTTAGCAAAAACAATTAGGGTTTTAATTATGAGGTATTACCTGCTCTTGATGATGTTGCTGATTTCCGGTTGTCGGATGTGAATTGATTGAGATGATGGTGAAGGTTGGGTTAACGAAAGATAGAGATGGGACGAGGGAAACTAATTTTAAATGGGAAGCTTGGGTTCCGTTGCGGGTTAACATTCATGCTTGGCGAATGAGGATTTGGACCATTTGATGGTTAATTGTGGCTTCGCTTATGGTGTTTGGAGTGGAATCAGCAAGTGGTGCAGGTTAGATCCGGTATTTGCTTATGTTTATGATGACTTACTTAGTTTAATGAAAGTCAATGTTCAAAAAAAAATGTTAAAAAGAAATAAACATTTATAGATATAAAACGTTAACTGATCTTCCATTCATAGATAATATTCATTTACAAAATACATTAACCATTCATGTACATTCACCAAACACTAAAACCACAAACATCCACACACCACAAACATCTACCCTTGATGAGACCCAAAACACAAAAGAAAAAGACCAAAGATACTAATCTTCGTCATCTGAAGATTCAGCTTCTTCAATCCTCTCCACCAACTGATCCTTCAACTCCAAGCTTCGACGAGAGAGCAACAGTAGCTGGGCCATCAAATCAAGCTTCCTACGATCACATTGTTGGATTTCCATCAAACAATCGTGACCTGTAGAAGCAACAACATGGAAACGAGAAAAGTTTAGAGCAACCTCATCAATGGTCCTCGACTTTTTCTCTATGACCTCTCTCAGTTGACTGCTCTCTTCACCAATACGAGCAATGAAGTTGTTCTCTTCGACTTTCTCATGGAATATCAATACTTTGAAAGCATCAGCAAGTTTCCCGGTCTCTGTGGCTGCCTTCATTTCATCCAAATTTGGGGTTTCTGCCATTTGGGATTAGGGTTATTAGTTTGGTGGCTGTGAGATTAGATTAGGGTTAAGAGAGATTATCAAATGGGTATATATATAGAGATAATATGTGGCTGTGAGATGAATTGATAACAGAAGCATAATTGCGGATGGAAGGATGCACAGTGATCACGTCAGAGATCCACCACAATATCAAGAAGAGTTTCCAAAGGCTTGAGGAACCAGACTCAAGTTTAAAATTCCTTTTCACCGTATGGCGCATACAAATGAACAAACACGATATGAAAATGAGGAAAACGTATAAAACATGTAGAAACGGTCTAAAACATGATTAAACGGCCGAGAACGTGTAAACACGGACTAAAACGTATAAAAACCGACTAAGAATTATAAGACGTAGGAAAACTGAGGAAAAAGTATGAAAAAACATGAAAATAATTAATTTTGCTCGTAGAATAAAATTTTGGGAAATTGTCGGTTGTTACACCTCGGAAAATAATTTAGTTGTTTACCTCTGTTATGACTCTATAACGGCCATGACCAGATAGACCGATCCGTTTAACATCTCGTGTATAACTATATCATCTCGGCTCATTCGTATAACTATATCATCTCGGCTCATTCGTATAACTATATCATCTCGGCTCATTCGTTTAACATCTCGTGAATAACGATATCATCTCCACTCATTCGTTTAACATCTCAGGTATAAGCATATCATCTCGGCTCATTCATTTAAGATCTCGTGAATAACGATATCATCTCGGCTCATTCGTTTAACATCTCATGTATAATCATATCATCTCGGCTCATTCGTTTAAGATCTCGTGAATAACGATATCATCTCGGCTCATTCGTTTAACATCTCATGTATAATCATATCATCTCGGCTCATTCGTTTAACATCTCGTGTACAACCATATCATCTCGGCTCATTCGTTAAACATCTCGTGAATAACGATATCATCTCCACTCATTCGTTTAACATCTCAGGTATAAGCATATCATCTCGGCTCATTCGTTTAAGATCTCGTGAATAACGATATCATCTCGGCTCATTCGTTTAACATCTCAAGTATAATCATATCATCTCGGCTCATTCGTTAAACATCTCGTGTACAACCATATAATCTCGACTCATTCGTTTAACATCTCATGTACAACTATATCATCTCGGCTCATTCGTTTAACATATCGTGTAAAACCATATAATCTCGGCTCATTCATTAAACATCTCGTGTACAACCATATCATCTCGGCTCATTCGTTTAACATCTCATGTATAATCATATCATCTCGGCTCATTCGTTTAACATCTCGTGTACAACCATATCATCTCGGCTCATTCGTTTAACATCTCATGTAAAACCATATCATCTCGGCTCATTCGTTTAACATCTCGTGTAAAACCATATAATCTCGGCTCATTCGTTAAACATCTCGTGTACAACCATATCATCTCGGCTCATTCGTTTAACATCTCATGTATAATCATATCATCTCGGCTCATTCGTTTAACATCTCGTGTACAACCATATCATCTCGGCTCATTCGTTTAACATCTCATGTAAAACCATATCATCTCGGTTCATTCGTTTAACATCTCGTGTAAAACCATATAATCTCGGCTCATTCGTTAAACATCTCGTGTACAACCATATCATCTCGGCTCATTCGTTTAACATCTCATGTATAATCATATCATCTCGGCTCATTCGTTTAACATCTCGTGTACAACCATATCATCTCGGCTCATTCGTTTAACATCTCATGTAAAACCATATCATCTCGGCTCATTCGTTTAACATCTCGTGTAAAACCATATAATCTCGGCTCATTCGTTAAACATCTCGTGTACAACCATATCATCTCGGCTCATTCGTTTAACATCTCGTGTACAACCATATCATCTCGGCTCATTCGTTTAACATTTCGTGTAAAACAATATAATGTGGCAACTTTTATATATAAACGAGTTAAATGGGTCGACCCAAAACCCGTTTAACCTATTCAACTCGTATCACCTATTTAACCCGCCAACCCAAATATATATACGGGTTAAATGGGTTAGGTTCGTGTTATATGTAAATACTTTAGGGTTGACATAGCCAACCCGAACCCGACCCGAATTACTTGTGCAACAAAGAAAAAGTATTCAAGCCGCCCTCTCCCAAACGCACAAATCCCTCCATTATTTTCATTCGATCCAAGTTTTCCCTCCAATACGAGTGTAATCACGACTTTCTCTCCACACAAATCGTAACTGTGATTTGAAATTAAAGATTTCCCTAATATATCCATGGATATAAATTCCCCTAAATTTATTGAAAACCAAAACCAAAAGTATTTTTGCTAACTAAGGTTTAATAGTTTGAGGTATGATTCAGTCGTCTTTAATATTGAATTGATTTATTTTATGATTTAGGCGTGGCTTTTTGTATCTAACAATTGGTCAATTAGGGATATATTTGTTTAATTTCAGAAATTAGTATGGTTTATTTGTTATGCTGTTCTTTGTGGCTAGTGGGTTCATTCATTTTGGATTTACGGGGTGTTTGTTTCGGCTTATATAGCGGGCTTATGGCTTATTTGCTTTTCGGCTTCTTTTTCATAAGCTCACTTTTTTTGGCTTATTTTGAAACTTTTCGGCTTATATAAGCTTATTATGACATAATAGGCTTATATAAGCCGAAAAGTTTCAACATAAGCCACAAAAAGTGAGCTTATGAAACATAAGCCAAAAAGCAAATAAGTCATAAGCCCACTATATAAGCCAAAACAAACACCCCCTTAGTAATTTTAGGACGTATATTGTTGGATAGCACAGTGGGGTACCTGTTTGTTATGGCTTTGGATTTGTGATTATCAATTTTGCAGCCTGATGTTGTTACTTTTGATTATCTATTCTTAGTTTAAAAAGGCTTTTTGGCATTACTTTGAGTCAGATCATTTAATGGGCGTGTAAGTATTGAACCACTGGTACAACTACCTATCTGTTACATCAGATCATTTTGTATTGTTGTAATATTGTAAGTAATAATATGAATGGTGCGGACCGGTATCCCTGTTTAGCTAGTAGGTCATTATATGCATGTATGAAAAGACAATTAACGGTGTTTGGTTTGCATTGGGGTACGACTATGGGTATTAGAATATGAATGGGTGTGTAAGTAATAACAGAAGGATTTGAGTCTATTTTTGTTTGTAGATAATGATAGTGATTTGATTTCAGTTTTGTTGTTCTCAAATGACTATTGTTCTTTGCAATCTCATCATAATTTTATTTCTTTTCTGCACCAGTAATGGATAATAAAAGGATGCAACGACAAGTCTCCACGAGAAATACGAATGATTATGAAATGTCCAGAAGGTCAAGGATTCAAGAAAACCAACAGAGATTACAAGCTTTGGGAGTGAAAAATATTGTTAAGTCTTTGACAAGTCTAGTAGAGAGTGACAAAACAAAGAAAAAGAAAAAGAAACCAACGGATACCAGTGAGAAAGATGGAGATTATATGTCTGGTTCAGACTTTCATCTTAATGCTGAGGAAGATAACCCAGAAGAAGCGGCTAAACAAACAAATAAAAAGGTACTAATAATAAATTTGGCTACTATATTTTCTTTATGTTTGTTTTCTAACAATTCTAGTTGCATGAAACAGCAAAAAAAATACATTGCCCCAATGTCCATGACTAGATATAAAAATTTAGCACAAAAATGAATGAGTGCTCCGAATGTCTCCCGTGGGCTAACATCTTCAGAATCTCAATCGCTAAAGGGACAACAGATTGATACAGGGAGGGCAATACATAGTAGGGTACAGGAGTCCAACCAAGTCCAAACGAGAAATGATCAACCAAATTCTGTCAACAGAGGGAGATTAACTGCAACTAAGAGAAACTTAATTGCAATTGACAACGATGATGACCACGGGGAGCGTGACTTGAGATCTGATGGTAACTATACATAAATTTCAAATATTATATATATGATATTAAATTACTCTTAAGTGTATATTCAGTTAACTGTTTTCAATGCTTACTTGTTTTGTTTTTTTTTTGTTTTTGTTTTTTACTATAGATAACAATGAAGACCTTTATGATGCTGAAAATGATTATATCGAAGACATACATATGAATGAAGATATTGAAGAACAAGCTACTTCAGAAGATGATGTAGATAAAGACATGGATGATTTGGAGAATGAGGATGATTTGGAGAATGAGAACAATTATGCAAATGACGGCGATGATCTAGTCGAAGAAGAGATTCAAGCTCAGCAACCTGAAAATGAAGAAAACCATGAAGTTACACAAGCTCGAAATGAAACAGGTTAACCTGATCTACTTGATTGCATTGTTTTAAAAATCATATATCATATATTGTGTCATATAAGAAGAATATATAATAAAGTTAAATCTATTGTAAATCATGTTCACTTTTTGTAGTTCGGATTGTAAGCAAAAGAAAGCGAGGACCAACACGTATGGCAAAAGTTTGGGCCCAAGAAAAAGGGGATAGAATTCCTATTTTAGTTAATGAACACGGACAACCTATTAACGACAAAAGTAATCATCTGACTCATTTCATGGGAACCCTTTCAAGGAGTGGAAAGTATTGTCCGATTTATAAACCATGGAATAAAGTTAAGGCGGAAAAAAAAAAGCTTTGCTTGAACTCTTAAAGGTACACAATGTTAAATTTTTATGTTAATGAATAAATTATTTGTTTTCTAATGTGAGCTATTACATTTTTTAGACAAAATTTGATATTCCGAAAGCTGGAGAAAAATGGATATTGCAATCATTTGGGCGGAAGGTGAAGAACTGGAGGGCAAGAGTTAAGGAACTCTACCATGATCCGTCTTTGTCAGTTAAGCAACAAAAACGCTCTAGGCCAAAGCAAGTGCAAAAAAAACAATGGAAGAAGCTTGTGAAGTATTGGAATGAAGAAAACACTAAGGTTTGTATCTTATGAATTTCACCTGAGTTATCAAATTGTTTCAGCGAGTTTGATATTGTTTTTATGAATCTCACCAGAGTTATCAAATTGTTTTGCTATAGTAAAGTATCTATATTTGCTGCAGAGTTTAAGTGAAAAAAACAAGGCGAATCGGGGAAAAAAGAAGATGATCCAAAGAACCGGTAAAAAAAGTTATGCTCGCAAAAGGGAAAAGTTAAAGGTAACTGTCAGTGGGATTGTTAATGTATCCTGTCGATATCCACTGTTAATATTCATTTTCTTTTTATTCATACAGATATCTTTGGGACATGATCCAACTCGATTGGATCTTTTTAGTGCATGCTTCTCCATAGATGGAAATACCAAAAATGATGACACTGCAAATGCGATTGTAAGTAATATGCTTTTATGTTTGGAATAGTGTATTAATAGCAGAAGTTAAACACAATATGCTTTTTTTCGTAATACATGCCTTTCCTATATGTTGTTCATGTTGATATAAAATGCAGGATGAAATGAAACGACTTAGTGATAATCTGCCCGAGGGTTCGATTGATAAGCCTGGACCAGATGATATTTTTTCTACAGTTATGGGTAAAGATCGAAATGGTGATGCAGGCATGTATGGTCTAGGTGTTCGTGCTTCTGAAGTTTGGGGTGTAATACCAAGTCGTTCAGCATGTCATAGAGAAAACAACGAATTGAAGTCTAGATGTGGAGAACTTACTAGTGAAAATGAACAGTTACGAGCCGAGTTATCAGAGATGAAAGGGTCGACGGATAGTTCCATTGTTCCAACTCTTACATCACAACATTCTCCTGTTGTAACCAATGAACCTCCACGTTTACGGGTATGTTTCTATTATAAATCGTTGCTTTTCCATCCTCGTACAAGTTTTAACTTTAAAAACCTGTTTGTAGTTATTAAATTCCAAGCAGTCCATTATAAAAGGGGTGTTTGGTTCATGCTGACTTTTTGAGTCAAAGTAGGTTTTGTTCACAAGTTGGATTTGATTTAGCTCTTATATGTCATTTATAGTTATTTTAAGTTGATCTCATTCTGAACTAGGTAGTATTTAAGGTTTCGCATCAGTCGGTAATTGTTGAAGTTTAGTAGCACTAAATTGGTATCTATAGACCTTAGGTGTTTTTGTTAGTTATTTTCGCTCTAAGTTAGTTTAGTTCGCATGTTTTCACTTCTGGTTCAAGTTTTTTAGGTCCTTAATTTGTTTCTACCCTTTTTCACCCGTCACCATAACTGCTTCAGCAGCTCCTTAGCATAGCCTTTCATTAACCAATTTTTCTAGTTTAAAATCATTTCCAAATTCTTTAAAAAATGTTTTTATATAATCTTTGGTAGCTCATCCTTTATTACTTTAAGCTTTTAAGTTTTAGTTTCATAATTTACTTGCTTTAATTTTAGCTTAGACTTGCCCATTTGGACTGGTTGTGGTCTGCATAGTTTATCTGTCCTAGCTCCCTTTTCCTAGCTTAACATCTGTTTAATTATTAATCCCCTAGGTCTGATTTTTAGCACTCTATTACTTCATAGTATAGGCTTATTAGTGTTTGGCTTTTTGAGGATTTTACTGCTTATTTAATGCTTTATATTTAGTCTACAAGTAGGCCATTAAGGCTGTTTCACCTCAGTTATAGTAATGCTTATTTCTGATTTGAGCTTTTTAGGTGCTTTGAGTTTATACCATTTCTTATATATGTTCCCTGAAGCTTGTTTAGATCTCCCCTAGTATACCCTTTGCTTTGTTTCACCAATAGTTCAGCTTATATTAGCTTTAGAGTAGATTTTAGATCCCTTTTAAATACTTTTAAAGTGACTAGTGTAACTACTGTTCATTTTCCCTTTTATCTACTTAGTTGTTGAATTTTAGAAAATATGTTAGTTTCAAAAAAATGTTCATTTTTTTGTATTTGATTAGTTTGTTAAATAAAATTGAGAAATAAGCAAATTGTTGCATGAATAAATTGATAAATGTTTGTTGAAAATTGAAATCTAGGTTGGGGATGAAGTTTTCCTTAAAAGCATTCTAAACTCAACTGAGACTGTAGCAAAAGGATGGGTGAGGAGCTTGAACCCAAATGATATAGTTGGTGGTACAGAGCTTGGACGAGGATGGTGTGAGGTAAACGTTCAAGTACCAACAAAAAGAGATGAAATATTGGTGAGACCATATGGGTTATTTGCCACAATTGAAGACTGTGTTGGTGCAACCATAGCATGGCCTTGTCCCTTTATCTCGGTATGTCTTTGTTAATCTTGTGATACCAATAATTTTACTAACATGGAGCTTAATGCTTATACATGGGTGTTTATTTGTAGGTGGTCCGTGAGGATTGAGAAAGGATGCATGATGACCCCGGACTAAGCTTCTTGTTGCTTTAATTTATTGTTTAATGTTACAAGACTTTATGTTGGATAATGTTTAGTGCTTTTGTTATGACAATTGCTTATTTATGTTTAGTGCTTTTGTTATGACAATTGCTTATTTGAAATACAATTTCGTTTTATTCATTTAATAATTAGTTGATGTTTTATTCATATCGTAAAATAGAGTGTGCATGCTGAAAATAGCGTCCTGTCATAAGACTTGTTAGGACTTTGAAATGGTCCTATTAAACTTATTAAGCGTCATAACAATTACCTTTTAAGGACGCTTAACATTGTAAAAGTGTCCTAATATGTTGTTATTAGGACGTTATTTAGGTTGCTAATACATTTTATACGACCAAAAAATTGGTTTCATAATAATCTTTGAGATATTAGAACCCTTTTTTTGGTGCTAAAGTAGCTATAATGTTATATGATAAGCGTCCTAACAATTATCTTTTAAGTACGCTTGTATGTGTATCAAAAGATTAAAATTAGGTAACCACATGTTAGAACATTGTAAAAGTGTCCTAATATGTTGTTATTAGGACCTTATTTGGTTGTTCATGGACATATTATGCGACCAAACAATTGGTTTCATAATCGTATTTGGGATATTAGGACCCTTTTCTTGGTGTTAAAGTAACTATAATGGTATATGATAACCGTCCTAAGAATTAACATTTAAGGACACTTGTATGTGTATCAAAAGATTAAAAGTAGGTTACCACATGTTAGAACATTGTAAAAGTGTCCTAATATGTTTTTATTAGGACGTTATTTGAGTTGTTTATAGACCTATTATGCGACCATAAAATTGGTATCATAATCTTATTTGAGTTATTAGGACCCTTTTCATGGTTGCTAAAATAGCTATGATGTTACATCATAAGGGTCCTAACAATAATTTTAAGGACGTTTTTATGTGTATCAAAAGATTAAAAGTAGGTTACCACATGTTAGAACATTGTAAAAGTGTCCTAATATGGTTTTATTAGGACGCTATTTAGGTTGTTCATAGACATATAATACGACCATAAAATTGGTTTCATAAGGGTATTTGAGATATTAGGACGCTTTGGACCTATTACAACCGCCTTACATGAAACGCTTTCATCCTTGGTCCTATCAAATGAAAGGTCCTAAAAAGTACCATTTTATGACGCTTATGGGGGTCCTAAAAAGCCACTTTTCTTGTAGTGGGGAGATAAAGGCTTTGAAGAGAAGGGTTAGGTATTTAGAAGGAGTCAAAGGATCAAGAATTCCCAAACAAAAGGTTAAATCTTCTGAAGCTTCTAAGGATGCTCCCAAACAGGGAGGGAATGAAGGCAAAGTTTCAGGGGAGGATAACCAAGGGAATCAAGTGGTGATTGATCATCGTCTGGGCAAGGTTACAAATGCTGATAGTGCTACTGAGCCAATTACAGTTGGTACTACAAAAGCTAGTACTGCTACACCAGAGGTTTTTGCAAATGCTGTTAGTGTACTTGCTGAGCTGAAGACAGCAAAACCAGTAACCAAAGGTGTTGTGATACAAGAGCCATCATCCTCTCCAAAAGCTAAACAATCAACTCCACAGGTACAAGGCAAAGGTAAAGGGATTCTTACTGAAGAGCCTGTGGAGAAACCATTATCAAAAGAAGAGAAATTAAAAGTTGATGCTGAAATTGCTATGAAATTCTCACAAAAGTATTATGCAGAACATCAGACAATTTTGGAACAAAGGAGAATACAAGAAGAAAAAGATGCAGAGTTAATAGCTTCATGGGATGAGCAAAGGGCTCAGGTTGCAGCTGATTCTGAGCTTGCTAAGAAACTACATAAACAAGAGCAAGATAAGTACTCAGTAGATGAAAAAGCCAGGATGCTGAAAGAATTTTTTGATGAAAAAAAGAAGTTGTATGCAGAACAAAGATATGCAGCTAAGAAGAACAAGCCACCCACTCAAAAACAAAGAAGAGATCTCATGTGCAGGTAGTTTTTTTTTTTTTTTTTTTTTTTTTTTTTTTTTTTTGCAAAGGTATTTATATTAATATCAACAATACCCAATATGTACATCATATCATAAACATCTACTCATGTGCAGGTATTTGAAGAATGTGGACAGATGGAAACTAAAGGATTTGAAATTCTTGGATGATAAAAGAATTGAAGAATTATATGCAATTGCCAAGAGAAACAATGATCTCTTCTTGAATGACAGTTCAAAGAGAGCAGGTGAACAGTTGGAAATAGAAAGCTGTAAAAAGAGAAAACAAGAACAAACTGAGCAAGCTGTTGCTGAAGAACAAATGCAAGCTCACACTGAACTTGCAGTTGACTCTGTAGGAGAAGCCATGGATGCACAACCTTTAACCGTCAAACATCCCATTGTTGATTATAAGTCTGGATCTTTTGGGGAAACAGTTTATTACGATATTAAGAGGCATGATGGTTCTTCTAGAAGGTATGTAAGCTTTCTTCACATGGTTCATGATTTTGATAGACAAGATATGATAGCTCTATGGAAATTACTCAAACAAAGATTTGGTAATAAGACACCAGAACAAGCTAATTATGATAGAGAAGTCTGGAATTATTTAAAGGTAATGTTTGAACCAAATCATGAAGATGAATGTTGGAGAAGACTAACGCACAATACTGTTAAAGAATGGAAAATTTTTCAACGATGTGGAGTACATGCTTTAACTGTGAATGAGTTGGTGATCTACATGCTTGTAGAAAAGGATTACCCTTTAAAGTTTCACAAAGACATTCTACATCAAATGTTGCGTGGGAAGAAAATACTCAAGCTTCAGCTTAATTATGATGACATGGCATATGAACTGCTCAGGAAGATGGACGAGTATCTAGGACCCAAGGACAAGAAATAGAATGTATAGTTATTACTGCTACAATGTATAGTTTGACTTAAACATGTATAGTTATTACTGCTAGTATGTATAGTTATTACTGCTAGAATGTATAGTTATTACTGCTAGAATGTATAGTCTGACATTTATCATGTATATGTCCACTTGCAGTCAAGCTTTATTGTATTTGCAGTTTCCATTTATCATGTATATGCACTTGCAGGCACTTTAGTAACATGTTACTTCATTATAAAGTTGAAAATTGACTTTAGAAAGTCAAGTAATCTGGTTCCATCTAGGGGCAAGTAACATACTTACATACTACTGCATTAAACTAGATAGACTATAAAATCCCAGCATTGTAATGGGGCAAATTAAATGAAGAGTCATGACTAACAGTCTGAACTCAAAATATGACTCTATGATTTAGACACCTAAATAAATACTTCATGTGACCATATGTAACATCTTGAATTTAGTCACACAAACACTCAATGTGACTAATATCAAGGTTAATGATAACTGAGTTCACATTTTGCTATACATATTAGTCACATGAATATTTCAGTGTGACTATTTTCAATGTATTGGTCACATATAATACCCTTATAATGTGGCCATAAACATAATTTAGATGCACATTTGTGGTATGGTGTTACTATTGTATAGCCTATAGTCACATGATTGTGCTACAATTAAATGTGACCATACACATTAGGAATTGGCAGGCAAACACACACTTAACTTTAGACACACATATTAACTTACGTGACTATTTGTATCGAATTTTGGTCACACTTAATCATGTATGCCTATGGTTTAGTGTGACCATATATGACATTTGGTCACACATCTCAAGTGTGTGACATATATTTGTCACTTTTAAATGCATATCGTGACTATGCTTCAAACTTACTTTTCAGTTGTCACACATTTCAAATTCATATGTGGCTAAATTTTCAACAAAAACTAGCAGTCACGCTTAAATAATGTGTGACAAACTTGAGCATATGATTTAGCCACATACACAATTACTTCGTGTGACCATATATGGATTTTGGTCACACTTTTCAATTGCGTGACATATATTTGTCACATATGTATATATATAGTGTGACTAATGTTTCAACCTTATTTGTATCCGTCACACGTCCCAAATTATAAGTGACTAAAAAATCAAAAAAAAATTTACCAGATACGTATAGTCACGAAAATATTCAAATGTGTGGCTATAGCCTCGGATGTAATTCCGAAATGGTCACACAAGTCGGATCAAGTGTGGCTGTTTATTTTATTCTGGTACATTTAGTCACATAAAAAGGCGACTGTGTGGCTGTTCGAAAAACAGCATGTGTGACTAAATCCCATTTTTGTACTAGTGTGTGTACTTTGTGCAGGATGATGATGTTGCGTGGTGGGTTGACTCTGGAGCAACAATCCATGTGTGTAAAGATAGAAGCTGGTTCAAGACCTACGAGTCAGTGAATGATGGTTCTATTCTTCATATGGGAAATGAGTCAACAGCCCTGGTGCATGGAAGAGGATGTGTTGATTTGAAGTTTAGTTCTGGAAAGATTTTTACTTTGTCTAATGTTTTACATGTTCCTGTTATTAGGAAGAATTTGGTTTCTAGTAGTGTTTTGAATAATTGTGGTTATAAACAAGTAATCGAATCTAATAAATTTGTTTTGTCTAAAAATGGTGTATTCATTGGTTTTGGTTATTTATGTAATCAAATGTTTAGACTTAATATTGTTCATGATATGGTTGATTCTGCTTTTATGTCGACATCTAGTTTATATGACTCAACCCTTTGGCATGCTAGACTTGGCCATGTACACTTTAAAAGGATGCAAGATATGTCTAAGGATGGGTTAATCCCAGCATTTGACATGGACACTGAAAAGTGTAAAACTTGCATGATGAACAAGATAACTAAGAAACCATTTCAAAGTGTAAAACGTGAAACTGTGATATTGGAACTAATTCATAGTGATTTATGTGATTTGCATGCTACTCCCTCTTTGGGGAATAAGAAATACTTTGTGACTTTTATTGATGATGCTTCTAGGTATTGTTATGTTTATTTATTGCATACTAAGGATGAAGCATTAGATAAATTTAAAGTATTTAAAACTGAAGTTGAATTACAACAAAGTTCCCTGATCAAGAGATTAAGGACTGATAGGGGAGGTGAGTACATGGATACTCTGTATTTCTAGTCTGTTGGTATAATCCATGAAACGACTGCCCCCTATACTCCTCAGCAAAATGGAATTTCTGAAAGGAAAAACCGAGTGTTGAAGGAAATGGTGAATTCCATGTTGTCCTATTCTGGGCTGAGTCAAGGATTCTGGGGTGAAGCTATGTTAACAGCTTGCTATCTATTAAATAGGGTTCCCAACAAAAGGAACAAGACAACCCCTTATGAACTCTAGACTAAAAAGAAACCCAGCCTGAATTATCTCAGGGTTTGGGGTTGTAGGGCAGTTGTAAGACTCCTTGATCCAAAATTAAAAACTTTGGGTGAAAGAGGCATTGAATGCATCTTTGTTGGATATGCTGAGCATTCCAAGGCATATAGGTTCTATGTTATTGAACCTAATGAATCTGTTTCAATTAACTCAATAATTGAATCTAGGGATGCAATCTTTGATGAGAATATATTCTCATCAGTCCCTAGACCAAGTCAGAGGATTCCTAATGAAACTAATGATGTTGGTGTATCTGAGATCTCTGATGAGATCCCTGATGAGGTTGTGGAACAACAACCTGAACCTGAGCTCAGAAGGAGCAATAGGGTTAGGACTCCAAAATCATTTAGACCTGAGTTTCAATTGTACTTAATTGAAGGAACAAGGGATGAGGTCTCTGACCAACACTCCTATTGCTTTAATGTTGAGGATGATCCTAAAACATTTGATGAAGCAATGAAGTCCCAAGATGTTGCTTTCTGGAAAGAAGCAATCAATGATGAAATGGACTCCATCATGGGCAACAACACTTGGGTGTTGGCAAATCTACCACCAGGTTGCAAGCCTCTAGGCTGCAAATGGATTTTCAAAAAGAAAATGAAGGTAGATGGAACTGTTGAAAAGTTCAAGGCTAGACTAGTCATTCAAGGCTTTAAACAAAAGTCAGGAATAGACTATTTTGATACTTATGCCCCAGTGGCTCGTATCAGTACCATAAGACTGCTGATTGCCTTGACATCTATTCACAATCTGATTATTCATCAGATGGATGTGAAGACAGCTTTGTTGAATGGTGAATTGGATGAGGAGGTTTACATGAACCAACCTCAAGGCTTCATCATGCCTGGCAATGAAAACAAGGTGTGCAAACTGATTAAGTCCTTGTATGGACTGAAGCAGGCACCTAAGCAATGGCATCAAAAATTTGATGAAGTGGTTGTCTAGTGGTTATTCACTTAACCGATCTGACAAATGTGTATATAGCAAATTTGATGAATGTGGTAAAGGATTCATCATTTTCCTATATGTTGATGACATGTTGATCTTTGGCACTGACCAAAATCAAGTTGACCTCACAAAGGAATTTTTGTCATCAAGGTTCTCCATGAAGGATATGGGGGAGGCTGATGTTATACTTGGTATAAGGATTAAACATGAAAGTACCAAGATTTCTATCTCTCAGTCTCATTACATTGAGAAGGTGTTGAGGAAATTTAATTACTTTGATTGTACTCCTGTGAGTACTCCTATGGATACAAGTGAGAAGCTCATGCCTAATACTGGTAAAGCTGTATCTCAACTTGAGTATTCTAGGGTGATTGGCTGCTTAATGTATGCCATGACTTGTACAAGGCCTGATATTGCATTTGTTGTGGGTAAACTGAGCAGGTATACTAGTAAACCTAGTGCTCATCATTGGCAAGCAATTCAGAGGGTACTGAAGTATTTGAAGAGAACTATGGATTATAGTCTCTCATATACTGGTTATCCTTCAGTATTAGAAGGATACACAGATGCAAGTTGGATCAGTAACACTGAGGACAATTCGTCTACTAGTGGCTGGGTATTCCTACTTGGTGGAGGTGCAATTTCTTGGGCATCCAAGAAGCAAACTTGCATTACCAGTTCTACTATGGAATCTGAATTTGTGGCTTTAGCAGCTGCTGGTAAAGAGGCTGAATGGTTGAAAAACTTGCTTCTTGAGATTCCATTGTAGCCTAAATCTATAGCACCTATTTCTATCCGTTGTGATAGTGCTGCTACATTGGCAAAGGCTTATAGCCAGATATACAATGGGAAGTCTAGACACTTAGGTGTCAGGCATAGCATGATTCGTGAGCTTATCATGAATGGGGTGGTATCTATAGAGTTTGTTAGATCTCAACACAACTTAGCTGATCACTTGACGAAGGGTTTGGCTAGAGACTTGGTTTTAAAGTCTGCTAAAAGGATGGGTTTAAGTCCAACTTAGTCACTGAATGCTAAGACACCCAACTCCCTCCTGAGGAAACTTTGGAGCTGAGTTCAATGTGGCAAGCTGAATATTTAGTGGACTGGAGCACATGTTTTATTAACCTCCCAAGGTTGTGCTCAGAACCTGCTGAAAAGGAGGATGAAGTCTTCACTTCTTAATGGTTAATTTTCTTTGAAAAAGTGCTTAGCAGGAGCATGATTAAAAGAGGAACCTGTAACACCCCGACCCGACAAGGGTAGAGATATCACAAATACATGGTTTCATATCAGATAAACATAGTATCCATGAATAAAATAGCGGAAGTCAAAAACATAATCCAACAATAAGTCAACATGACTTATATCCAAAATGAAAGGAAATAAAAGAAATACATAAGTTCAATGCCTAAACAATGGCAACATAATGTCTGAGGAAAATCAAATGGTAGATAAGCTATAAAGAATAAGCTCCACTCAAGTGCACTCAACCCCAAAGCCATGCCCAGCTCCTAGCTTAAATTACCTGTCGCGGGAAAAGAAACGCGGCTGAGCTACTAGAGCTCAGTGAACAGATATAACGTAACAAGCAGTAGCATAATGAATAATACATGAGTAAATGAGAATGGAAGCATGAATACATGGTAAGAATACAAGGTAAGAATACATGGTAAGAATACATGGTATCAGAAGGGAAAGGACAAAGGTGCATGGTAAGGGAAGGTCAGTAATCCACTACGAGCCCATAACATGAAATCATAACCATAATCATAATCATAAACATGTAGAGGGGAGACCTCTTAGTATCCTGTAAATATGAGGGGTGTCCTCATCATGGGTATCCTGTAAATATGAGGGGTGTCCTCATCATGGGTTGGAGTAGCTAGCTCCCAGAGTGTGAAAGACGTGTATCGCACACACCATCAGTCACCATGAATAACATAACATAACATGAACATGAACAAATCTAGGATGCATCCATACGCCCCCGGTGGCCATAATCTGCCTCTACATAAACATGAATCATAAACATAAACGTGCAGGGACGGGACAGGTCATCACTCTCCTGCCCTAGAGTCATGCCATCGGTGCATCGACTGACATGGACATGAAACCCTCATGCCTAGTGAGTGGCTCGTAGTATCAAACTGAGGGTCAAGGTCAAGTATCATGAATCATGTTTTTAGTTTACTTGCATAAGTCAATGTCTTGTTTCATAAGTTCATAATCATAGGTTCATAATCATGGTTCATAAGCAAGGTTCATAAGCAAAGGTTCATAAGTAAAGGTTCATAAGCAAAGGTTCAATATCATGATGGTTCAATAATCGGAGTTCATGAATGAAGGGAACATAGCAATGGTATAGGGAAACCCTAATATGAATCATAATAAGAGAATGAAGGCCTCTTATCAAAGAAGCAGAATATCTGTACCTTATTGCTTGACAAGAATCACACTGAATAAGATGATAAAGAGCACAGAACTACTCCCTCTTCACACCTAGAGGAGTAAAGACATGATTACTAAAGATCCCATTTCATATTAAGTAACTTTCTATTTTTAGCAGGTTTCCATTTTTAGAAAGTTTCCTTATTTAGTAAGTTTCCAAAATTAGCAGATTTCTATAATGAGTAAGATTTAAGTATTATGATTTAGTTAAGTCATTAATTTAGTCTCATTATGGGATTAGGGTTGGTTTTAGCAAGTTATAAAAGTTTAGGGTTAAATATGACAAGTTTACATAGTTTAGGGTTTTAATTGTAAATATATCAAATTAAAGGTCTAGAATGAAAATATCATGATTTACTTATTTAAATACCCCATTTATTCAGAATTACATCTTTAGCCCCTTAAGTTCCATATTTTACATTTTAAACCCTTTATTTATAAAAGTTACAAAATAAACCCTAAAGTTACATAACTTACAATTTAATCCATATAATATCTTTAATTACACCATTAACCCTTAGATTTAATTATATACAGAATCTACCTTCTAATTTCATGCATGGTACGATTTAACCCTTTAGTTTCCCATAATTACACATTTAGTCCCTATAATTATAAAACATATATATTAATTTGTAAATTCTAAATAATTACATATTAGCCCCCATAATTATCCAAACTTACACCAAACCATCATAACATTATAATTTACTCACAATGACCTCAAGTTTCCAGTATTTACATTTTTAGTCCCTTGATTTAATTAAATTGCAATTCGAAATAACAATTATATATAATTACCCATTTAACCTTTTAAATACAAAATTTACACATAGACCCCTCATTTAACATTTTATACGAATTATACCATGTTCAAATAACTTACAAAAATTATCCCTTGAGTTTTTAGAATTACAAAACACCCCTTATATTTATTTTCACAAATCGATATACACTTTTGATTAACAAATCAAAACCCTAATTTCACTAATCATTACATCATCATTACCACATCATTTAAACACTTCAATATTCCAGATTTAATCATAAAATACCTAGGTTGAATTAGTTTTAGGGTTTTCCATAATTTCACTTTTATTTCTAATTAGCCGATTTACAAACAATTTCCACAATAATAAATTTAGGCCTCCACAATTCAAAGTAACATTTTTCTAGTGTTATATGATGATCATAGATGCCATGAAAAATATTAACATGATCCAGAAAAATCGCATGCATATATTTTGATAATTAATTCGATTCTAGGGTTTATAACATATTATTTTCCATACGATTTATATATGATGCATGGGTTGTTTTTATCATTTTTCCCAGGTTGTATTCGACATGAAGATCATCAGAAAAATGGCCAACGAATTTTAGAGGTGTCGTAGAATTAATTTAGGAATTACCTTGTTTACTAGCGCACGAAAGGAAATAATTCTTCCAAAAATAGAGATCGACCAAACAAAGCTTCACCACTATTTTTCCTAGGTTGTACACGTTGGGAAGAGTGTTAGAAAAATGAGAAACAAGATTTGTGGTGATCGAGTGAATTAAAACGAATTTTACCTCCTTTGTTTGTTGCGATGGAAGAAAATTCACCACACTCGGATCGAACAAAGAACACCTTCAAAATTATTTTTCCAGGACTCCTTAGAAGTAGATTGATCACAGAAAAATGCTTAGAGGATTTGTGGAAATCGTATGGAGGTTCAAGAGATTTTTGGTGTGTTAACTTTTCAATCGGCACTTTAGGGTTTGGTGTAAAATGTGGTGATTTGATTTTAAAACTAAGGACCGGTCAAAGGGGAGGTTACATGGCCATAATTTCGGAATTTTGGTTAAGGAAAAATTAATGCATTGATTTACCATGTTTAATTCTCTTTAATTACCTTTAAATTACTTTTATTTAAATCATTATTTGAATTTAAATTACATTAGGCGCCCAAGGGCATTTTGGTAATTTTGTGGCTTGTATAAAAGTTAAATGGAGTTGTTAAAAATATTTGGGATCATAACTTGTTCATTGCTAGAAGTTTGGAATTTATTTGGTGCTTTACATATGTTTTATTTAGTTTTTAAATTCCCAGGGGCAATTTGGTCATTTTACATGTTATAGAATTTCAGGTATTACAACTTCTTCCCCACTAACAAAAAAAATTTCGTCCTCGAAATTTGCAAGGACATGGAAGAGAAAATAGGACAGGAACGAAACGGAACATACCAGATCAGATAAGCCTTACTCACGGATAGCTTGGAATAATTTAACAGAACGGATCTTAACGCAAGATAGTGGAAACAAACGGATAGAGTAAAACTTATTAAGGTAGAGCAGAAGTGAAGAACACCATCAGTTTCGCCCATCGTATCATGATCATAAGAATTCTCAGAGTGAATAAATCAAATCAAAATCTCAAAATTCAACATGGGATAAAATTATTAATTTAGACTTCAAAATATCCGTACGAGAAATCAATAAAGCATCGAATGTATCATAATCGTAAAAGAGAAAATAGGTATCAAAATATCCAAACAAACGAAATGAAGAAAATAACAATTCGTGAAAACGATCTCCTCACTGAGCTGGCTTGATGTCCTTGGCACTCTTATAGTTGTCGTTGTTACCTCCAATCTTGGGACAATCCCTCACTTGATGCTCAGAAGATCCACATCCAAAACAGGTCCCATAAGCCCGACGACACTCTCCAGGGTGGCGTTTCCCACATGTAGTACAGATAGCGTAAGAAAATGAACCTTCAGATGAACCTCCCTGAGTACCAGATCTAGAAGCCCTGCTCTGCTGATGTCCCCTAGTAGAATGATCTCTCCACTGCTCCTGACTGTTGTTGCGTCCCGAGCGATCATCTCCCTGCCTAGTGTTGAACCTGGAATCCTGGCCCCTCGTATCCGACCTCCTCTGATCATAGTTCCTGCCAGCCTGACCCTGATGGTCGTATCGTCGATCCCCCTGTCCACGAGAATCATAACTCCTGTCATTCCCGCCCTTAAAATCCCTGCTCTGACCCTGAGTCTGAATCCTATCCCCATCTCTGTTCCTCTTATACCCAGATCCCTGATGAAATATCTCGATATTGCGAGCTGCGTCGCAACATTCTGCCGGGTCCCGAAACTCATCATTAAGCACGCGGTCTAGTACCCACCTCTTGAGTCCCCATTTGAATTGTCTAGCCTGCTGCTTAGCATCCCCAGCAAGCGGACCCACAAAACTCACTAATCTCTGAAACCGCTCCAGATACTGCCCAGCATTCTCAGAATCAAGCTGAGAGATAGTGTTGTACTCCCTAATGAATCTCTGCTGCTCGGAAACAGGAAAGTACCGATTATAGAACGTGGTACGAAAATCAGCCCATGAACAACCAAGAACATATGCATCACCACCCTTAGCTTCTTTGTGCGCTTTCCACCAGTTGAGCGCATCACCCTCTAACTTGAACACAGCCAGACGAGTCTTGAACCCGTCTTCACAACCTAGCACCTCGAACAGTTTCTCCATGTGGGTGATCCAGTCTTCTGCTGCATGAGGAGTAGCAGCAGAAGTGAAGGACAACGGCTTGAGTTTATTAAAAACTCTCCAGCCACCCATTAATGGTAGTGGGTCGGCCCCCACCACCAGAAGAACTGCCAGCACCCCCAGATGGACCAGCTACACCACTGATAAGCCGGTTGATCACCGCCTCAGTGTTAAGGCCCGGTAGCAGACTTGCTACAGCATTAGCCACCATAGCCTCCAGATTGGGAATCTCAGCATCTCCTCCACTGTTATATTCCTGGTGACGTGTGTTAACCATCTATAGAATTATGAAGACGATTAGTAAGGTGAAACAAAATATGACAGAGCAGAATAAGGAAAAGAGTACGCGAAAGGAAAACCTAATGTCTACCCAATCCTCACAGGTCAAAGGCCTAAGCCAACGGGTTTCGGAAACCTGTCTCTGATACCATAAATTGTAACACCCCGACCCGACAAGGGTAGAGATATCACAAATACATGGTTTCATATCAGATAAACATAGTATCCATGAATAAAATAGCGGAAGTCAAAAACATAATCCAACAATAAGTCAACATGACTTATATCCAAAATGAAAGGAAATAAAAGAAATACATAAGTTCAATGCCTAAACAATGGCAACATAATGTCTGAGGAAAATCAAATGGTAGATAAGCTATAAAGAATAAGCTCCACTCAAGTGCACTCAACCCCAAAGCCATGCCCAGCTCCTAGCTTAAATTACCTGCCGCGGGAAAAGAAACGCGGCTGAGCTACTAGAGCTCAGTGAACAGATATAACGTAACAAGCAGTAGCATAATGAATAATACATGAGTAAATGAGAATGGAAGCATGAATACATGGTAAGAATACAAGGTAAGAATACATGGTAAGAATACATGGTATCAGAAGGGAAAGGACAAAGGTGCATGGTAAGGGAAGATCAGTAATCCACTACGAGCCCATAACATGAAATCATAACCATAATCATAATCATAAACATGTAGAGGGGAGACCTCTTAGTATCCTGTAAATATGAGGGGTGTCCTCATCATGGGTATCCTGTAAATATGAGGGGTGTCCTCATCATGGGTTGGAGTAGCTAGCTCCCAGAGTGTGAAAGACGTGTATCGCACACACCATCAGTCACCATGAATAACATAACATAACATGAACATGAACAAATCTAGGATGCATCCATACGCCCCCGGTGGCCATAATCTGCCTCTACATAAACATGAATCATAAACATAAACGTGCAGGGACGGGACAGGTCATCACTCTCCTGCCCTAGAGTCATGCCATCGGTGCATCGACTGACATGGACATGAAACCCTCATGCCTAGTGAGTGGCTCGTAGTATCAAACTGAGGGTCAAGGTCAAGTATCATGAATCATGTTTTTAGTTTACTTGCATAAGTCAATGTCTTGTTTCATAAGTTCATAATCATAGGTTCATAATCATGGTTCATAAGCAAGGTTCATAAGCAAAGGTTCATAAGTAAAGGTTCATAAGCAAAGGTTCAATATCATGATGGTTCAATAATCGGAGTTCATGAATGAAGGGAACATAGCAATGGTATAGGGAAACCCTAATATGAATCATAATAAGAGAATGAAGGCCTCTTATCAAAGAAGCAGAATATCTGTACCTTATTGCTTGACAAGAATCACACTGAATAAGATGATAAAGAGCACAGAACTACTCCCTCTTCACACCTAGAGGAGTAAAGACATGATTACTAAAGATCCCATTTCATATTAAGTAACTTTCTATTTTTAGCAGGTTTCCATTTTTAGAAAGTTTCCTTATTTAGTAAGTTTCCAAAATTAGCAGATTTCTATAATGAGTAAGATTTAAGTATTATGATTTAGTTAAGTCATTAATTTAGTCTCATTATGGGATTAGGGTTGGTTTTAGCAAGTTATAAAAGTTTAGGGTTAAATATGACAAGTTTACATAGTTTAGGGTTTTAATTGTAAATATATCAAATTAAAGGTCTAGAATGAAAATATCATGATTTACTTATTTAAATACCCCATTTATTCAGAATTACATCTTTAGCCCCTTAAGTTCCATATTTTACATTTTAAACCCTTTATTTATAAAAGTTACAAAATAAACCCTAAAGTTACATAACTTACAATTTAATCCATATAATATCTTTAATTACACCATTAACCCTTAGATTTAATTATATACAGAATCTACCTTCTAATTTCATGCATGGTATGATTTAACCCTTTAGTTTCCCATAATTACACATTTAGTCCCTATAATTATAAAACATATATATTAATTTGTAAATTCTAAATAATTACATATTAGCCCCCATAATTATCCAAACTTACACCAAACCATCATAAAATTATAATTTACTCAAAATGACCTCAAGTTTCCAGTATTTACATTTTTAGTCCCTTGATTTAATTAAATTGCAATTCGAAATAACAATTATATATAATTACCCATTTAACCTTTTAAATACAAAATTTACACATAGACCCCTCATTTAACATTTTATACGAATTATACCATGTTCAAATAACTTACAAAAATTATCCCTTGAGTTTTTAGAATTACAAAACACCCCTTATATTTATTTTCACAAATCGATATACACTTTTGATTAACAAATCAAAACCCTAATTTCACTAATCATTACATCATCATTACCACATCATTTAAACACTTCAATATTCCAGATTTAATCATAAAATACCTAGGTTGAATTAGTTTTAGGGTTTTCCATAATTTCACTTTTATTTCTAATTAGCCGATTTACAAACAATTTCCACAATAATAAATTTAGGCCTCCACAATTCAAAGTAACATTTTTCTAGTGTTATATGATGATCATAGATGCCATGAAAAATATTAACATGATCCAGAAAAATCGCATGCATATATTTTGATAATTAATTCGATTCTAGGGTTTATAACATATTATTTTCCATACGATTTATATATGATTCATGGGTTGTTTTTATCATTTTTCCCAGGTTGTATTCGACATGAAGATCATCAGAAAAATGGCCAACGAATTTTAGAGGTGTCGTAGAATTAATTTAGGAATTACCTTGTTTACTAGCGCACGAAAGGAAATAATTCTTCCAAAAATAGAGATCGACCAAACAAAGCTTCACCACTATTTTTCCTAGGTTTTACACGTTGGGAAGAGTGTTAGAAAAATGAGAAACAAGATTTGTGGTGATCGAGTGAATTAAAACGAATTTTACCTCCTTTGTTTGTTGCGATGGAAGAAAATTCACCACACTCGGATCGAACAAAGAACACCTTCAAAATTATTTTTCCAGGACTCCTTAGAAGTAGATTGATCACAGAAAAATGCTTAGAGGATTTGTGGAAATCGTATGGAGGTTCAAGAGATTTTTGGTGTGTTAACTTTTCAATCGGCACTTTAGGGTTTGGTGTAAAATGTGGTGATTTGATTTTAAAACTAAGGACCGGTCAAAGGGGAGGTTACATGGCCATAATTTCGGAATTTTGGTTAAGGAAAAATTAATGCATTGATTTACCATGTTTAATTCTCTTTAATTACCTTTAAATTACTTTTATTTAAATCATTATTTGAATTTAAATTACATTAGGCGCCCAAGGGCATTTTGGTAATTTTGTGGCTTGTATAAAAGTTAAATGGAGTTGTTAAAAATATTTGGGATCATAACTTGTTCATTGCTAGAAGTTTGGAATTTATTTGGTGCTTTACATATGTTTTATTTAGTTTTTAAATTCCCAGGGGCAATTTGGTCATTTTACATGTTATAGAATTTCAGGTATTACAACTTCTTCCCCACTAACAAAAAAAATTTCGTCCTCGAAATTTGCAAGGACATGGAAGAGAAAATAGGACAGGAACGAAACGGAACATACCAGATCAGATAAGCCTTACTCACGGATAGCTTGGAATAATTTAACAGAACGGATCTTAACGCAAGATAGTGGAAACAAACGGATAGAGTAAAACTTATTAAGGTAGAGCAGAAGTGAAGAACACCATCAGTTTCGCCCGTCGTATCATGATCATAAGAATTCTCAGAGTGAATAAATCAAATCAAAATCTCAAAATTCAACATGGGATAAAATTATTAATTTAGACTTCAAAATATCCGTACGAGAAATCAATAAAGCATCGAATGTATCATAATCGTAAAAGAGAAAATAGGTATCAAAATATCCAAACAAACGAAATGAAGAAAATAACAATTCGTGAAAACGATCTCCTCACTGAGCTGGCTTGATGTCCTTGGCACTCTTATAGTTGTCGTTGTTACCTCCAATCTTGGGACAATCCCTCACTTGATGCTCAGAAGATCCACATCCAAAACAGGTCCCATAAGCCCGACGACACTCTCCAGGGTGGCGTTTCCCACATGTAGTACAGATAGCGTAAGAAAATGAACCTTCAGATGAACCTCCCTGAGTACCAGATCTAGAAGCCCTGCTCTGCTGATGTCCCCTAGTAGAATGATCTCTCCACTGCTCCTGACTGTTGTTGCGTCCCGAGCGATCATCTCCCTGCCTAGTGTTGAACCTGGAATCCTGGCCCCTCGTATCCGACCTCCTCTGATCATAGTTCCTGCCAGCCTGACCCTGATGGTCGTATCGTCGATCCCCCTGTCCACGAGAATCATAACTCCTGTCATTCCCGCCCTTAAAATCCCTGCTCTGACCCTGAGTCTGAATCCTATCCCCATCTCTGTTCCTCTTATACCCAGATCCCTGATGAAATATCTCGATATTGCGAGCTGCGTTGCAACATTCTGCCGGGTCCCGAAACTCATCATTAAGCACGCGGTCTAGTACCCACCTCTTGAGTCCCCATTTGAATTGTCTAGCCTGCTGCTTAGCATCCCCAGCAAGCGGACCCACAAAACTCACTAATCTCTGAAACCGCTCCAGATACTGCCCAGCATTCTCAGAATCAAGCTGAGAGATAGTGTTGTACTCCCTAATGAATCTCTGCTGCTCGGAAACAGGAAAGTACCGATTATAGAACGTGGTACGAAAATCAGCCCATGAACAACCAAGAACATATGCATCACCACCCTTAGCTTCTTTGTGCGCTTTCCACCAGTTGAGCGCATCACCCTCTAACTTGAACACAGCCAGACGAGTCTTGAACCCATCTTCACAACCTAGCACCTCGAACAGTTTCTCCATGTGGGTGATCCAGTCTTCTGCTGCATGAGGAGTAGCAGCAGAAGTGAAGGACAACGGCTTGAGTTTATTAAAAACTCTCCAGCCACCCATTAATGGTAGTGGGTCGGCCCCCACCACCAGAAGAACTGCCAGCACCCCCAGATGGACCAGCTACACCACTGATAAGCCGGTTGATCACCGCCTCAGTGTTAAGGCCCGGTAGCAGACTTGCTACAGCATTAGCCACCATAGCCTCCAGATTGGGAATCTCAGCATCTCCTCCACTGTTATATTCCTGGTGACGTGTGTTAACCATCTATAGAATTATGAAGACGATTAGTAAGGTGAAACAAAATATGACAGAGCAGAATAAGGAAAAGAGTACGCGAAAGGAAAACCTAATGTCTACCCAATCCTCACAGGTCAAAGGCCTAAGCCAACGGGTTTCGGAAACCTGTCTCTGATACCATAAATTGTAACACCCCGACCCGACAAGGGTAGAGATATCACAAATACATGGTTTCATATCAGATAAACATAGTATCCATGAATAAAATAGCGGAAGTCAAAAACATAATCCAACAATAAGTCAACATGACTTATATCCAAAATGAAAGGAAATAAAAGAAATACATAAGTTCAATGCCTAAACAATGGCAACATAATGTCTGAGGAAAATCAAATGGTAGATAAGCTATAAAGAATAAGCTCCACTCAAGTGCACTCAACCCCAAAGCCATGCCCAGCTCCTAGCTTAAATTACCTGCCGCGGGAAAAGAAACGCGGCTGAGCTACTAGAGCTCAGTGAACAGATATAACGTAACAAGCAGTAGCATAATGAATAATACATGAGTAAATGAGAATGGAAGCATGAATACATGGTAAGAATACAAGGTAAGAATACATGGTAAGAATACATGGTATCAGAAGGGAAAGGACAAAGGTGCATGGTAAGGGAAGATCAGTAATCCACTACGAGCCCATAACATGAAATCATAACCATAATCATAATCATAAACATGTAGAGGGGAGACCTCTTAGTATCCTGTAAATATGAGGGGTGTCCTCATCATGGGTATCCTGTAAATATGAGGGGTGTCCTCATCATGGGTTGGAGTAGCTAGCTCCCAGAGTGTGAAAGACGTGTATCGCACACACCATCAGTCACCATGAATAACATAACATAACATGAACATGAACAAATCTAGGATGCATCCATACGCCCCCGGTGGCCATAATCTGCCTCTACATAAACATGAATCATAAACATAAACGTGCAGGGACGGGACAGGTCATCACTCTCCTGCCCTAGAGTCATGCCATCGGTGCATCGACTGACATGGACATGAAACCCTCATGCCTAGTGAGTGGCTCGTAGTATCAAACTGAGGGTCAAGGTCAAGTATCATGAATCATGTTTTTAGTTTACTTGCATAAGTCAATGTCTTGTTTCATAAGTTCATAATCATAGGTTCATAATCATGGTTCATAAGCAAGGTTCATAAGCAAAGGTTCATAAGCAAAGGTTCATAAGCAAAGGTTCAATATCATGATGGTTCAATAATCGGAGTTCATGAATGAAGGGAACATAGCAATGGTATAGGGAAACCCTAATATGAATCATAATAAGAGAATGAAGGCCTCTTATCAAAGAAGCAGAATATCTGTACCTTATTGCTTGACAAGAATCACACTGAATAAGATGATAAAGAGCACAGAACTACTCCCTCTTCACACCTAGAGGAGTAAAGACATGATTACTAAAGATCCCATTTCATATTAAGTAACTTTCTATTTTTAGCAGGTTTCCATTTTTAGAAAGTTTCCTTATTTAGTAAGTTTCCAAAATTAGCAGATTTCTATAATGAGTAAGATTTAAGTATTATGATTTAGTTAAGTCATTAATTTAGTCTCATTATGGGATTAGGGTTGGTTTTAGCAAGTTATAAAAGTTTAGGGTTAAATATGACAAGTTTACATAGTTTAGGGTTTTAATTGTAAATATATCAAATTAAAGGTCTAGAATGAAAATATCATGATTTACTTATTTAAATACCCCATTTATTCAGAATTACATCTTTAGCCCCTTAAGTTCCATATTTTACATTTTAAACCCTTTATTTATAAAAGTTACAAAATAAACCCTAAAGTTACATAACTTACAATTTAATCCATATAATATCTTTAATTACACCATTAACCCTTAGATTTAATTATATACAGAATCTACCTTCTAATTTCATGCATGGTACGATTTAACCCTTTAGTTTCCCATAATTACACATTTAGTCCCTATAATTATAAAACATATATATTAATTTGTAAATTCTAAATAATTACATATTAGCCCCCATAATTATCCAAACTTACACCAAACCATCATAACATTATAATTTACTCAAAATGACCTCAAGTTTCCAGTATTTACATTTTTAGTCCCTTGATTTAATTAAATTGCAATTCGAAATAACAATTATATATAATTACCCATTTAACCTTTTAAATACAAAATTTACACATAGACCACTCATTTAACATTTTATACGAATTATAACATGTTCAAATAACTTACAAAAATTATCCCTTGAGTTTTTAGAATTACAAAACACCCCTTATATTTATTTTCACAAATCGATATACACTTTTGATTAACAAATCAAAACCCTAATTTCACTAATCATTACATCATCATTACCACATCATTTAAACACTTCAATATTCCAGATTTAATCATAAAATACCTAGGTCGAATTAGTTTTAGGGTTTTCCATAATTTCACTTTTATTTCTAATTAGCCGATTTACAAACAATTTCCACAATAATAAATTTAGGCCTCCACAATTCAAAGTAACATTTTTCTAGTGTTATATGATGATCATAGATGCCATGAAAAATATTAACATGATCCAGAAAAATCGCATGCATATATTTTGATAATTAATTCGATTCTAGGGTTTATAACATATTATTTTCCATACGATTTATATATGATGCATGGGTTGTTTTTATCATTTTTCCCAGGTTTTATTCGACATGAAGATCATTAGAAAAATGGCCAACGAATTTTAGAGGTGTCGTAGAATTAATTTAGGAATTACCTTGTTTACTAGCGCACGAAAGGAAATAATTCTTCCAAAAATAGAGATCGACCAAACAAAGCTTCACCACTATTTTTCCTAGGTTGTACACGTTGGGAAGAGTGTTAGAAAAATGAGAAACAAGATTTGTGGTGATCGAGTGAATTAAAACGAATTTTACCTCCTTTGTTTGTTGCGATGGAAGAAAATTCACCACACTCGGATCGAACAAAGAACACCTTCAAAATTATTTTTCCAGGACTCCTTAGAAGTAGATTGATCACATAAAAATGCTTAGAGGATTTTTGGAAATCGTATGGAGGTTCAAGAGATTTTTGGTGTGTTAACTTTTCAATCGGCACTTTAGGGTTTGGTGTAAAATGTGGTGATTTGATTTTAAAACTAAGGACCGGTCAAAGGGGAGGTTACATGGCCATAATTTCGGAATTTTGGTTAAGGAAAAATTAATGCATTGATTTACCATGTTTAATTCTCTTTAATTACCTTTAAATTACTTTTATTTAAATCATTATTTGAATTTAAATTACATTAGGCGCCCAAGGGCATTTTGGTAATTTTGTGGCTTGTATAAAAGTTAAATGGAGTTGTTAAAAATATTTGGGATCATAACTTGTTCATTGCTAGAAGTTTGGAATTTATTTGGTGCTTTACATATGTTTTATTTAGTTTTTAAATTCCCAGGGGCAATTTGGTCATTTTACATGTTATAGAATTTCAGGTATTACAGAACCACCTATGTAAATGTTGAAGTTTTTCCGCTTCAGGAAGCTTTTGGACTTTTAGCTTTTACAACATTTATGAATTGGATATGGACACATGGCTTGTATAGTGTCAGGAGTATCTAAGTGTTTGAAAATGTATGTGTATTTTATCTTCAGGTATTCAAATGGGTTGAAGGGTTCAATTCTTAGAACACCCTGATTCTCGAATATTTGAACGTGTAATGTACTAAGATGAGAATTCAATCTTCAAGATATTTTCATTTATGCATATATTTTGTTTTGTGTTTAATTTTCATGCAAAGGAAGTGAACTAAATTTGGGGAGGATTGTTGGAAAATTTAGTGCACTTGAGGGATTTAATCACACCTAGTAATGGGCAAGGAGGTACGGAGTGTATACCCATCAGGTCAATGTTGACCCTGACTCAATTGAAGTGGTTTGATAGTATAAATGACAATGTTGCTGATGTAGTTGATTCTGCTGCTAGCATTATCATTTCTGCTGCTAGCTTTATCTGTTTCTGCTGCTAGCTTTATTGCTGCTGATGCAGAACAATTCTGCTGCTAGTGTTATCAATTCTGCTGCTAGCTTTATTGATTCTGCTGCTAGAATAATAATGCTGCTGCTGAACTGATGGGCAATGGAATCTGCCTAGAACAAGAACATCACTTGGTCTTATCCCATAGAGATATTCGTGTAACCCAGGCATAGGGTCGAATAGTTTCTATTGGAAAGTGATTACACGATTTCAAGTGAATATCCGGTACCTTGTTTGATTATCTTAACCCTGATCTGGGAACACCACGACACAAATAAACCAACAATTCCTACGACTTCGAAAGTGCAGGCGGTAGGTCATTATAGGGAACTTTTGATGTGCAATTATCGTCCCTCGTATGAGACAAATGAAACTTTGAAAGTGTAGGAAAGTTCTTCAACTATGCCTGTACTTTTGAAATTGTAAATAGTATGCCTATATTTGATGTTGTGTAACAATATGTTTTTGTCGTTATCGATTTAGTAAAGATATAATAGAATATAATACGAGATTTAACGAAGGTTTAAGAATATTATTAACCAGCATTAATCCTTGTTCAGACATTATAGAAGTAGTTATGATTTTCTCTTTAACATGTCAAATGTGAACATAAAACATAATCAGTTCCATACTGACACGTTCTTTTGTAACAGGTTGGATCGCCACCAAAATATTTATAGCTATTCTTTACCAAAGTTGACCCTTTGTAAATATTACAGATGCAATTCTCTAAATTTTGCAAGGAACACAAGATGTTTGTAGTGCTAAGCAAACTCACTGAAGAGGCAACTAAATGTCCAAATGCCGGGGAACGGGCATGACTCGTTAGTGATCTTTCCTTGCAACACTCTTTCTAAACATATAAACTTTGGATTCACATTTTAAGTCACTCATTTTACAGATGCAAGATTGCAAGTACATAAACTTCAAAAGAAACATGATATGGTATGCTTAAAATGTGATCATAAACACCTAAACACATTCAATAATCCATGCTTTTCGGTTCAATATGATTTTAAATATTGAATCCACTGATATTGGATCAACCACATGAGATGAAGGTACGTGTTTTATTGTATGCGACATGTTAATGAAGAATATTGTCATACATAGTTTACATACAAATACCCATAAATATCATCCCTTGTTTGTGTAGTCGATTTTGTAAAAATCTGTTTTTCTTTTTCGTTCAATATTTTTAGTTGAAACACTTTTATAAAAGTTGTCATACATAAATCCGTGGTAAACCACGGGTTTCTCATCAAATTTAGCTATGGGAATGGTCCATATAGCCTCTCTCGGTTGCTTGGATTGAAAAAAGCAGAAATAGAAACAACTGCAGTTTCAATATTGTTTGTCAAAACTCTATAGATTTCAATTATGTTATCTAAATACATGCTAGTTTAAGAGAATCATATTTTATAAAAGTAGATGTTGCAATTTGAACCCATTTACTTATGAACGACTTGATTCATGTTATGTTTTATCTCTGACGGGTCAAATGAGTGTGGAAAAACATGGTAATTTGAATTACCTGAAGCAGATCACCTATGTTGATAACAAAGGCGTGGCGAGCTGCCTCGACAGTAGCCCAATCCAGTCTTCACCTTGCTTGACCTGCAATAACCCACCAACCTCATTCTGAACAAGCATGGTGAATACATGTGGATCGGCAGTGACGGACCCAGGGAAAATGGATGTGGGGGCAAATTTTTTTTTTTTTTTTTTTTTTTTTTTTTTTTTTGACAATAACAACAAAATGCGAAGAAAAAAAATCGTAATGATAAATCGAGTATTTTTACTTAGAGATGAAGGGTTTATAAGGCTTTAGAGCGTTGAATGTTAGGTCTTAGTATGTGGGTGGGGGGCAATTTGAGTTTTGGGTGGGGGTCACTTTCGAAAAAAGGTCAAAATTTTATAAAAATTACACTAAAATTTCAACTTTTTCGGCTAGCCATGGGGGGCACCGGCCCCCCATACTTACACTATAAGTCCGTCCCTGTGGATCGGTGTGGCAAGTCAGACCCAACGTGAGCTCGGGCTGTGGACATGGAGGATAGTAATGAGATGCGATTAAGTTCCTTTCCAATCACTACAACTCCTTCAACTTATTACCCTTCAAGTCTTCAATATATTCAAAGGGCAGCAAATATTTTAATAGAGATGCAAAGTACACCTTCTTATCTCCGTGCTTTATTCTATGTGACTTGAAATGAAACAAATACAGTTCATATTTTACATACAAATAACCATATAATGTCATTCATTCTTTGTGTTATAGATTCTGTAGAAATCTATTTTTGACTTTCCAACAATCTCCTTGCTTAAAAACCTTCTCATGAAGTCTTCATGTAGAAATTCATGATAAACCGCGGGTTTCTCAGCAGATATTAGCTCCGGGAACGGTCCAAATAGCTTCTCGCGGTTGCTTGGATTGAAAAGATGAGCAACAGAAACACGTGCACCTTCAACATTGTTTGCCAATACTCTATGCTCCACACTTCTATATATATCATTAGACATCATCTACAATATTGAAATTATACCCTATGAAATGATTAGATATAGCTATAGTTTTGAATATTATTCTCATGAAGGAAATTCATATATGGGTCGATTTTTAGATTTTTTGTGTGTAGATTAAGTCATTAAAAGATGGTCTTAGCATGCGTTGCATGTTTTACCTAACTTATCTATTTACACACCTCTACATAAAAGTACCTGAAGTAGATCACCTATGTTGACCACAATTGCCCCAGGAACTGGTTCGACCTCAACCCACTGTTCACCGCACTTGACCTGAAATAACCCACCAATCTCATTCTGCACAAGCACAGTAAGCACGGTTGGATCAGTGTGGGCAGTCAGCCCCACTGTGAGCTCGGGTTGTGGACATTGAGGATAGTAATGCGATATGCTTAACCTCCCTTCCAAACATGACCACTCTTTCAACTTGTCACTTTTTATACCCAATCCTTCACATAAAATTGACATCAACTCTTCTGCTAGCCCAGTTATCGCCTTGTCCCAATCTGCCAATGCCTACACATCTCCGGGACCAACTCCCATGCTGGCTCCATGGGTGACAGCCACACCTGCCCAACCACAATCATCAGGTTAGCATGATCAGGCGTGCATCTGGGTCAGGGGTTCCTTCATCCGATGTGATGCAACACCATAAATATTGTATATAGTATGTGTGGTTTTGTCCCTATTGTATATATATGTTCCAGACTTTGATAAAAATATATATGGAGACACTAGATCCTTACTGAACTATATGATATATGAGCAATCAAATAAAAACTATTTGCACGTTGGTTCCAACTTTTTTTTTGGAAACGGCAATTTCGTTAAGCTAGCAAGAAGTTTAGGCGGAAAGATTACATGATATTTATACAGGCTAATTTTGGATACGACAATTAATCAATCCAATTAGGTATTTTGATGAAATATAAAATGGAAGCAAAAAAATAAAATAAAAATAAAAATAAAAATAAAAATAAAAAATTAGGTATCAAATTTTTTCTCCTATGAAGCAACCAAGACTGCTACAAAATTTTAATTTGATCACCTATTGTACCCATAGTTGTCAGGATCCTGATCATGATCTTAGTATCTTACGATTTTACGGTGCCGCAAAGCAAAAACGATCCGGATCCTACATAGGATCTTTGCAAGCTTAAGATCATATAGGATCCCGATCTTGACCATACGATCTTAAGATCTAATCCGATCCGATCTTACTTTTCTCGGATTACAAACTAAAAAACTATAAATTTATGGGTTGTTTTTTGTAGAATTCAAAAAACAACATGTTAATCTTTTTAAACATTTCATGATCATAATTTAGGACAATATTTTTATGAAACATTCATAATAGTGTTTATAATGTATAATAATTTGTTGATTTGTATAATATTACAAAAACTATTAAGAAATAACATTAGAGTAGGATCTTAAGATCCTGATCCGATCTTACGATCACGATCTTGCAAATACAAAAACGATCCTGGGTAGGATCCCGATCTTGAAAACCTTGATTGTACCCTTACCATGCGATTTTGGATAAAAACACACCCGATTCCTATATCCTCATATTATATATATGTTGTTGCTTTAATATTCACATAAACAAATTTTCACCAAGGAATTAAGGTTCTCATTGTCAGCCCACGAAGAAGTATATTAAGTTTTTAATTTAGTTACCATTTAGTTCGACGACTTATAACAGAACAAAACTAGTTTAGCTGCAATCTAAATGCATGGTTTCTACTTTGTTTGATCCAACTAAAACACCTACGCACCTGAATGGTGTCCCTCCAGCTCGCAGCTTTAGACTTGTACAAGTCCACATTAGTCGAATATGTTACTCCCTTGTCTACTTGTCTATTATAAAATTTCATCTTATACTCCGTTGTTTGCTCATAAAAATTCTTCATATCCTTAATCACAGATTCAATTGATGTTACCGAAATGCTATGATTAACGATCTGAAAGAAGCCTAGTGTTGAAGATGCTCCCCTAATTTCGTCAACAACAGTTGATCTATCTTGTGATAAGTCTATGACCGGGACAGTTAAGCGAGGTTGGTTTTTTGGTTGTGGGCTTGGGAGATTTCGGGTGGTTGATGGAAGAAGCGAGGGATTGTGGTGATACCAGTATCTAGTAGTCCTTTAACGCCGATTTTTGATTCATCAAATTGTTTTACTTCTTTGAGATGATCATACTTGTGTTCGGTAGTAAGTGATGTCATGATGTTTGTGGTATAGTACGTTATGAGGTTAATCAAAGATGCTAGTATAACTGAATGCCATGGTGACTGGTATGTTAATGTCTATATATATTGTGATTGCCATGCTTGTGAAAATCACATGTGTTTATACCGGTGGCGGATCTAGAATTCTGAAAAAGGTTGTGCACTTTTTCTTCGAAACGATAAAATGGTAGCTAGTTAAGTGTAAACTTTAAAATCCCTTTCAAAATATCCTTTTTACATTATGAATAGTGCTCAAAAGGTATGCACATGCATACCCTCTAACTCAAGTATGCCCGCCCGTGAAAATATGTTACAAAATTTACACTGAGTGACACCTCATATATATACACACGAGCTTAAATACTAGCTAGTTGAGAATAAAATGTCTTGTGTAAGTCAATGTTATAACTGAGTATATATGCTTGTGATTATTAAGCAATAAAATCGGTTAATGATATCATATGATTTCATAGTGATACAAGCTAGCCTCTTTGATTTAAGATTGTATCTTTTTTAACACGTTGTCTCATAGGTTGGTTTTTAAAATTTAGCTTTGTCCTTATTGATACATTGATTGTACCTAGAGATGGCCATCGTATCCGGTTCGTGAACCGGAACCCAAAGAAAATCCGAATCCGGATCCGGTCAAAGCCGGTTCCTGCAAGATCCGGTCCGGTTCCTCGAAGATCCGGTAGTTCCTGTCCGGTTCGTGTATTCTGGAGCTAGAACCGGTTCTGAACCGGATATTTACACACCGGTTCGAGATCCGGTTCTTGGGAACCGGTTCCGAACCGGATCTGAACAGTAGGCTATTATACCCGTTTTTCTGCAAAATCTGGACAGTAGGCTATTACAGCCCTTTTTTTATGGTAATATGCCATTTTCTGCCACTATTTGTTTTATAGGACCTGTTCTTGGGAACCGGTTTGACCGGATATTAGGATCCGATCCGGTTTGGAACCGAACCAGAACCGGTGCTACCGGTCTGGGTATTTTATAGGCCGGATCCGAAAATATCCAATCCGGTTTGGAACCGGAACCGGATCTTGGGCTTTGACTTGGAACCGGATCCGGTTTCGGTTTTTTCCGGATCCGATTTTTAGCCACCTCTAATTGTACCTACTTGTTTGGGTAATCAATTATTTTCAGATTAAAAATCATTTTTTTCACCCCACTCGGGAGAGAAAAAACATAACAAATAAAAAGGAAAATTTTAATAATAATAATCAAGATATGATCAATGACAATGATAATAATATTTTAGTTTATAATTTTAATATTTCATCATGACTATACTTTTTTCCTTTGGGGTTGATCATGTGTCTGCTTAATTGTAACCAAAGGCGACAGACTTTTTCTCTTAGTGATATTTATATAGTGTGAGAAATGCTTCAAACAAATGGTTGCGGATTCAGTATTAGTTTAAGACATGTAAAATATATATGTGATATATATATTGTGAGATAATTAATTGTCTTTAGAATATAAAAAAAACATTGTTATTATGTACCCGTGTTTTGTGTTTAATCATTATCTAAATGAATAAGGGCTGTTTCTTTTTACTCTTAGCTAAGCAATTGGGTCCCCACACAAATTTAATATTATTTCTTTTAAGAGTAGGACCCACTTATTTCTATTAATTCCTCTATATCCCCAAGGCAAAAGATATAAGCTCCTCCCTAACAAGAGGTTGCAACAGACGTAGCCCTCACAACTTCTTAATCTAGAAATAAAAAAGAAACACTGCCCAAGTACACAATGAATTACGCATGCTAACACACTAAATTCTCATAAAATTAAAATAATTACATCAATCAAGACGAAGCTTGATTAAAAAACAAACCTATGAGACAGAGTAGTTGAAAAAGTAAAATCCTACATGAAGTAGTTAGTATCGCTAGACACAATGCAAAGGGTCAATCCCTCCTATTTTTCCTGCCACGTCAGCTTTCTCTCTCCAGCGACCTGCAGGCGATTCAGTGCCACAGTGAGGGCGACCAAGTTCAATTTTTTTTTTTTTTTTTTTTTTTTTTACAACAAACTTAATAAAACATTAATTTCATTAATAAAAACACAACCGTTACAAGACTAAATTTAAAACTTAAAACATTACAATAAAAACATAAAAAATGCAACACGATACGAAATTAAAACATTACAATACTAAATTAAAAACTTAATACTTCAATTGTAATCCGGGTGATCCCAGGTTTGAGAGTTGTTGGAGTTGTAACCGTCGTCGTAAGGATCATAGCTCGCCAACCTCTCTTCGTCTAACTTAGCTTCCAACCTGCTCAGCTCCCGCTCATCTTCAGAGTTCCATTCATCAGCAGCAGCTTGCACATTTCCCTCATAACCTTGCTGAAAGTGATCCAGATGAGGTTGTTGCTCAACAACTCTTTGTGCAGATGAACTTGATGCACCTTGCTGCACATTTTCCTCCAAATTTAGTTGGAAGTGCTCCAGATGAGGTTGTTGTTCTTCTTGTTGTTGTTGTTGTTGTTCAACGGCAGCAGCTTCCACATTCTCTTCAAAACTCCAACGTATCTTGTTGGAGATTTGGTTCTGTATCTGATTCACACAAGACCACAACGTCTCAACAACGGCAGCGTCTTTACGATATTCATCGTAACAAAACTGGTCGATCACGTATTTTCTGTCGTCCGAGATGTCGTTGCACTCAACGTATCGTTCTCTCAAACGTCTTTTGCGTAGTTTGGCGAGTTCAAACTTTTTAATCACTTCGACAATAGCCTCTTGGCGTTCATTGTCTTCTTTTTCAGCTTGTTGTTTGACAAAGTTTTGGATTTGTTTGGCGGTGTGGGGAAGTTTACAAGCCATTTTTTTTTGTTTGATTTGTTGTTTGAAAGTGTGTGTTTCAAAGGTGTGTTTGAAAGTGGTATTTATAATGTGTAAAGTTTATTTATTATTATTTTTTTACTTAAAATGCAACGGTCCATTTTTATTTTGAATTGTGCATGTTTAAACTTTAAACAAGATACTAGTGCTAGAAATTTGGATCAAAAAGCAAAAAAAGAAAAAAAAAAAAATGGTGTAGCACTCGGTCTCAACCAAGACCGAGTTTCTTTCTTTACTTGCTTCTAATCGGTCGAGACCGACTCCCCACAATGGAAACGATCGGTCGTTTGGTTGTCGACCGACTAGCTCGACCGATGCATTGTGTTTAGCCTTAGTATCACTAGGATATTATTGCTTAATGATCATACACATTATAGACTTGCATTAACTTAAATATGAGAATCTTGTTTACGATCATTGAGCATCAAAATCTAACAATGGCATCAAATTTTATCAAAGTGGTACAAGCTAACCTCTTCTAGTTAAGATATTGTCCGTTTTGGCAACTTTCCTGTGCGGCTTTGTTTTTGGTTTGGATTCATACGCCACTCAGACGATGGACCAATACTTATGGAAATAGTACTTATGATTGATAGCGCGCCCTAGATAGTGCTTATCATCAGTAAGTGACGAAAATGATTGTGATTAACAAGTATGGAAAGCTAGGCCCTTCTTGTAAGATATTGTCACTTTAATTCATGGATTGACCAAGCTCAGTGGTCCAATATAATTATAACTAAGGAACCCAAAATAGATTGTAAGTACATGTTTTGTTGTAACAATATACCATGTACCATCATCCCTTGTTTGTGTTATCGATTTTGTAGAAATCTATTTTTGACTTTCCGCCAATCTCATTGCTTAAGAACTTTCGCAAGAAGTCTTCAAATACAAATTCTTGATAAACTGCGGATTTCTCTAGAGATATTAGCTCTGGGAATGGTCCGTATAGTTTCTCTCGCTTACTTGGATTAAAAACAATAGAAACTGAAATACGAGCACCTTCAAGATTGTTTGCCAATACTCTATGCTCCACACTTTTGTATTCATCATTAGACATCATCTGTAAAAAATGAAAGTAATACTCTTATGAGACGATGTTATATAACCACAGGTTTTAATTAATTCATCAACATAGGATTCAAAGATGGCATAAAAGTATATAGCAATTTATGCAGATTTACAGCTAAATTATTGTGTAAATTTTTCTATTTCTTATCGTAATAATAAGTTGTGTAATCATATTTTACACAAAAATGACTTACGTTTTATTTTTAATAAACATACAGTGTTTGGGTCACCGTGTGACCCAACTTGTTTTGACCCGTTATCAACTTTGCTCGTATTGTCACCTCGACGTAAAATTACCTTAAGTGCATCACCTATGTTGATAACAATAGCACCTGGACTTGCCTCAACATCAACCCACTCTTCACAACACCTGATCTGCAACAACCCACCAACCTCATTTTGCACCAGCAATGCCAACACACATGGATCGGTGTGGGAAGTCAGGCCTAACGTGAGGTCGGGCTGGGGACATTAGGGGTAGTAATGCAATGTGCTTATCCTCCCTTCCAAACATGACAACGTACTCTTTTAACTTGTCACTTTTTACACCCTATCCTTCACATAGAATCGACATCAACTCTTCTCCTAACTCAACCACAGCCTTGTCCCAATCCACGAGTGCCGCCCTACACATCTCCGGCACCAGGTCCCAGTTCGGCTCCATGGGTGACATCCAAATCTAAATCCCATACTCATCCATTTGCAAATGTTAATTAGTGGTGTACAATTTTTTTTTACCATATATGACTTCAAAATATGACTAAGTTTCAAAATACTTGATATTTATGATATCAAGAGCAGGGCCATAACTAGGGGATCACATGACACTAATGAAATTTTGCTTGCTAGTGTTAGTTTTCGGTAATAAAAAAAAAAAAAAAAAAAAAAAAAGTTATTGCTTTCTGCTTAATGCACCCGGTCTAAAAAACTTATGTTTCTAGTCCTTGTTTAGTTATGGTTAAAACAAATAATTTATGCACTGAGATTGTATGTAGCTAACCTGAATTGTGTCCCTCCGGTCTAAATATTTTGCCATTTCCGATGCTTTTATTCTCCTAATTTTTTTTTATTATTATTACTATTTTGCAGCGCTTTTCTTCATATACCAACATGTGTACATTTCTATTTTAAGAAACCTTGTAGTGCCTTGATCTATAGAATCAGATCAGATGACCGGATCCCTTCACATTTATTGTGCTACAGGTGCATTTGTCCAACTTAATATACATGTGTGTGCGTGTGTGAAACATAGTATCCATGTTGTGTGCATGAGTGCATGTTTAATACTAGTATCTTGTTTCTTATTGTTTTTATCAAAAGACTAATTATGAACAAGTCATGCAATAGTTTTAAACCAATATTGTCAAGAACCATACTCACTATCAATACATATTTACTGTAAGTGTAAACTCTCGTTGAGTGTAAACGGGAATTCAATTGCTTATGAATAATCTGTACAAGTAGATTGTCCCATGGGGAAAAAACAAGGCATGGCTTTATGGTTGACATAATCATCAAACATCAAGATTCACTTGGTAAAAAATTGAAAGAATACATTTTTAACTTTTCAGACATTTATCTCGTCTACATACCTGTTAAACATCCTGTCCTATGGCAAAAATATCGCTTTTTCATTATGCGCTGTTGTATGTCAAATCTCCGTCTTGTATGTGTAAATATCCGAGTTAATATCACTGCAAAAACAGAAATGATGAAATGTAAGGCAACAAGTGATACAAATATGTTTAAGCACGATATAAATAATCAAGTGACCTATGCTAGAGGTGTTAAGATGGGCAGATGGGTAAAGAATTCTGGTTTAAATGGGTCAACTCGGGTTTTGTCTTGACCCATTAATACTTTTTTGTCCATCTCTAAAAATTAGATATTGGATGTCGCCGAAGAGACAATATAAATTAGATACAACATTTGAGTTAATTATGATTAAGTAAACAAACCACCACAATAATTATCCAAATCGTGGAACAAAATGATTTAGGAGGTAGTATGCACTGAAATGAGACTTTAGGAGGGTTTTCAACAAGCTCAAGCCATTTGGCCCGTTCCCCTTTTAGCTATATTTAGTTTAGTAACCCAATTTGACTTTGTATCTGGGTCAAAAATGCTACGCCCGTCCTATGCTTAACAGCCTATGCAAGAATACTGATCTAACGAGCAAACAAAATAAATAATTCCTTTTGCTATACTGTAAATAATATTTTTATTGTTCCAAGTTTCTAATAATACAACAATCCAAGTAAAATTGGAAAAACTAACTAGCGATTTATGTTTCTTCCACAACTTCATAGATTATGTTTTGATCAAGTTTGATTTTACTTTGCTCGAACAAACAAGTTAATACTAGTAATTCTTTTCTGAACCCCTCGGTTAAAAGAAAAAGTTGAAAATTTAACATTAATACAGATCAAGGTAATTGTTGAATTTTCAACTCTTACTTGTCTAAAGTAGTTGTACAATAAATTATTGTACCCCTAATATTTGTTGTCTAATTCATAGCCATTCATTCACATCGCGTTAGCTGGCTGAACTGAATGTGAAAACAGTAAAACAATAATAGAAGCATTGACCATAAAAAAGACTTAAGACAATATATTACTCCGTATCTCAGAGCCTTCCATTCTATGCACCCTCCTTATCCATCCACATTCAAACTTTCTTTTGTGCTTTCACCATAAACCAACAATGTCTGAACTCGTTCTTTCTGCCTTGCTCCCAATCGTTTTTGAGAAGCTAACATCTGTATTCGAGAACAAGATTGCTCGCTCTAATGAAATTCATACCGAGCTGAAGAAATGGGAGAGGTCGTTATCCCAGATCCGAGGTCTTCTTAGTGATGCTTCTCAGAAAGAAATCAAAGATGAAGCTGTTAAACAGTGGTTAAATGGTCTCCAACATTTGGTTTACGACATAGATGATATTCTCGATGATATGGAAACAGATGCTATGCATCACGAGTTTATCAATGAGTCTGAAGGCTTCTCCAGAAAGTTAAGAAAGCTCATGCCAACTTTTTTCACTAGTTTCTCACTAAGTACTAGGGTGGGCAGCAAGTTAGATGATATTTCCACCAGGCTACAAGAACTCATAGATGAAAAAAATAATCTTGGTTTAACTGTGAAAGATGGCGGGTCAAAAAATAAGAATAGAAATTACCAGACCTCTTTGGTAGATGCACCTAGTATTGTTGGACGTGAAGGTGATAAGAAGGAATTATTCCAGAAGCTATTGGGTGATGAACCATGTAGTCAAAACTTTAGCATCGTGCCCATTGTTGGTATGGGTGGCATGGGAAAAACGACTTTAGCTAGACTTTTGTATGACGATCAGCAAGTGAAGGATCGCTTTGAGCTCAAGGCATGGGTTTGTGTCTCTGACGACTTTGACAGCTTCAATATAAGTAAAGCCATCTTTCAAAATATAAGTGGGGAAAAGAAGGAATTTGAAGATCTAAATTTGCTTCAAGCAGCTCTTAAAAATCAACTTACAGGGAAACGATTTCTCCTTGTTTTGGATGATATATGGAGCGAAAAGCTGGAAGACTGGGAAACATTAGCGGCTCCATTCTTTGAAGTGGCTTATGGAAGCAAAATAATCATCACAACTCGAAATACAGAATTGCTCAGAAAGCTGGGCCACAAACATCCATACCATCTGCAAAAGTTGTCGCATGACAATGCTTTTTCTTTATTTGCTCGTCATGCGGGCATAAATGACTTTGAGTCATATCCAACGCTAAGACTACATGGTGAAGGCATCGTGAAAAAATGTGATGGCTTGCCTTTGGCTTTAAAAGCACTTGGAAGCTTACTCAGAACAAAAACAGATGAAGAAGATTGGAAGCAGCTGTTGACTAGTGAGATATGGATGTTAAAAGACGGAGGTGGTATTGTTCCGGCGCTTAGACTAAGCTACCACGATCTTTCTGCACGTCTGAAGCAATTGTTTGCATACTGTTGCTTGATCCCCAAGGACTACGTGTTTGAGAAAGATGACTTGATATTATGGTGGATGGCAGAAGGATTTTTGCACAATTCAACTACAGAAAAATCAATGGAACGCTTGGGTGAGGAATATTTTCAAGAGCTGTTGTCAAGGTCTTTTTTTCAACAAGTCCCTGATGACGAATCATTGTTTGTGATGCACGACCTCATGAATGATTTAGCCACATTTGTTGCTGGAGAATTTTATTCAAGGTTAGACATAGATGTGGAGAAGAATGTTAGGAAGGAAGCTTTTAAAAAGTACCGCCATATGTCATTTGTTTGTGAGAGATATATGACTTACAACAAGTTCAAGGCATTTGAAAGAGCTAATAGTTTGAGAACGTTTTTAGCTATGCCCAATGTGGTGAGAAATAGCTGGCAGACATTCAACTTATCAAGTAAGATTCTGGTTGACACACTTCCCCAGTTACCATTGTTAAGGGTTCTAAGTTTGAGTAGATTAGATATAGATGAGGTACCAGAGTGTGTCGGCAGTATGAAGCACTTGCGGTATCTTAACTTATCTCAAACTAGAATCACACATTTGCCAGAAAATGTCTGCAATCTTTATAATTTACAGACACTGATCGTTTCCGGCTGTAATAGGTTGACCACGTTGCCCGACAACTTCTTAAAGCTAAAAAACTTGCGGCATTTTGATATTTGGGATACATTGCTTTGGAATATGATGCCGTTAGGGATTAGTGAGATGAAAAGCCTACAAATTCTTTCCAACAAAGTTGTTGTTGTTGAAAACAACGCCTTCTTTATATCTTGGCTTAGGAATTTAAGGAATCTCCAAGCGGGGATTTACATTCGTGGGCTGGACCAAGTGCAAAGTGCAAGGGATATACGGGAGGTGAACTTATCACAAAAAAGGGTAAGTAAGTTACATGTGGAATGGAGTAGCGATTTGAATGATGCTCGAAATGAAACACTTGAGAATGAGGTCCTGAATGCCCTCAAGCCTCATAGTGATAATTTGAAAGATCTAAATATTGTGTCATATGGAGGTAAAGTATTTCCAAAGTGGATTGGGGATACCTCATTTCATCAGTTGACTAGTGTTTCAATTCGGGGTTGTAGAAATTGTATGTTTCTACCACCACTTGGGCAACTACCATCGCTTAAGAAGCTGGTTATTCAAAATCTGAAGGAGGTGAAAGTTGTGGGCTCAGAGTTCCTTGGGACAGGTATTGCATTTCCTAAACTTGAAAGTCTAAGGTTTAAAGATATGAGTGGGTGGGAGGTATGGTCAACCAATAGTGGTGTTGTAGGTGCAGTAATGTTTCCATGCCTTGAAGAGCTGTACATAGAACATTGTCCTAATTTGGCTGAAGTCTCACTTGAAGCACTACCTTCGCTAAGGGTTTTACATCTCAACGGCTGTGGTGATGGTGTATTGACAAGTCTAATTCACGCAGCTTCATCAGTCACCAAGTTGAGTATTTATAGTATTTCAGGACTAAGTGATGAGGTGTGGAGAGGTGTTATGGACTATCTTGGGGCAGTTGAAGAATTAAGTATCTGGGGGTGTAATGAAATAAGATACTTGTGGGAATCAGAAGCAGAGGCAAGTAAGGTTCTTGTGAATTTAAGAAAGTTGAAAGTAGACTTTTGTTCAAAATTGGTGAGTTTAGGAGAGAAAGAGGAGGATGGATGCAACCAACTAACATCTCTCAGGATTTTAGAATTATGGAGTTGTAAGAGTCTTGAGCGTTGCAATTTGCCAAACAACATTCAAGAATTGAGTATTGAAGATTGTCCTATGATTGCATCTGTCTCCTTCCCAACAGGAGGGCACAAGCTCAAGTCACTCAAAATTTATGGATGTGAACAACTACTGGAAAAGGAAGTGCTTCTCAACACAAGCACGCCACTGATGCTTGAGGTTGTACGCATATATAGTTGGAAAGATCTGAAATCAATCAATGAATTGACTAGTTTCATTCACCTCACCGAATTAAGAATAGAAGATTGTTCGAGTATAGAGTCATTTCCTGCTGCCGACTTGCAGAATCTCACCTCGTTAAAACGTCTGACAATTGTGGATTGTAAAAATATGGATGTTGATTCCTTTGGGCTTTGGCCCCCCCAATTGGGTAGCTTACAAATAGGGGGTTTGAAGAAGCCCATATCAAAGTTGGGCCTAAAAAACTTCCCACCTTCTCTTGTTTACCTAACGCTATTAGGTGGATCGGCAGAAGAAGATGTGAGTAGTGGAAGTCAGTTGACTCATATGCTTCCTTCATCTCTTACTTATCTTTCCTTAAGGGATTTTGAGAAATTGGAATCAGTTTCAATGGGACTCCAACACCTCACCTCCCTCCAACATCTCAAAATTTTTAGATGCCCAAAGATTCAAGATCTACCAGAAGAGTTGTTGCCTTCACTTTTGAGTTTGGAAACCAGTGGATGCACAGATGAATTGAAAGAAAAGACGAGTAGAAGAGGTTCCTATTGGCCCCGCATCTCCTATATCCCATTTGTCTTCATACGTTAAAGGTATGTACATCTCTCTCCATTTTGACTTTTTTACATATATGATTATATATATTCTATATTTGAAGGGGTCTTTTGCTTTGCATTTTCAAGTTAAGTTATCTCATTTCAATTAACAGCTCACTTATAATCCATTGCATTGCAGCAAAATTGACTGTCTGATTAGTTACAAGGGTACACGTTACATGAACCTATAAGGGTCGTTGAGCCTATTATCCCATGGAACTTCCCTATCGGAATGTTTTTAGTGAAAACCAGCCCGGCATTATTGGCTGCAGGGTACACCATGTTGGTCAAGCCCGCTGAGCAATCACCACTTTCCGCCCTTTATTTGGCCCATTTAACTAAGCTGGTACATGCTGGATAATCAACTATATTTCTATTTTTTTACATGTGTTAATTATCGAGTAGAGCTGATTTATAATGGCTATTAATCAGGCGGGTATTCCTGATGGGGTGATTAATGTTGTAACGGGATTTGGAGAGACAGCGGGAGCCGGGACTAGTTCTTATATGGATATAGATTGTGTGAGTTTCATGGGGTCAACTGAAGTCGGACGAGTTGTAATGCAAGCAGCGGCCACCAGTAATTTGAAAGCGGTGTCTCTCGAGCTTGGTGGCAAAGCCCCTCTGATAGTCTTTGATGATGTGGATGTTGATTCAACCGTTAATAAGCTCTTAGGGGCAGTTTCGCTAACAAGGTATATAAATCCGTAGTGGTGGTAAAATGGGCCTGTTTGGTAAACAGTCACACCATGTTTGGATAAAACTTTTTAATTTTTATGCATTGATAAAGCCATAGTTTGTTTAACAGATATCTATCATTTTCAGGGTGAATATTGCGTGTGTAGCTCGAGGATACTCGTCCAGGAAGGAATATACGATGAATTTGTGACCAAGTTTGCATTGTACGCGAAAGGGATGATCGTTGGTGACCCATTTGCGGTATACTATTTTAAATAGAACTCATGACAATAATAAGTTACGGAGTAAAATATTTTGAAGAAATTAAATTGTCTAGTTTCAAAAAGAAAGCTAAGTGAGGTAAGCTACATAGGTATTTAAGTATTTACTACATTCTACATTCACATACATGTAGTTTGTTCATGCTTGAGTTCAATTGTATAATAAGGCTAAAACTCAGACCCAATGAATGTAACATGTCCATGTTGTGTTAAACACAGTATAGTTTTAAGTAAATTCAGCTCAACTTAATCAATCAGTCTCTTGGTTTCTAATATACTATTTTTTTTCTCCTTTCACAGATGGGGTTTAAAAATGTCTGGATGGGATTCCTAGCAGGCGAATGAGTTGCTATTAGCTGTTCTAATGGAGTACAACAAACACAAGATGCCATCGTTAGTGCCTCTATCAATAATTTCAGAAAAGGCGTATTCTTTTGTATCAGTTAATATGAACCTTCCAGGTTTCTTTGATGCAAACTGTTATTGGTTTAGGCCATGCAGGAGGGCTTTGTGTCTCATTTGCAATTGTTATTGGTTTAGGGTATTTAGCTGTAGTTCCACTTGACATTATGTAGCTTTTTTGTAATCCTTGAGGGTTGTGCATCATGAGTTATCGGATGGTGTAATAGCAAAAAGTGATGTCACGTTAGCTTTTTCCCATTTAACCCTAGAATCTGGTCGATGTGGTAGTATTGTAGTAATAAGATATAACTTCAAAAATCTTTTGTCATGACGAGAATAGTGTGTCTCGGTAGTTGGTACATATATTTGAACTAAAAGTATTGGTTTAAAGGGTGTTTGGTATTGTGTTTGAAAACTACTTATCAGCTTATTGCGGTTTGATAAAGCTGACAGTCGCTTTAAAGTGTCTGGATGCAAGACAAAGTTAATGCTAGTTTTTAAGGCTTCAAATTAGCTTTTCTTAGAGCAGGTTAGGAAATCTTCTTCAGACATAAGTTGTTGCATTAACTAAATCCCAAACACCCTATGATTTTAGTTGAAATTTAAGACTGTAATTTCTTATTCAGAATTATCGTATACGTGTTTCGCAACACTTAAGATTGCAGAATGCAACTTCTTACATTCCACTATCAAAGTCTTCATATGTCTAATGGATCATTTACAAGCTTGAAAGATGGCTTGATGCATAAAATGTTGGTAAATCATAAATGGTCATTTGGTTGCATAGACATTAGATAGTAATCTAGAATTACATGCAAACCATATAAGAAAGTATATTACAATATGATCATAAAAGTTTTAGAACTAAACATAAAAACTAATTACTTGAACATCTTGTTGCCTTTCTAAAAAAGAATTACTTGAACATCTGTAAAGTAATCTATTGAGTAAAAAAACAAGGAAAATGTTCTTTTAGTTAATAACCTTTTTCTGGCAGCTAACTCAACTTTAAAAATAAAAAGATACAGTAAAAAGAGCTTTTGAAGCTTTTAGCAAATCCTGCTCAAATATATACAATCCCTTTCTACATTATATGTCAATGCCCTTTTTATCATAACAATTTCTCAATTTCCACATCAGAAGTAGTAAAATAGGTAAAAGTGCATTTTATAATTTATGCACTTCATCTTCTCAAAGCAATGCTTGGCTAAGAAAACTATAAACCTAGACTCTTTTTTTTTTTTATGTATAAACAAGAACACAATCAATGAGATTGTTATATTAAGAACTAGAATACAAAAAGCTATCCGAATAATTGAAAAAAATGGTGCAATGAAATATTGTTTTGGCCCTAGAGATCATACTTGATATTGATGTATCAAGAAGAAAAAAAAAAAAAAAAAAAAAAAAAAAATTAAAAGAAAAACTATGGTACCAATATTGTTGTCTACTCAATGATGCATCTTTAATCGCTAGACAATCATAAGATTCAAACACGAAAAACTCTTGAAGTCTTAATGTTGAAGCTTTTTATACTTCTTTGAGACGATCATAGTTGTGTTCAGTGTCAAGTGAATGCTTATTGTGGAGGGGTGGTACTATGGGTACCCCTCTTTTCTCACTATATTAATAGAATGAAGATATACAGTTTTTTTTTTTTTTTTTTTTTTTTTTTTTTTTTTTTTTTTTTTTTTTTTTTTTTTTTTATAACTACTTTTGACTTATCAAACTTTATATTTTATGTTCCGTATTTTTTATTTCTCAGTTTTATAATAAAAACATAATTAAAATATATATATATATATATATATATATATATATATATATATATATATATATATATATATATATATATATATATATATATATATATATATAATTTAATAATAATAATAATAATAATAATAAATTTAGTAGGATACTACAATCATTTTAAGAGGGTTGTAAGATTATGGATTGTATTATTGAATGAATGATTATTACATATGCAATTGTATATCCTTATCCCTATACACTCTTATACAACTAACATGCTTATCCTATCACTCCCCCACGGTCCGAGCGGTAAAATCGCGAAAGCTCGGACTGGAGTAATAAACTAGAAAAAAAAAAAAATTTAACATAATAAAAACATAACTTTAGTCGACTCGTAACAAAACCGTACCAACGGTTGACTTTATTCGACTGGTACCAACGGTCGGCTAAGTCTACTGGTAACAAAACCGTATCAACGGTGGACTTTAGGGACTAGTACCAACGGTCAACTTTAGTCGACTGGTAACAAAGTCGTATGAACAATCAACTAATTAACAAACAAATGAGAAAGTTGGTTCTAAAACTTCAACCCTCAAAGAACCTTCCAAACAAATGGGGCGTGTTTTTCCTTAGAAAAACATAAAGATCCACTATTTTTGTTTATTATTATTATTATTATTATTATTATTATTATTATTATTATTTGATAAGGTTAAGATTTGAAGGGAGCCCTCCGAACCTCCAGCGTGTAGCCGGCGACTGGAGGCGACGGCTGAAGAGTTTAGGTGTTTAGTTATTTTGAGAGGATCACAAGGCCTGATACCATGTAAGAATGTATGATATGAGATATACGAAATAGTGAATTGATAATAATTTGTTTTATTATTTCATTACAAAGTAGAGAGATGCATATAATAAACTATAGGCAGAGACCTATATTTGGTAAATTGACAATTACCCACTAAATTAGCTAATGACAATAAGAATACAACTAATGATTGTAGTTATCCACTAAAGCATACTCTTGGAGCTTATCTAGAATATACGACTAACACTCCCCCGCAGTCCGAGCGGCGAAATCGCGAAAGCTTGGACCGGAGATTAAAAGCTAATAAACAATGAAGTAAAACTAATAAATAATTGTTGAAGAAGACATTCGACAGCAAGCGGAAGCACATCTTCAAGCAGCAGCAGACATAAACACGCAACAAACCGGATAAACCAAAGTATCCGAAGCAAACAGGATAAACCAAAGTATCCTAACCAAATGGGATAAACCAAAGTATCCCTTACCAAACGGGATAACCCAAAGTATCCTCTACAACCAAAATAAACGGGATCACCCAAAGTATCCCCTACAACTAAAACAAACGGGATCACCCAAAGTATTTCCTACTCTAAAACAAAGGAAATTACACCTAAAACTCATGCACTAATCATCATCTCATAGCCAACTGATGACGTATAGTCCATACCCGGGTCACGAACCCGATTAGTGAACAACACTAACAATTAAGCCCACCACGTATGGGCCGCAACTGGACTACCAGTTATGTGACTTGGGTCGACAAGGCCCAAGCCCGAAGTTATTTTCGGATAATATATGGAGTATCTTCTAAATAAAGAAGATATGTACCAAATCTCCGATGTCGGCGGACACGCCGAGGAGTAGGGAACACGAAACCTACTAGGGTTTCGTGCATATATAAAGGGCATTCCAGCCCTCGGTAGAGGTACGATCTTCAAAAAACCTTAACCCTTTACTAAACCCTACATTCGATTACTTACTCTCACGCCGGAGGATAATCGGGGGAGACAATCCCTCGATAAGCCTAACGGTGTTTGTTCTTTTTCTTAGTGCGCAGGTCTCATCGAGCATTAAGATTCGAATTGATACGAGAATAGAAGTCCTATCAAGGAACGCCCAACTTTTGTATCAACAAGTGGCGCCATCCGTGGGACCTTACACTAAGGATTTTACCAAAAAACTAGAATGACGAAACACGGAAGTCATAAGAGTCCGCATGGGAAGAAAACGCAGGACGATCCACTAGGAAAGAAGCATCAAATTGATACGGCTTCTAAACAGGCCTCTGGGACAACCAGTACACCTCAAAGCTTAGGAGCGCACCCAAATCTGGTCTTTCCTGCAGTGGAATCGCTTACCAGGTTTACCCCCGCTATTACGACAAGTACTAGCGAGATAGAACTGGAGCGCACACCTCTTGCCATGCCAGAGGTGAACTTCACTGAGCCTCCCAACGCGCCTGTACGAAACAAGGATCCAGTTTTGGAAACCGACTCTATCGCGCTAGAAGGAGTTACCTCCGAATTAGCCCCAAGTGACTTCGTATCTCAAAACTACGAAGCCTTGACTGCGCTCATGCGAGAGGAGGCAAAGAAGAGGTCAAGCCAAAGTCTGCACGCCAGACTCAACTTTGACCCTAATCCTGACGCATCCCCACCGCGCTACCAAAAGGAAAGACGCGAGAGGGATAGCCGTAAACAACCAGTGTTCGCCAGGATTGGAAGGAAGGTTGTGGACGATGAAGCAGCCGACCTTCAACATCTGGAAGAGCATGAAGAGGGGGAGCGGCGCGCCAATGTCCACGCTAGGCTTGGCAGACGCAGGATCCAAGACAGGCTTGGGCGACGATGTTCCCCAAGTGAAAGCCCCTCAAGCTCTGACTATGAGGATAGTCGGCGCAAGCGCCGCAGAGGAGCAAGCTCAGACTCTGATGATAGTCGACGCAAGCGTCACAAAAGAGTCCGCTCATCCTCAAGAGATTCCTCGGACAGCGAGACTGGACACTGGAAATCAAGAGGGAAATACCGCGACCAGGATGATGAAGACATGTCTCTCCCCTGGCGTCGCCAAAAGGTTGATGCGTTTACTAGGCGCATCAGTGACTTTTCTGAGAACAAGAAAAGGCGCATGCCTGCTAATGTCAAAACATATGATGGGACAGGTGATCCTGATGATCACCTAAAAATTTTCGAGTCAGCAGCTACTATCGAAAATTGGCCACAGCCTGTGTGGTGCCATATGTTCAACTCCACATTAGTAGGGAATGCCCGCAACTGGTTTAGTAAGCTTCCACGCAGAAGCATTGGTGGGTTTGAAGAGTTGCGCAGAGCATTTCGCTTAAATTTCACCCAAAGGAAGAAGTGCGCCAAAAACCCTGTCGAACTCGCTAGGGTTAAACAGCGACAAGGGGAATCTACAAGCGCTTTTATGGAACGCTTCAAGGACGAGTGCATGAAAGTCAAGGCGTGTCCAGAGATACTAAAAATATCGGGCTTTATGAATGCGATCAATAACCCAGATTTGATAAAAAAGTTAAACGATAAGGTTCCCTTAACTTTCGATGAACTCATGAAGCGCACAAGGTCTTTCGTCCAAGGAGAAGAAGCCGCCGCCGATAGCAAGAAAAGCTATTCGAACAATAGGTCGCAAGAAGAGTCAAGGAGACAATCCAATGACCAGAGCGGCAATCGTAATAGGAGTTACCGCAATCAAGGCGGCGGAAGGGGAAACGACAAGTATACCCCATTAACAAAAACTCCAAAGGAGATATTCGCAACAGAAGGGGCGAACTTCCCGAAACCACCACCAATCCGCACCCCAGAGGATAAGCGCATAGGGAATGGTTATTGCGAATACCATGGACAGAAAGGCCACACAACCAATGATTGCGTCCAACTGCGCCAATTGATTGACAAATTGGTAAAGGAAGGAAAGATGGACCATCTCGTAAAAAACATCAGAGAAGGGAAAGACAAATCAAAACCAGGGGCCAAGAAAGAGACACCAAAAGAAAAGGCAGATATCATCTACATGATACAGCCATGGCCCCGTGCGACAAGACAGAAAGTTAGTCAGCGTTTTTCTAAGGGAAACGAAATTTCTTTCCCCTCCCTGACTGCGAACAACGCAGTAGTGGATCCACTCACCATTGAAATACATACGGGAGGTCACGACATCCGTCGCATGTATATAGATGGAGGTGCATCCGCTGATATCATATACGAACACTGTTTCAAGAAGCTGCGACCTGAGATACAGAGTCAGTTGACCCCAGCCACAACGCCGCTCACCGGCTTCACAGGGGAGAAGATATGGCCCACGGGGCAATTACGTCTATTTGTAGAAGTTGGTGACAAACCACACTCTACAACTACCTGGATGAACTTCATGGTAATCAGATCCCCCTCTCCGTACAACGGTATTATTGGGAGACCTGGAATATCATCCATCCGCGCTGTACCATCCACAGCGCATGGGATGCTCAAGTTCCCAGTGGAAGGAGGTATTGTCACCCTTTACAATACCACCATACCACCCAAAGAATGCAACGCAGTGACAAGTGACGTAAGTGTTGTTCCAGAACAGCGCGCAATCAAAGTCCCAAACCTAACGGTCGCCATTCACCCTGAATACCCGGATCAACAGGTATCTATTGGCGGGTCTCTGTCTGACAAAGGCAGATCAGCTATATGCGCACTCTTGCAAAATAATTTGGATATTTTTGCATGGGAACCTAAGCATATGACAGGAGTGCCACGCTCCATCACGGAACATAAACTACAAATCCGACAAGGATATCCTCCAATATGACAGAAAAAGCGCGGACAAGCTCCAGACCGCGCAAAAGCCATCCTGGAAGAAGTACATAAGCTAGTAGACGCAGGCATCATGCGTGAAGTCTACTACCATGACTGGCTCTCTAACCCAGTGATGGTAAAGAAGAGCGATGGCAGTTGGAGGATGTGCGTAGACTTTACAGATCTCAATAAAGCATGTCCCCAGGACTGCTACCCGCTACCGGAAATAGACTGGAAAATCGAGTCTCTATGTGGATATCCCTTCAAATGCTTCCTGGACGCATACAAGGGATACCACCAAATTCAAATGGCGGAGGAAGACGAAGAAAAGACGGCCTTCCACACAAGTCAAGGGGTCTACTGCTACACAAAGATGCCCTTCGGCCTAAAGAACGCAGGAGCAACATACCAAAGATTGGTGGACACTGCGTTCGAGAAGCAAGTGGGACGCAACTTGGAAGTATACGTCGATGATCTCGTCATCAAAAGCCATACAGAGGACGAGCTGGTGCGCGACATGGAGGAAACATTCAAAACACTCAGGAGAATCAACATGAAACTGAACCCCAAGAAGTGTACGTTTGGCGCTACGGAAGGCATGTTTCTCGGGTATTTGATAGAACCCGATGGGATCAAGCCTTGCCCAGAGAAGACTCAAGCAGTCATTGACCTCCCCTCACCGCGCACACTAAAAGAAGTTCAGTCATTAAACGGCAAGCTAGTCGGACTGAACCGATTCTTATCCAAATCAGCAGACAAGTCACTTCCCCTATTCAAGACACTCAAGAAGTGCACCAAAAAGGGAGACTTCAGGTGGACTGCGGAGGCAGAAGAAGCCTTCCAACAGCTCAAACAACACATAGCAGCGCTCCCAAAGCTTGTTGCACCCCGACCAGGGGAAGAGCTGATCATGTACCTATCTGCGACTCAAGGAGCAGTCAGCGCAGTCCTACTGACAGACAGGAATTCCGTCCAAACACCCATCTATTTTGTTAGTAAGGCGCTGAAGAAAACGGAGATTAACTACACTGCAATGGAGAAATTGGTCCTAGCCTTAGTGTTTGCAGCGAAAAGACTACGCAGGTACTTCCAGGCGCATCCAATCGCTGTTATCACAGACCAACCCATCAAACAGGTTATATCGAAACCCGACGCATCGGGACGCTTACAAAAATGGAGTGTGTTACTGGGCGAGCATAACATATCATACAGACCGCGCACTGCAATTAAAGGGAAGATATTGGCCGACTTCATCATCGAGAAGCCGGATACAGACACTCCACCTGCGACAAGCAAGGAGGAACTCCAAGAACCATGGATTCTATTTACTGACGGATCCTCATGCGTAGATGGATCAGGAGGTGGCCTTATTCTCACCAACCCAGAAGGAGTTGAATTCACCTACGCAATGCGTTTTGAATTCACAGCCACGAACAACGAGGCAGAATACGAAGCACTCCTAGCTGGGTTACGCATCGCAACTGAAATGGGTGCACGCAACCTAGAAGTAAACGTCGATTCGCGGCTAGTGGCTAACCACGTGTCAGGAGAATATATAGCAAAGGAGGAACACATGATCCAATACCTCGAAAAGACCAAATCTCTGATCCAGAACTTCGATAGGTTTGTCATCAAGCAGGTTCCCAGGAGTGAAAATAGGAAAGCAGATGCGCTGAGCAAAATTGCATCCACCAGTTTTGCGCATCTATCAAAACAAGTTTTGGTGGAAACCTTGAAAAACAAGTCAATCACAGAGATGGAAATATCCACGGTGATAGAAGAGGAAAATCCTACGTGGATGACACCGATCATTGACTTCATCAGCAAGGGCATACTTCCACAAGAGCAGAAGGAAGCTCGAAGAATCCGACGCACAGCGCAGCGATTCGAGCTCAGAGACAACGTCTTATATAGACGCTCATTCCTACAACCATGGCTTAGGTGTGTTGGACCTCTCCAGGCAGACTATGTACTTCGAGAGATCCACGCAGGCTCATGCAGCATGCACTCAGGACCACGGTCCATTGTAGCGCGCGCCCTAAGGTCTGGATACTATTGGCCAACTATGCACCGTGACGCACGTGACTTGGTACGGAAGTGCAATGATTGCCAAGTTCACAGACCTATTCCGCGCCGACCACAACATGAACTAACACCTATTACATCGCCATGGCCCTTCTACAAATGGGGTATCGACATCGCTGGACCTTTCCCCATTGCCGCAGGAGGATTGAAATTCCTCATTGTGGCAATAGATTACTTTACCAAGTGGATCGAAGCAAAGGCAGTAGCGACTATAACAGGTAACCAAGTGAAACGATTCGTGTGGGACAACATAGTATGTCGTTTTGGATTGCCTGGAGAAATTATCTCGGATAACGGAAAACAATTCCGTGATAACCCGTTCAAAGATTGGTGCGAACAACTGAACATCACGCAACACTTTGCATCAGTAACTCATCCACAAACCAATGGTCTGGTTGAGCGCGCAAACAGAAGCCTAGGCGAAGGAACAACTGAACATCACGCAACACTTTGCATCTCATAGTAACTGTACATCCTTATCCCTATACACTCTTATACAACTCGTTAAAATTGCAATGCACAGCTGGCTGCTCACGTGGATGGTTTGACCCAAAGTTTAGGTAAGTTAACGTTAAGGAGTAGTGGAGTTTGTTTCCTACTTTTAAGTCGGTTCTTTTCCTATTTATGTACTGCATTTTCTCATTAAAAAAAAAAAAAAAAAAAAAAAAAAAAAAAAAAAAAAAAAAAAAGTCAGTTATCCAGAAATAGTGTGTGTTTATTCTTCTTTATTTTCCTACACTTCCAATTTTTGTACCATAAAACTTGAGTGTTTGAGATCCACTTTATTCATCACAACTAACATGCTTATCCTAACAAGGGTACGGATAACCAATCCTATTGTAGAGATTGGCTATGAATAAAATGTCTTGTATGTAATACTTATTAAAAAACTGACCATTTATGATGCAGTATAATGTTACAAGTGAGTTCTAATAAAGAGTTAGAGTGTATTACGAGATCGTCCATGTGGTTCGTTAAAGATTACGAATTTGATACCTAAGTTTAGAAGATTTTCAAAACAAGTTACAACTTTTGTTTATGTAAAAGATTGAATCAATGTCTTTTATTTTATGCAAATTTGTATACAGTTCATATTAGACATTTAATGGTATAAATACATCAGCCTTTTGTGTTATCAACTCTGTAAAAACTGGTTAACGCCTTTCCGTCAAGCTGCCTTGCGTAAAACCTTCTCGTGTAATATGCTAATAAGAATTCCTGATAAACCGCGGGTTTCTCAGCAGATATAAGTTCTGGGAATGGTGCGTATAGTCCCTCTTGGTTGCTTGGATTGAAAAAAACAGCAACAGAAACGCGTGCACCTTCAACAGGATTTGCCAATACTCTATGCTCCACACTTTTGTATTCATCGTTAGACATCATCTGCGACAACAAATAACATGACATAAATCATAGTTATATACTATTACTCTATATATCAATTAAATCATAAATGAGAAAATACCTGAAGCAGATCACCTATGTTGATAACAATGGCTCCAGGAACTGCCTCAACGTCAGCCCACTCTTCACCACACTTGACCTGCAATAAGTCACCAACCTCATTTTGCACTAGTACAGTTAAGATACACGGGTCCGTGTGGGAAGTTATTCCGATAGTGAGCTCTGGCTGTGGACAATGAGGGTAATAATGGGATGCACATAGCCTCCCTTCCAAACATGACAACTCCTTCAGCTTGTCACTTTTTATTCCCAATCCTTCACATAAAATCGACATTAACTCTTCAGCTAAATCCATGACCGCCTTGTCCCAATCCACTAGTGACGCCCTACACATCTCCGGCACCAAGTCCCATGCCGGCTCCATGGGTGACATCCTTACCTACACAACCATAATAGCCCAATTTTGAATCTTTCTTTTGAATTATATTAGTTTATATTTGAGAGTTTGTATATGTGGTTTGTATTTAGTTGTAATCTGTATAATGGTTGTTTTAACACAGTACTATTTAGTTGCAAATAAGCTCAGTCTTACATCTATACGGGGGTGACAATTTCTAACACGATACGATACATGCCTCGAGAACGACACGAACATAAACTGGTTAGGATTGGGTATAAACAGGTTGCGGGTCATGTTCGGTCGACCCACTCAACCCGTTTATTGAACAAGTCATGTTCTGTTACAGTGGGTTAAATAGGAAGACCCCCAACGTGTTTAAGTTTTCTCTAAAACTTTAAAAATAAAATGGTTAAACGAGTAGACCTGTCAACCCATGTAATATGTTTAACCAGTGTAACACGTTAAACTCGCCAGTCTATTAAGATAAACGGGTCAAACCAAAGGGCTTGTGTCTCAATGATACCCCTAGTTGTGTGAGAAGCTCCCCAACTAAAATAGTTGTGGGTTCAAGTCCTCCTTAGGACATGTGAGAAAGTTTGTGGTTTGTATATTGTGAGATTTTTAGTTGCCGTTCTAGTCCTCCTTAGGACATGTGAGAAAGTTTGTGGTTTGTATATTGTGAGATTTTTAGTTGCCGTTCTATAAAAAAAATAAATAAATAAAAAAATAAAAATAAAATAATAATAATAAAAAAAAAAAGGTCAAATGGGTCGTAATCAGGTAAAACGTAAGAGATTCGTATTCATGTTGTAATTTTTTATCGATCCACCAACCGTAAATACGAACCCGACGCTAATTGCAAACTCTACTTATATACACTCAAATATACAACATGCAAGAAACTCGGGTAAAATTAACCTGAAATGTATCCCTCCAGTTAGCTCCTTTTGAGTGAAACAAATCAAAATTAGTAGAATAAGAAGCCCCCTTGCCTACTTCTCTATGATAAAATTTCATCTTATACTCATTTGATTGCTCATAAAAACTCTTCATGCTATTAACCACACAATCAATTAGTGCTAAAGGAACACCATGATTCACTATCTGAAAAAAGCCAAGAGTTGACGACGAACATCTAACTTCCTCAACAACCTTGGACCTGTCTTGTGACATGTCGATTATGGGGACAGTTAGTTGAGGTTGGTTTTTCTTAGGTTGTGTGCATGGTAGATTTTCTGGTGGTTGATGGAAGAAACGTGGGATGGTTTTTATGCCAGTGTCTAGTAGTCCTTTTACGCCGAGTTTTGATGAGTCAAATTCTTTTACTTCTTTCAGACGGTCGTACCGGTGCTCAGATGTCATCCTGACTGTGACTCGACAGAGATTAAGATTTACGAATGGTGGTGATGGTGGTTTCGTGGGAAGACACCAAGTAAAAGTTGTGGCACTATTTATATTGATTACCAAGAGTTACTGTTACTGTTTTCTAATGAAACAAACATAATAATTTATTGCTATGGTTATCATAGCAGACGGCTAATGATTCTTATTATGAACTACAGTAGTATTCAATGAATGATGACTGATTACTTGATGGTTACGTTTAAAAATAGTTTTTCTTAACCACATTTAATCTTAGCCGTGTGGTATCATATCGAGCAGGCTAGTTTTTTTTTTAGAAAAGCAACAATGACATAGAACCAAACAAAAGTACAAAAATAGAATACAAGGCAAAACAAAACAATGAAATCCCCACAACTAATCAAGCTAATTAGCAGTGAGAGGGGCCCAAAAAGCAAAACAAATACAAAACACAAGGAACCAAACTAACCCACTTGAGACACTTGAGATGCTTACAAAACAAGATACCACAAGACCAAAAATTAATAAAACACCAATGATAGCCAAATGATAGTTGGTAATTTTAGTGTTATCGACTATTATTTTAAGTGATCGTGTTTTACTTTGAGACCAATAGCCTTATTCAAGTTTAGCTCAAGACGAGTTAGGAGGTGTGGAGTGCACACTCGTCATAGTTAGCTTGATATCACCACGACAAAGACGCGGGGTCAAGGGCTGTATACAAAGAATAATATTCTTTAGATGAATATTATTCTTTAAATAAGTATACAAAATATAATTTTCCTGCCAAAACCGAAAATAAGTGAAAATAATTGACAGGTGTCTTTTAATAGCCATTGTGATGGTTGCGGAATAACCGAAAATAACTAATTTTTGGTGGTTGCTTTTGCTTATAACCATATTATGGTCAGTGTTGCTCGATCCAACCACTATGCAATTGCCACAATGGAACCATAATGGTTGGATCGACCAACATGACAAGTTAAGGCTATACAATTCATTGTATAACAATAAGTAAGACCAACTTTGTTTCCGTGAAGATTGTTTCATTGTGTTTGTATATGACTTTAAATGGAACAAATACAATAAGTATTTACCACCAGCAAATATCAGCTCTTTGTGTCATCGATTTTGTAGAAATTAGTTAAACTTTTTCCATCAAGCTCTTTAGTGAAAAACCTTCTCATGTAGTCTCCATATGTAAATTCCTTGTAAACCGCTGGTTTTTCAGCAGATATCAACTCTGGGAACGGTCCATATAGTTTCTTGTTGGGATTTCATATTGATTAAACCATCAATACCACGAGTACGCAGCGGATGGATCTATATTTAATGTTATGAATTAAAACACATAATTAAAACACATAATAAATACTAACCTCGAATCTATTGAAAAATAGATAACCACCAAGTCTTGACCTTGATCACGAACACTCCAATAGATCTCGTATCACCACGAAATCCTAATCAACTATAGTGAGTTGATCTCTATCGAAAACTCACACTACACGTCTAACGAGAGCGTTAGGATGCTAGTGCTTCACCCCACGAGCTTACGAACTAAACAAGAATGCTAGTCGTAGAGAAGAAACAAAGCCAACTCCCTTACTTGGAGTGCTGGACGTTTTGTAGGGGGCAAGAGAGAAGATCAAAGAATGCTTTGATTTGAAGGTGTGAATAAATGAAGACCTAGAAGCCTCCTTTTATACTAATAGGGTAGCTTAGGGAAAAAGCTACCCCTCTCTTGCCCTAGCCCAATATGGCCGGCCACCTTATGGGTTCTATGGGCCTCCATATTTCTTTTTGGTCCTTGTGAAATAACTATGTACAATACAAGCTAACTTTGGACTTAACGACCGTTAAACGTTACACTAACGAACTAACGACCGTTATGTATATTTCGTGGATTATATTAATTATAATTAATAGTATACATTAAACATATTAATTATATTTAATAAACGCTCTATAAATGTATACGTGTGTGCCCCGATAGGCTCACGTAATTTCTAGCCGTATAACCTATTGATTTACGAACGCATAACCAATAGCTCCCACTTGCGATCGTAATAATCAATAATGTATACTAACAATGCTAAGTGTCTAGCAACACCGCATTGCTCCCAGAAATACCTGAGTGTGGTTTCATAAAACAACTAGGTAAATGGTTTACAATTTTAAATTATCCTTTTGTTTCAGATACTTGTTGAACTATGGATATGGATCAAAGTCATTCCATATTGTTCAACTATTCTATTTCTCGTTTTAGAAATTAATCAAGATTACCAAACATAAAACAAGCATCATCTTGATTTACACTTTGGGCACGGCCATGCAAACATCTGATTAATTCAGCGAGGGGCCCAGTAGTATATCATACTCCAGAAGACAAGTGGAGGAACAAATTCTATTTTGACTACACGTGTCATTCATGTGCTTCAACCAACTTCTGAGAATAGCCTTTATAACCACCTTGTTCAGGATAGCGTTTGACTATAGTCAAGAAGAAAGATCCACACATGCAAGACCTGCTTGCATTTCAAGTCAGAGGACAAATAAAATAACCATTTGCGAGATATCACTTAATGACGCCAATCCATAAAGTGATGACTCGTAGGTTTGGGGAAATCCAATATCCATAGCACGTGGATAACATGTGAGTTTGGTGGACACATCCTTAGTATTTAAAGAATATAACCAATCTCTCACATTTGCCTTAATTCAACAATACTCCCATATTATTGATCGACAATGGACAATTTAAAGTAATAAATTACTTATGGATTAAACATGCAAATATAGGACACAATTAATATATGAATGAATAACTCAAGTACCACGTATATTAATCATCAAAATAATAAATGTTTTACATATCCCATTATCCAAACACTAAACACAGATTCGCATGAGACTACTAGTAAGTTAAAATCCAATGTTCTTAACATGATCAACTTGTAAGGTACAAGATAGCTAAGTAGTTATCTGAGTAAACTTTAAGAGTACTTATTTCAAAACTCACAATAGTGAAAGTTTGAATAACATGATGAGCGTCATTTTGTATGTGCACATTCTAATACACTAGTATTGCCATGGTGCATTCTATAGGGTGTTTGAAGCTAGCACAACACCTATATGAGACAGTCATCTCAACAGCTTCTTAAACTGTAAAGTATTCTTGTCCTTTAATGTGTATTGCAACAATGCTCTCAGTTGAGCATGTCTAGTCAACAACATCATCATTCGTGATGAAATCCTACAATGACTAGGATTGAGTATCCACTCAATCAGACTAGCATCAGTGTATACAATAACACTATGCTCTTAAACGATTGAACCTTTCTTTGGCAATGTGTGGTGCCTTTCTGAACTACCAGGTTCATTCAATAAGACATTTGTTTTAACAGTCATCTAAAGACTCTCACTTAGATACTGTTGTTGTTAACTCACTTTGCACTCATGCAAAAGTTACAACTATCCCCATACACAATTTAATGTACATGATGAAAACTTAGTAAAACTTAAGGTATCCATCCATGTGTTAAATTATCGCAAGTGAAATATATCATTTGAGACTTGCTCAATGATATGTTACATTGTGTTATACTTAATTACCGTACATGTTTATCACCATAAACATTTATTCCAAGATTGTATGTTTTAATTCCTAAATCTCTGAAGTGAAAACTATATTCCAAGTCGAAGGATAAAATCTTGCTCGCATGGAAAATAGTTTTCAATATGTTGCACAACATATTAGATCTAAGGAACGAACATAGTACTCCCACTTGCTCTCAGGTCAGGAGTTATCTTATTTTAATCAAAATCAAAATATTGATTTACAATTAAACTCAAGATCTCAGCTCCTAGATGCATGATCTAATCCACACTTGGATTCTACTATTTTGTGTACTTAATAAAGATCATATGGATTCATCACCCTGTTGATTACGTACCGTCCTCGCAAAGGTAATCAACAATTTTCATATTTCATATGCATGAAAACAAGTATGATAATTAACCATCTTTATATCATTAATGCGTGTAGAGATGAAATTTAATCACAGTCAATTGCTTGAGTATGATTAAAACTTCTATCACAAGACATACATTAATGTTTGTACAATTTTGTCCTTATGAGTCTTTCTTCTAAAGAAACTCATTCTTAATCTCACAGATTAGTTGTTTAGTAAGAGATCAATCAAGTTCAAAACAATGATTGTATTTCAAGGATTGCATCTTTTCATTCATAGTTTTGAGACATTTACCAGATTCAAGATCTTGATAATGCATCTCTGTATAGTTAACAGGTTCTCAGAGATTCTCAAACTTTCATTCCTCAGTATTGATATACAATATCACTCAAGTGCATGAGGTATCCTTGCGGATCTATGAATGTGAGTTACATCATTCTTTGGTTCAACATTTTCATGTTTAACCTTAGTATGACATTAGCAAGTGTATTTAGAAGGTTGTGAATTTTATTCTTAAATATCTTCAAGATGCTCCCACTTACTTTTGTAAGTAGAGACTATTCTCTAAATACTAAGCGTCTTGAGCCACAATAAATTGTTTCCACTTGGAATATTTAAAATGCATCCACAGTTCTCAACTCTAGTTTGTTAATGACATGCTCCAAGAGATTTAACAAATTTTGAACTTCAATTAAGACATAATGGAAATCATTCCATTCCGTCAATAGAGGATGTCTTAATTACCTTCTATGTTAGAGTCATATTAAGTATATGCATGATATACTCAATTTTCTAACCTTGATAGTTTTGGAGATTAAAGCAGTTTAAGTTATCATGAATCAAACAATGTCAGAAGAGTTTGATATAACACATTAGACATACCACAAGGATTGGTATCCTATGGGATTGTGAGACTATACCACAATTCCGTAGATAACTTAATACTCTTTTGGTCATATACTTGCCAATTGGGTAAAACCAAATTGTTTACATAGTATTTTGAAACCAATTGCATACTAGATATTATTCGTTGAACAATTCACTTACTTTATGTGTATGTCCTTACATGAAGACATAAACATTTAATATCTTACTATACGTTATAAGTCATTGATCAACTCAAGGACTTCATGTTCATGTTTTAACAAGAAGACATAACGAGTTAACGTCTTACCTTACGTTACAAGTCTTTCAACAATTAAAGGACTTTATGTTTGTGTCTTTACAAGAAGACATAAAACATACTTAACTAAAGTAATTATGAGTACCGACTGTTGGTCTCAATAGTAATTTCAAGTTAATTGCTTACTTCATGATTATGACTTTAAAAAAATAATCATATTGCCTAAACAATTCAGTGAATAATTATGACTTTGCAAGAAAACATAATCGTACTGACTAAATCATTTAGTGAATATTTAGAAGTAGCTCTCATCATATCTTGACACTTATTCTAAATAGGGCAACATACATTTTATGTGTAGAAGTCTTAGTAGAATATTAATTTCCTTACCTTATGGTCAAGGAAAACCATTAGTCATATTATTATATGTTGTTTCTTGCACACAATTAAGATTTCTCCCACTTGTGCATGATGCAACATTAAGCAAGTATACAAAACAACACGACAATCATTTGCTTGTATAGATAATATGACTATGTCAGATATAGAATATGAATTAAGTCAAGCTTAAATCATATCCTCATGAAAAGTGTATATAGAACAGGTTCAATTAATAAGTAATCTTGCATGATGACGTTATAGATAATGCTACAGAAAGCGACAAGTTATCATATAAAACAATATGCAGTGATTCGTACTAAATGAAAGAGTATCACACTTGGAAAGTAATAAATTATTTTTGGGCAGGCCAGAAATAATATGGGACAGCTATAAGTTAGACAAGCTCATAGCTCCCACTGAATCAGATAACATTACTAGAATGCCAGCTTAGAAAATAAAATGTATTACTCCCACTGAATTAGACAAACATTACAAGTGTTTTCCTATTGGTGAGAAGCAAATGACAATTTATTTACTTTCCTTATCGTGAATATCTAAACATTATTGCTAATGTGAACAAGTAAGCATGTACTTAGATATCCAAGGGAGTGTGTCAAGTTCTATGACATAAACGATGGACTAGCCATTTATGCTAATGTTAACTTGAAATTGGCATGCAATTCCTCCTTATTTGGCCTACCTTGCCACAAGGGCGTAGTACCTTTATTTGGTTAAAGCAAACAACTAGGTTAATTATGCTAGTTATTGCTTTACAATTTTACGGTAATATTTCAATTTCCTAATTAAAACTCATAAGATGTCTCGCTAATAACAAGACATTAATATTTAATAGCTATAAAACACGTTATATAGTTATTAAAAACAAATCTTATAAGTTTCAAAGAGTTCAAAACCGAACAGGGGTAGTGAAACGTGTTTGAAAGTATAAGATTTAGTAACCATACTTAACCATTTGAATTTTGCAAGGCAAAACAGTTTCATGAGTATGTTTACTTATGAGTATGATTAGAATTTGGGGTAAATTCAATCGTTTCTTTTATCCACTTTTCTAGCAAGGAAAATGAATAGGAATATGTCTCTATCTTTCTTACAAGGAAAGGAGACCCATTTTGTCCTTCAGTTTGCCTTTTCCAGGAAAAATGACAAACCATTGTTTACAGTATATGTTGCAATATACAATTAGCAGTTAAGTTTAAATTTTAGTATTTTCGATAATTGATTCTTTTAGAAACTAACTACCCTTGTTTTAATAGATAAAACAATTAATTTACTAAAAGACTAAGACCCTTTTGAACTCCCACTCATCACGGTAGTGCTTACTACTCTGGTAAGTCTTGTGGGTACAAGAGGTAGGCGGCGTGCGACAATTGCATTACAAGTGCAACTCTTAGATTTATGAGACTTATGGAACTAGAGTACAAGCTATTAGTGTCATGCATGTTTTGTCTCATCCTATGCCTCGGGCTCAAGGATCTCACTGCTTGACTCGATTAAGTCGTCCAATTAGAGAACATGTGTTAATAACTCTAGGTCTCACGCCAGAGAATAAACACCTTGGGTTGCAATTCACTCACGTCCCACGAAGAGCAAAAGGCAAGTGCAAGTATCCTCAAACTTGGATGGCATAGACTTAAATTTCAAATAGGGTATCACATAATTTTTGACAAAAGCATGTATCAAAAATTGTGTACAAAGAGGCATGCATACATCTTTGTAACACAAGTTTGCAAAAAAATAATTTTTTCAACTTATTAGGTGTACTTTTATCACGGGCAAATGATGGTCAAAAACCCTATATTGTACTCTGCATGAGTTAAAAGACCCAAGTTCTTCCAATAATTCCCTCATATGCCGAAGTATGTAGTGGGGCGGGAAAAGACCACACAAAACCCTAGATCTTGATATGATCAAAGATCTTTAATAAAAGCACAAAACTTTAGGTATCTTATAGTTAAAGTTTATTAAATCACACGATATCCAGCAAGCTATATCCTGGTAGCTTCGAGTAATGATCCACACCCTCAATAGCTTGATGGAACCCGCGATTTAATTAAATCAGATTTCAATAGTTTATAGTCCGTTTAAGTGTAAAAAAAAGTTTTACACATAATACATAACTGGTCACAAGGAATTAAGTGTGTATATTAACAGACAATAATTAAATCTCATGATATCCAGCAAGCTATATCCTGGTAGCTTCGAGTAATGATCCACACCCTCAATAGCTTGATGGAACCCACGATTTAATTAAAAGCAAGTTTCGATATAAGTAATTAGTCTGTTTTTATTTCCAAAATCAACAGCATATATGTAAAGCAAGTCACAAGGAATAAAACATATAAGCAATTAAAACAGACAGAAGAAGGGGTAGAAGGAGAAGACAGACTCTAATGGAAAGCAGTAAAACAAGTAATGCTCCAAAACTCAAGAATGAGTCTTCCCCAATTGGAGAATCTAAGACTCCCACAAGTTTTCGAGCTAGGTACCTTGTGGACCACAGACGTCATTACAAATGACCACGTAAGCCTTAAGATTGGAAAAGAAAAAGAAGAAGTACATGATACAATAATCTTTTTAATTTTCCTAACCCCTTTTAAATCTTATTAACCATTAATAATTAAACAAGATCAAGATTTAATTAAATGACAATAATGCATGTTATTGTCATAACAATTAATATATGTGTTTAATTAGCGTAGCAAGCGACTCTATGTGTAACCCATAACACCAAACGAGATGGCTCGTGATGCCACTATTGGGATTTCATATTGATTAAACCATCAACACCACGAGTACGCAGCGGATGGATCTATATTTAATGTTATGAATTAAAACACATAATTAAAACACATAATAAATACTAACCTCGAATCTATTGAAAAATAGATAACCACCAAGTCTTGACCTTGATCACGAACACTCCAATAGATCTCGTATCACCACGAAACCCTAATCAACTATAGTGAGTTGATCTCTATCGAAAACTCACACTACACGTCTAACGAGAGCGTTAGGATGCTAGTGCTTAACCCCACGAGCTTACGAACTAAACACGAATGCTAGTCGTAGAGAAGAAACAAAGCCAACTCCCTTACTTGGGGTGCTGGACGTTTTGTAGGGGGCAAGAGAGAAGATCAAAGAATGCTTTGATTTGAAGGTGTGAATAAATGAAGACCTAGAGGCCTCCTTTTATACTAATAGGGTAGCTTAGGGAAAAAGCTACCCCTCTCTTGCCCTAGCCCAATATGGCCGGCCACCCTATGGGTTCTATGGGCCTCCATATTTCTTTTTGGTCCTTGTGAAATAACTATGTACAATACAAGCTAACTTTGGACTTAACGACCGTTAAACGTTACACTAACGGACTAACGACCGTTATGTATATTTCGTGGATTATATTAATTATAATTAATAGTATACATTAAACATATTAATCATATTTAATAAACGCTCTCTAAATGTATACGTGTGTTCCCCGATAGGCTCATGTAATTTCTAGCCGTATAACCTATTGATTTACGAACGCATAACCAATATTTCTCTCGTATTCTTGGATTCAGAAAGACAGCAATTGAGACACGTGCACCTTCTTCAGGATTTGCCAGTACTCTATGCTCAACGCTTTTATACTCATCGTTAGACATCATCTGTGAAATTGTATAATTTCAAACTTGTATCATAACTATATACAGCTAATGGATTTACATATGGTGGTTGGTTAATCTAGCATTAGTAAAATTAAGGTTTAGAGGTTTTACTATTAGTAACATGAAAGTACCTGAAGCAAATCACCGATGTTGATAACAATGGCACCAGGAACTGCCTCAACAGCAGCCCAGTCTTCACCACATTTGACCTGCAATAATCCTCCAACCTCATTTTGCACCAGCACGGTTAACACCCCCGGATCGGTGTATGGAGTTATCCCCAACGTGAGCTCTGGCTGTGGGCACTGAGGGTAGTAATGGGATACACTTGCTCTCCCTTCCAAACATGTCAACTCCTTCAACTTGTCACTTTTTACTCCCAATCCTTCACATAAAATCGACATCAACTCTTCTCCTAAACTCACCACCGCCTTGTCCCAATCCTTCAGTGTCTGCCAACACATCTCCGGCACCGCCTCCCAATCGGGCTCGATGGGTGACATCCTCACCTGCACAGGTATAACCACCCAGCTCTAAATGTTGGGGCGCACAATTTAAACCTACACTATCGCATTAATTTTAGACATCTAGCCCATTGTAAGATCGTCTTTAGGGTAAAATGACTCTGCCTGTACGAGTAAAATGTCTAAAATAGCCCACAAAAAAGAAAATTCTCAAAAGAGATTTGTCAGTATGGTGGAATTTTTAACAATTCACTCCTAAGCAAAAGCTTAAAGCTTTTAAAGAGCTTAAAAAATGCTTTATGGTCAAAGTTGCGCCTATGCTAATTCAGTTTTTCTAACTATTAGTACTATTTTAACACGGGACAGGTTGTTTTGTGTAACAGGTTCTAGCTGAAAGTCCTAGATACAGGTCAAGTTTTAGTCAGGTCAAAAAGGGTCACATTTGGTCAGGTTGACCCACAAACATGTTATAAATATTTTTATTTGGAGTAATAATTAATACGTATGATTGTGGAAAAACATGGTAATTTGAATTACCTGAAGCAGATCACCTATGTTGATAACAAAGGCGTGGCGAACTGCCTCGACAGTAGCCCAGTCCAGTCTTCACCTTGCTTGACCTGCAATAACCCACCAACCTCATTCTGAACAAGCATGGTGAACACATGTGAATCGGTGTGGCAAGTCAGACCCAACGTGAGCTCGGGCTGTGGACATGGAGGATAGTAATGAGATGCAATTAAGCTCCTTTCCAATCACTACAACTCCTTCAACTTATTACCCTTCAAGTCTTCAATATATGCAAAGGGCAGCAAATATTTTAATAGAGATGCAAAGTACACCTTCTTATCTCCGTGCTTTATTCTATGTGACTTGAAATGAAACAAATACAGTTCATATTTTACATACAAATAACGAGTAAATTGCAAAAATCGTCCTTGTGGTTTGGCCAAATTGCACGTTTGGTCCGTACTGTTCATTAAGTGCAAAAAAGGTCCTTATTTTCCACTGTTTCATTCAGTTTTAGTCCCCCACGTGTATCTCCGTTACTTTCCCGTCTATACCTTGTGCACGTGATTAGCACAAGGGGGTAATTTCGTCTTTAAACCTTCTATCAATAAAATAATACCCCCACCAACTGATAAAAAACCCAGACAACTCCATAAATCTGCTCCTTATAACTCCAAATACGCATCACAAACTCCACAAATCTGCTCCTTATCACAACTCCATGGCTACAAATATGCTTCTTACATATCAATCACATAAAATACATCCAACCTTATAACTCCATGGCTACAAACGCAGCAATAAACTTCATCATTCTTATCACTACGAGACAATTACATGTCACAACCCGTTTCTTCTTAAGTCTCAACAACAAACAAAGAACCGTGGCTCAATCTTTCTTCAAGATCTCTAAGATGAGGTCTCGGTAGGTTTTTTTTTTGTTCTTTTTAAGATCAGTGATGGGTGAGTGGTGTTAGCTGTCAAGATTGTGGTAATCATTTGGGGGAAATCGAAATTGAAAGATCCATACTTTTGATTTTAGATTTTAGATTTTGTTACCATGTCATTTGAAATGGGTTTGTTTTAGATTTTGTTAGAACTCATTGGTTTGGTTTAATTTTGATTTTTTGGGGTTTGAAATTGGGGATTTTGGGGGTGTAAGGGTATTCGATTGAGTTGTTAAAACTGGTTTGGTATAATTTGGGTTTATGTTTGTGTTTTTGATTTGTGTTTGTAAGGGTATTCGATTGAGTTGATTTGGAGATGATTATGGAAAAACAAATGTTTGAGGAACATGATTTGGAACAGCTGTTGCAATGTTTTTTTGTCTTTGAATTCAAGGTTTCATCATGGTGTTATTCTTGATGCTTTTTATTAACGTTTTTTTTTTTTTTTTTTTTTTTTTTTTTTTTTTGTATGTTGCAGACATATGATAGATCTTCTATCCAAAAATGGTTAAAAGCAGGGAATAGAGCATGTCCAACAACACAACAAGTTCTTTCCCACACAATTCTAACCCCAACCCACTTTGAATCGTGGCGTTGGACTTTTGGGGATAAGAAAATAGGTTTTGGATTTGTATGATTTTGACTTCTGGGGATAAGAAAATGGTGACGTGGGTCAATTTGGGTTTGTGTGTTTGGGTGGATTTAAGAACTTGAGGAATGTGTATGAGTGTAATGGGTTGGTGCTTGAAGTTGATGAGACTAGTTATGAGTTTGGTGCTTGAAGTTGATGAGACTAGTTATGAGTGGAATTGGTTGGTGCTTGAAGTTGATGGTTCTTCAAGGAGAATGGGGTTGAGTATGACCTGTTGGAATCCTTTTGTGTACACTAACCTTATTGAGGGTGCAATCCTATGTGGGAAGATTAATGTAGCAATGAATCTTTTTAGTGCCATAAGTGTTAAAGTCTAGCCTGCTACACTTTCAGCAAGGTTAGATGCGTTAAGATCATGAACAATTGAAACAAGAAGCAATGCGGCTGCAACCCTTTTCACATTATCAGCACTGGATTCCAATAAATCACTAATTGGTAAAGCGGGAGCTTTAAAGCCACTCATTGATCTTTTAGACGAAGGGCACGAATTGGCTATGAAGGATGCTGCTTCTGCAATCTTCAACTTGTGTATCATCCATGAAAATAGGCTATGAAGGTAGAGCAGTGCGAGATGGTGCAATAAACGTGCTTCTAAACAAAATTGAAGACATGGTTCAAGTGGACGAGTTATTATCAATTCTTGCTATGATTTCGAGTAACCAAAAAGCGATTGAGGACATGTGTGATCTTGGGGCTGTCTCTTGTTTATTTTCTTTGATGAGGGAGACAACTTGTGCAAGTAACAAGGAAACATGTAAATTCGTCATCTTTTACATCAAAAGCATAAAAATTTAGGAATCTCTCTGCTACACATGAGGTTTGACTTTTTAGTAAATTTTGTTGGTAAGTTTGACCTCAGCTTTTGTAAAGTTTCTTGTTCTTGTTTCATAGTTCTGGGTAAGATCTGCTACACATGAGGTTTGACTTTATATGTTTTTTATTTTGGCAAAATAGATGATAGCAGTTGTATTTAGATGATAGCAGTTGGGTTTAAACTTGTTTGTGGATCTAAAAGTATTTCATTTTTAAATACAAAGAATAATGGAGATTAAGCAATGAATACTGTGTTGGAATTCAAGCAATGAATACTGTGTTGGATAAAAAGACGAAATTACCCCCTTGTGCTAATCACGTGCACAAGGTATAGACGGGAAAGTAACGGAGATACACGTGGGGGACTAAAACTGAATGAAACAGTGGAAAATAAAGACCTTTTTTGCACTTAATGAACAGTACGGACCAAACGTGCAATTTGGCCAAACCACAAGGACGATTTTTGCAATTTACTCTACAAATAACCATATAATGTCATTCATTCTTTGTGTTATAGATTCTGTAGAAATCTATTTTTGACTTTCCAACAATCTCCTTGCTTAAAAACCTTCTCATGAAGTCTTCATGTAGAAATTCATGATAAACCGCGGGTTTCTCAGCAGATATTAGCTCCGGGAACGGTCCAAATAGCTTCTCGCGGTTGCTTGGATTGAAAAGATGAGCAACAGAAACACGTGCACCTTCAACATTGTTTGCCAACACTCTATGCTCCACACTTCTATATATATCATTAGACATCATCTACAATATTGAAATTATACCCTATGAAATGATTAGATATAGCTATAGTTTTGAATATTATTCTCATGAAGGAAATTCATATATGACGTACAAAGGGGATGTATATAGGGCTGAGCAAACCACCCGAACGGACCGACCGAGACCGGACTGGACCGGACCGGACCGACCACATTCGGTCCAGTCCTTGGTCTCGGCTTTTGGGCTAATTCGGTCTCGGTCTTGGTTGGTCCGATCCGGTCCGGGACCGATGCTCAGCCCTAGATGTATATATAGCAGTTTTACCCATCCACATATAAATGGGTCGATTTTTAGATTTTTTGTGTGTAGATTAAGTCATTAAAAGATGGTCTTAGCATGCGTTGCATGTTACCTAACTTATCTATTTACACACCTCTACATAAAAGTACCTGAAGTAGATCACCTATGTTGACCACAATTGCCCCAGGAACTGGTTCGACCTCAACCCACTGTTCACCGCACTTGACCTGAAATAACCCACCAATCTCATTCTACACAAGCACAGTAAGCACGGTTGGATCAGTGTGGGCAGTCAGCCCCACTGTGAGCTCGGGTTGTGGACATTGAGGATAGTAATGCGATATGCTTAACCTCCCTTCCAAACACGACCACTCTTTCAACTTGTCACTTTTTATACCCAATCCTTCACATAAAATTGACATCAACTCTTCTGCTAGCCCAGTTATCGCCTTGTCCCAATCTGCCAATGCTTTCCTACACATCTCCGGCACCATCTCCCATGCTGGCTCCATGGGCGACAACCACACCTGCCCAACCACAATTAATCATCGGGTTAGCATGATCAGGCGTGCATCTGGGTCAGGGGTTCCTTCATCCGATGTGATGCAACACCATAAATATTGTATATAGTATGTGTGGTTTTGTCCCTATTGTATATATATGTTCCAGACTTTGATAAAAATATATATGGAGACACTAGATCCTTACTGAACTATATGATATATGAGCAATCAAATAAAAACTATTTGCACGTTGGTTCCAACTTTTTTTTGGAAACGGCAATTTCGTTAAGCTAGCAAGAAGCTTAGGTGGAAAGATTACATATATTTATACAAGATAATTTTGGATACGAGAATTAATCAATCCAATTAGGTATCAAATTTTTTCTCCTATGAAGCAACCAAGAGTGGTACAAAATTTTAATTTGATCACCTATTGTACCCTTACCATGCGATTTTGGATCAAAACACACCCGATTCCTATATCCTCATATTATATATGTTGTTGCTTTAATATTCACATAAACAACTTTTCACCAAGGAATTAAGGTTCTCATTGTCAGCCCACGAAGAAGTATATTAAGTTTTTAATTTAGTTACCATTTAGTTCGACGACTTATAACAGAACAAAACTAGTTTAGCTGCAATCTAAATGGTTTCTACTTTCTTCGATCCAACTAAAACACGCTCAAAGCTACGCACCTGAATGGTGTCCCTCCAGCTCGCAGCTTTAGACTTGTACAAGTCCACATTAGTCGAATATGTTACTCCCTTCTCTACTTCTCTATTATAAAATTTCATCTTATACTCCGTTGTTTGCTCATAAAAATTCTTCATATCCTTAATCACAGATTCAATTGATGTTACCGAAATGCTATGATTAACGATCTGAAAGAAGCCTAGTGTTGAAGATGCTCCCCTAATTTCGTCAACAACGGTTGATCTAGCTTGTGATAAGTCTATGACCGGGACAGTTAAGCGAGGCTGGTTTTTGGGTTGTGGGCTTGGGAGATTTTCGGGTGGTTGATGGAAGAAGCGAGGGATTGTGGTGATACCAGTATCTAGTAGTCCTTTAACGCCGATTTTTGATTCATCGAATTGTTTTACTTCTTTGAGATGATCATACTTGTGTTCGGTAGTAAGTGATGTCATGATGTTTGTGGTATAGTACGTTATGAGGTTAATCAAAGATGCTAGTATAACTGAATGCCATTGTGGTTGGTATGTTAATGTCTATATATATATTGTGATTGCCATGCTTGTGAAAATCACATGTGTCGGATCTAGAATTCTGAAAAAGGTTGTGCATTTTTTCTTCGAAACGATAAAATCGTAGCTAGTTAAGTGTAAAACTTTAAAATCCCTTTCAAAATATCCTTTTTACATTATGAATAGTGCTCAAAAGGTATGTACATGCATACCCTCTAACTCAAGTATGCCTGCCCGTGAAAATATGTTACAAAATTTACACTGAGTGACATATCATATATATACACATGAGCTTAAATACTACTACTTCCGTCCCAAAAAAAATGTCCAGTTTGACTTTTCAGAGTCAAACTGGTTCAACTTTGACCTTATCTATTTTTGCGGGTGTTATATAATATTTGGGGCAAATGCTAAAATAATACATTGAAGTTGCCATTTTTTGCCATTGTATGGTCCCACCTTTTTTTTTCGTAAATGTATGACTAAAATTATGAAATCGGGTCATTGTGGGTATAAATGTCACACCATTAGTCCTTTATACTAACGGCCGTTAGTAAATAACTTACAATTCCGTTTTCTTACGTTTTCGTCCATTTTTTTACGTTTTCGTCTGTTTTGACACGTTTTCGTCCGATTTTATCAAATTTTTTTTGACACGTTTTCGTTCTTTTTTTTTACGTTTTCGTCTGTTTTGACACGTTTTCGTCCTTTTTTTACGTTTTCATCTGTTTCGTCCGTTTTCTTACGTTTTTATCCGTTTTCTTACGTTTTCGTCTGTTTTGACATGTTTTCGTCTGTTTTTTTACGTTTTCGTCTGTTTTTTACGTTTTCATCTGTTTTGACACGTTTTCGTCGTTTTTTTTACGTTTTCGTCTGTTTTGACACGTTTTCCATCATTTTTTTACGTTTTCGTTCGTTTACTTACGTTTTAGTCTGTTTTGACACGTTTTCGTCGTTCTTTTACATTTTCGTCTGTTTTGGCACGTTTTCGTCCCTTTTTTTACATTTTCGTCTGTTTTTCTACGTTTTCGTCTGTTTTGGCACATTTTCGTCGTTTTCTTACGTTTTCGTATGTTTTGGCACGTTTTCGTCGTTTTCTTACGTTTTTGTCTGTTTTGACACGTTTTCGTCCGTTTTTCTACGTTTTCGTCTGTTTTTTTACGTTTTCGTCTGTTTTGGCACGTTTTCGTCGTTTTCTTACGTTTTCGTCCATTTTTTTACGTTTTCGTCTGTTTTTTTAAGTTTTCGTCCCCTTTTTTACGTTTTCGTCTGTTTTTTTACGTTTTAGTATGTTTTGACACGTTTTCATCTGTTTTAACACGTTTTCGTCTGTTTTGACACGTTTTCGTCTATTTTGACACGTTTTCGTCTATTTTTTTGACACGTTTTCGTCTGTTTTTTTACGTAAAGAAAACGACGAAAACGTGAAAAACAGACGAAAACGTAAAAAAACAGATGAAATCGTAAAAAAAGGGACGAAAACGTAAAAAACAGACGAAACCATTTAAAAAATGGACGAAAACGTGTCAAAACAGACGAAAATGTAAGAAAACGTGCCAAAACAGATGAAAACGTAAAAAAAACAGACGAAAACGTGTCAAAACAGACAAAGACGTAAGAAAACGACGAAAACGTGCCAAAACATACGAAAACGTAAGAAAACGTGCCAAAACAGACGAAAACGTAAAAAAAGGGACGAAAATGTGTCAAAACAGACGCAAACGAAAGAAAACGACGAAAACGTGCCAAAACAGACGAAGATGTAAAAAAACGACGAAAACGTGCCAAAACAGACGAAAATGTAAAAGAACGACGAAAACGTGTCAAAACAGACGAAGATGTAAAAAAACGACGAAAACGTGTCAAAACAGACGAAAACGTAAGTAAACGAACGAAAACATAAAAAAACAAAGGAAAACGTGTCAAAACAGACGAAGACGTTAGAAACGAAGAAAACGTGTCAAAACAGATGAAAAAGTAAAAAACAGACGAAAACGTAAAAAAATAGACGAAAACATGTCAAAACGGATAAAAACGTAAGAAAACGGACGAAAACGTGTCAAAACAGATGAAAACGTAAAAAAAGGACGAAAACGTGTCAAAACAGATGAAAACGTAAAAAAAAGAACGAAAACGTGTCAAAAAAATTGATAAAATCGGACGAAAACGTGCCAAAACAGACGAAAACGTAAAAAAAAACGGACGAAAACGTGTCAAAATAGATGAAAACGTGTCAAAACAGACGAAAACGTGTCAAAACAGATGAAAACGTGCCAAAACAGACTAAAACGTAAAAAAACAGACGAAAACGTAAAAAATGGGACGAAAACGTAAAAAACAGACGAAAACGTAAAAAAATGGACGAAAACGTGTCAAAACAGACGAAAACGTAAGAAAACGACGAAAACGTAAAAAAACAGACGAAAACGTAGAAAAACGGACGAAAACGTGTCAAAACAGACAAAAACGTAAGAAAACGACGAAAACGTGCGAAAACATACGAAAACGTAAGAAAACGACGAAAATGTGCCAAAACAGACGAAAACGTAGAAAAAGAGACGAAAATGTAAAAAAAGGGACGAAAACGTGTCAAAACAGACGAAAACGTAAGAAAACGACGAAAACGTGCCAAAACAGACGAAAATGTAAAAAAATGACGAAAACGTGCCAAAACAGACGAAAATGTAAAAGAACGACGAAAACGTGTCAAAACAGACTAAAACGTAAGTAAACGAACGAAAACGTTAAAAAATGATGGAAAACGTGTCAAAACAGACGAAAACGTAAAAAAACGACGAAAACGTGTCAAAACAGATGAAAACGTAAAAAACAGACGAAAACGTAAAAAAACAGACGAAACATGTCAAAACAGACGAAAACGTAAGAAAACGGACGAAAACATGTCAAAATAGATGAAAACGTAAAAAAAGGACGAAAACGTGTCTAAACAGACGAAAACGTAAAAAAAAAGAACGAAAACGTGTCAAAAAAATTTTGATAAAATCGGACGAAAACGTGTCAAAACAGACGAAAACGTAAAAAAATGGACGAAAACGTAAGAAAACGGAATTATAAGTTATTTACTAACGGCCGTTAGTATAAAGGACTAATGGTGTGACGTTTATACCCACAATGACCCGATTTCATAACTTTAGTCATACATTTACGAAAAAAAAAAGGTGGGACCATACAATGGCAAAAAATGGCAACTTCAATGTATTATTTTAGGATTTGCCCTATATAATATTTGATGCAAAATATATGAATTGATTTGGTTTTAAGTGTATTTTTCATTGGTATGATTTTTCATCAAGTACTACATAACACAAAAGAAATATTTAAGGTCAAAGTTGAACCAGTTTCAAAGTCAAACTGGACACTTATTTTGGAACGGAGGGAGTAGCTAGTTGAGAATGAGAATAAAATGTCTTGTGTAAGTCAATGTTATAAATACATATGAAATAACTGAGTATATGCTTGTGATTATTAAGCAATAAAATTTGTTAATGATATCATATGATTTCATAGTGATACAAGCTAGCCTCTTTGATTTAAGATTGTATCTTTTTTAACACGTTGTCTCATAGGTTTGTTTTTAAAATTTAGCTTTGTCCTTATTGATATATTGACACATTGTACCTACTTGTCTGGGTAATCAATTATTTTCATATTAAAAATCATTTTTTTAGCCCCACTCGATATAGAAAAAACATAACAAATAAAAAGGAAAAAATTAATAATAATAATCAAGATATGATCAATGACAATGATAATAATATTTTAGTTTATAATTTTAATATTTCATCATGACTATACTTTTTTCCTTTTGGGTTGATCATGTGTCTGCTTAATTATATATATTATACATTTAGCGGGATGTTTTTTCTACAGTACCCCAAAATTACTACTTTCACACTTTTATATAACTTGCATTGAAGGGCCTTGGTACCCCAAAAGTGCTTCCCCCACACTTTGTAGCTGCTACAGTTGCCTGTGTGGGGTATACAGGATTATCAATAGTGAATTGCTGCTTCCCAACCTTCTTCTTCCACTCGGTCACAAATACAAAATTCTCAGTCTTTCTTCCTCTTTCTCATTAGCAGCCATCAACACAACAAACACACACACCAACATCCACAAATCCATTCTTCTACAAATCCAAAACCTACGAAGATCCACAAATACCATCTGATAATATGCAAGTTTTTTTGCTTTTCATTTTTTTTTCTTTTCATTTTTTTTTCTTTTTTGATTTCGAAATTAGCGTTTCATCTTAAATTTGAGGTTTTGATAATTTAGTTGCTTAATAATTTTATGGGTTTATGTGGTTGCTTAGGTTTAACTAACTTCAAACCTAATGGGTTTAGGTTTAATCATATTTGCTTTTGTGGGTTTTGAAATTCTCTATTCTTTGTTACTGCAGTAAGAGATGAGCCAACGGGGTTTGATTAATGGTGGTGGTTAATTGCAGGTATGTAGTTTAGGTTTGTGGGTTGGTGTTTAATCTTCAAACATTTTTCCTTAATTTAATTTTATTTTAATTGTACTTAAACACTTTTGTTCAGGGGTTTGTGTTTATGTGGGTTTTTATTCAAAATTCTTGATTTTGATTATACCTAATTTTTTTCCCCCGGGGAAGGTGTTAGACGATTTACGAATGAGATTGATTTGTAAAGAGGTGTCAAAGGGTAAAGTTTGATCTTTGGTTAAAAGGGTGTTTGGAATTTATGAAACGCCAATGAAGGTGTAGATTGGGTTTTGTTTTTTTTATATCAATTGGTGGTTTGCAGGTTTTTTGATTCAATGTATGCTAATTAGAGTGTATCTAATTTGTTTGCAGGTAACCCAGGTGGTGGGCTGTTTCGCTCCAACATAGTAATGGCCTATGATGATTAATTGTTGTTTTCTGAGTCAAATGATATTGGTCATTGAAGGTTTGAACCGTAACTTGCAGGGCAAGGACCGGATGGCATGATAGCTTACTTGCTATTATGCAACCGAGTTTCTTTGCAGCCACGGCGGAATTCGTAACTTTTTGACCATTTTCCATTCACAAATCTGAGCCTAATGATATATTGTATCAGTTTTATGGTTTCTAAGTTTTACAAACCATAAGTTTATATACCGTGAAAACGCCAGATGAATGGCTGGGTGGATTCGATAAAACATGAGATCGTTTGCATCGTGGTGGGGCGAGCTTCCTAAGCTTGCAGCTATGACAGGGGTTTATTGAATTCGTTTGTGCGCACTTTAGGTGTGCCTACAGTTTGGATTGTGCACACTTTGGATATGGCGTTGTTTGCCTGCTAAATGTATAATGCGTAGTATCTTGAGGCTGTGATGAGTTTGAACGGGTCCAGTTAAAGGTGAGATTGGCCGTACCTTGGCAAGGCAGCCTATTGGGGTTGTAGCCATGGCGAGTGCCTCCATTTTTTATTTATTTTTTATTTCTATTTTTTTTAAATTGCTACCCTATCTGAGCCTATACTTGAAAGCCTGATATCCTGAATATAATTCGTAATAAGCAATAGACCTTAGAACCTTTTGATATGTATTGCCGGTACGCTCCCAGACACTAGGCTCTTAATTAGCTTTGTGTGTTGTTGTCTTTATGAATTTGAGTATTTGACTATTAAGAAGGTGTTTGGGATTGCTTATTCTGTTTAAAGTACAGTCAAACTAAGTCGATAGGCAGAAATTTATTCTATTTTAATTTCTGAAATAGATACTCTGGCAATAGCCAACATAATATAAACTGTTGGGAATGCTTAAAGTGACGATCATTATCGAGTCAACGAGTCTTGTAATATGATCATGTAATAGCTTGTTAGAATTGGAAAAATATAGTCTATATGATTGTAGAAGTGTGCCGCCTAGTTTAGTCTTAGTATTTACGTTAATGATGAATTAGTGAAATATGTAAGGACGGCACACTTCCCCCTTCTCATTATATGGGAGACTATAAATAGTGTAAATCTCTCATTTGAGAGGTAATGGTTGATTGTATGCTAAACTTTCCTTATTATTGTGTGATCAATCTTCCACTATCTTTCTCTCTCTAACTTTCTCTCTCTAGATCTAGGGCTTATTGGTGGTTAATCTAGGTAGCTTAATTCATAATAGTAAGTAACAACAAGTGGTATCAAGAGCCAAACAAAGATTTAGGAATTTTTTTTTGGGGCGAGTTACTGTTCATCGTCGTGTTACTGTTCATCAGAAACCCTAATCGAGTTTCTGCACTTGATCAAGTTTCTGAACCTAATCGAGTTTCTTAGTCGAGTTAGACTAATACTCGAGTTTCTGATCGAGTTTCTGACCTTGATCGAGTTTCTGGCGAGTTAGCTAGATTGCTCGAGTTTCTTGATTAACATAGTCGAGTTTCTGGACTAACTTGATCGAGTTTCTGCACTGATCGAGTTTCTTAGTTGAGTGTTTGAGCATAATCGAGTTTCTGATTAGTCTAGTTTCTCTTAGCTTAGTCGAGTTTCTTGGCCTAGTCGAGTTTCTTAAGAATTGATCGAGTTTCTAGTCTAATCGTGTTTCTAGTCTAGTCGAGTTTCTTTGCCTAGTCGAGTTTCTAGTCTAGTCGAGTTTCTTAGTCTAGTCGAGTTTCTAAGTATAGTCGAGTTTCTAGCCTAGTCGAGTTTCTATCAGTTCCTCGAGTTTCTAGGCATAGTTAGTCGAGTTCCAAAAAAAAAAAAAATCGAATTTTTATGCGAAATTCAAATTTTGGTATAACAGTGAAAATTTTGGCCCAAAATTCGAATTTTTTCGGTGAAATTTGGCGTAAAAATTTTTAAAACTCAAAATTTTCTAATAACATTAGAATTGCATTTTATCGTGTTTTTCAAATTCTGGTCGAAATTTTTTTTCAAGTTCAATTTTTGGAGGGAAATCAGAAATCACCATTAATAAATCCTTCAACTTAGAATACTCGGGAAATGGACTTAATTTCAAACAAACTCAACTCGTGAACCCTAAACCAACATCAAACACAACTCCTAGATATTTGCAACGATCCATGATCAACTTTATCACACATCGAAACGCAATTAAATGGAATCAAGTTCAAAAGAGAGAGATCCACAAGAGCTATTAATGCAAGAAAAAGAGAGAGAAACGAAAGAGAAATGCATGGCATGTTTTAGATTACTTCATTCACACCTTAAGGTCCTCTCAAACAAAGATTTAGAAGGAACTCGTACCCATTATGGATTTAAACGGGCATTTCCATCACTCTTTGGAGAAGACATTGAGATGTTCACTAAAACTATGTTCCTCAACGTGGATCAACTGGAGAAGCAAGTTGAAAATGAAGAATTTCACGAGAATGGATCCACGGTCATCTTTAGAGTGCTCAAGGAACAGTTTCAGCAGTTCATCAATTCGCGGTTCTCTTTGGATTATGACGGTGTAATGGCACGCAAGTATTTTCTAGAATACACTCGCATCGAGGTTCAAACTTTCAAAGACATATTGATTCGACAATTGGATTCTATTGAGAAGTCAATTACTAAAAGAGTGCTTCACAGAAGAGAGTATGACAGAATGATGAATGAAATGAAGTTGTAGACTCAAGAGGAACAGGTTAATGAGGTTAAAGCAATGGATGCTAGTTTGGTTGTTACGAAAAGCAGTGGGACAGAATCAGAACAACAAGAAGAAAAACGCATATCAGGGAATGATACTAATGCTGAAAGTACATATATCAGACCCATTTATGACACAGAGCCTTTGGCTGAGGTACCAAATTATAACATTCTTTATGTCAATGATATGATTTCTTCATCTTCTGAAAAACAGCATTCTGAGCAACCTCAATTCACTAGTGAGGGAGAGGTTGACCAGAATGTTGAACAATTTCACGACAAATGTCCTTCACCATTTTCATTAATTGAAAACAAAACAACTGAATTGTCAAAACAAATTCTCGAGTCTGAAAAATCCTTGACATCGGTGCTTAAAGGAAAAGAAAACATTTTTGAGGAAAACCATGAACATGCCAAAATCAAGTTTGATTTTGAAAAACTTGAAACCAATAATATTGAGTTTGAGCATACTGTGGCTTCATTACAAAAAGAAAATGAGCATTTGAAACAGATTTACAAAAACCTGTTTGATTCAATCAAACGTTCACGAGTTCAGACACAAAACCCAAACAAGAAACAAAAAGAGACTGAAGATTTGAAGTTTCAATTGTCTGAATTCGCTGATAAAAAGTTTGAAAATGTTTTGAAAAAGATTGAATCAATGAAAATGAAAAAGGTTGAGTCTCAAATCACAAAAGTTTCCTTTCCAAATCCCCTGTTCAATTCTAGCACTACAGATTTTGAAAAGGAAACGGGGGAGAAAATGTATCTTTTTGAAAATGAAAATCATGTGCTTCAAACAAAAGTGGTGGAGCTTGAAACATATTTAGCTCAACAAACAAACGATTTTGAGGATGCCAAAACTGACTTTTTCAACAAAACAACAAAATTCGAAAATTATTTTGAAAGACTTGAAAAAGAAAATGTTGAGTTTGAACGGAAATTGGTTCATAAAACAGATGATTCTAAAGCCGAAAAAGATCAATTTTTGAAACAAATTGCCTCTTTAGAATCAAAATTGGCATCCCAAGATCATCTTTAAAAAGAATACAGTGATTTGAGAACTTCATACAATGCTTTAAAAGTGAAGTTTGATTCTCTTAGTCGATCAAAGGGAAAAACTCATGTTTCAAATCTTTCAACACCAGAAGTGAGTGTTTCGAAGAAGGTTTACATGGGTGAACCTTCAAAACCATTTTCTAAAAAGGTTTCCCAGTTTACATCCTATTCTTTGCAAAAAGGAAGGAAGTTTTCGAAGAAACCAAGTTTTTCTGAAACACTTACTTCTCAAAAGTTTTGAAATCCAAATGCTTCAAAAGAAAAGAATCAAGTTTTTCAAACTCCACACTTTTGTTTTACACCGGTAAAGCAAGTGTGGAGACCAAAGCAAAGTCGTTCAAAATCTTTCAAATATTCAGTTTCAGAATTACTTTCGTTGCAACACAAGAATGACTCTGCTTTGAACATTCCAAATACCGGAAGGTTTCCATTTATCACAAAAACAAATCTTCAAAAAGAACCCATAAGGTTCAACATTAGATGGAAATCTTCTTCAACGTATTTTAAAACTCCAAGAGAAACACCGGGTTTCTCAAACAATTTTCAATGGAAAAAGAGTTTTAAATCTCCATTGATTCCACGAGTGTTATTTCAAAATGAAACACCGGTTTTCAGTCTTCGTTGGAATTCAACATCCGTAAATCAGATTGACACAACTTACAAATGGATTTCAAAATTTAGTAAACCTGTTAGCACCGTGCTTAAATGGGTTCCCAAGGTTGTTGTCTAACCTAAACTTTCAATGACTTTTTAGTAATTCAGCTAAGGACTCGGACTTCAACATGACGATTTGTACACACATTATAGTGTATAACTCGGGTTTCAAAGAAAGGAAAGAGTCATGCTAAACCATTCTTTAAAAATCAAGCGTGCACTTATCCTAAAAACTTCTTAATCTTGAGCAAAATTTACTCAAAATTTTTCAAAAGGTTTTTCAAAACTTTTCAAAATTTTGCTCAAGATTTTCTAATCTATACTCCCCAATTCGCTCCAAAATTTAAAAAATGTCAAAACGTATGCTAGTTTTGAGAGGGAGTATTTCAGTGAATAACATTTTAGTTACCTTGAAGCAAAATTTATTCAAGAATTTTTCAAACTGAAATTTCTAAATCTTTCAGAATTTTGCTTCAAGAAGACTCCTTCCCTCAAACTTTAAAAGTTTAAAATTCTCAAAACAAATACGAGTTTTGAGGGGGAGTATTTTCAAAACAAAAAATGTTCCATCAAAATCATGCTTTATGGTTTGTGCACACATATCAGTGCACAACCCGTTCCTATAAAGAAAGGACCCTGAGGTACGCTTCAGTGCCTCAATCCTGATCAAAGGAGCGAAATATTCTTTCTTATGAGTAGAATGAAACCTGAATGTTTTCTAAGTTTTTCGAAACATTCTGCTCATAAGGACAAGTATTCCCTCGTCAAGGGGGAGTATTTGAAATATAATAATTGTTCTGAAAAACAAAAGTTCTTGAAATTCTTCCCTAAAACTCAAAAATAGCATATTTTAATCATAACGTTTTTCAAAAACATCATGAGTATGATATTTTTGAGGGGGAGAATAAGTGATGATTAAAATATGGTAATGGAAAGTTGGAATCTCATGAGTGCTTGACTCAGAATTGACCCTCAAATTGATGATAGGAAAAAGTCAGTAGTAGAAAAGACATGTCCCGGACGGGTAATAATTTCAATCCAGTTCATCTGGTGATGTAAACGTATCTCGCAAAGGACGTGTCTGAGTAGAATGTACCAATTTCGAGCGATTTTCCTTTAATGTGATCTGGACGGGTAATAATTTCAAGCTAGTTTACTAGTGATGTAAGCGTGTCTCGCGACGATCTTGTTCATTGAAAATCAATCAATTCAAAAGTGCCAACTCTTACCAACATGTGCAAATTTCAATTAACTACTTAAGAGCACATGTGAAGGGGGAGTCTTTCTGAAAATCACAAAACTCTCAAAGTGTTATCAAAATATGTTTTTCACAATCATAAACACTTTGAGAGATTTTCAAAAGGTTTGGTTTATGGCATCAATAGGATAGTCATGGAGTCATAAGGTGACTAAGGTTAGGAATAACCGTCCTATGATCCGCCAGAGCCGGAGGGATCTACCCAAGGACAATACCAATAGTTTAGAACTAGAAAGTCCTAGGTATGATTGAAAAAGGAGAAATGAAATGAACGGAGAAAGAAGGGGTTGAAGAATTAAAAAGAAAAGTAAAGAAAAGGGTGAAAAGAAATAGCCCTCCATTTGTTCAACCTTAGGGCAGACACCGGGTTCAATTCATAATCTACTGGTTGATGGGCATCACCGGTATTGAAGATAAAAGACGTCATGGACCCAGTGACGCACTGCACTAACCTTCTAGCCACTCAGGTGTCTCTCAAAAGGCACTTGTTTCATTTCACACGGAGAACCCTTCATTATCTATCGACCTCTCACTACGAGATGTGTTGATATTGAAAAGGAGGCACCCTGCTCCACACCTCCGACGACCAAACAAATGTGCACTAATCGAGTCTAGAGCCATGAGATTCATCAAAGATCTCTTAGGAACACTTAGTATTACACTGTTGTTCTACATCATGGGCATCAGTTGTAAATTAGGAAGTGTCCTACGCAGATCTTAGCAATCTGCCGAGAACATTCTTGAGAGAACTCACAATTGTGATTCTCAGTGATAGAATGGAAATCCTACCAGGGTCAACATCAAACAGCCCTGATAGCAGGTCACTTCGGTAACTCCTTGTGGGTTACGCTTGGTGTTTGCTCCAAAAACGGTCTACAGTCGTGGGGTGATCTCCAACGGCTCACTGAATCGTGGGTGCACTTCGGTGTGTCCGTGTAAGCCCTTTCGGGGGTATCCGGTTCAGAACGGCCTAGGTAAGGATTAGAGAAAGTCTTCACACTATGCTATTGACGATCTCAAAGTCTGAGCCTGTAAGTGCCGGCTGGTTCGTGCTGTTGCTGCGGAGGAGCTTGAAGACCTGGAGTTCAACCACCATCAAGAATTCATCATGCTCATATCCTGAAGTTAAGTTCTCATAAAGACTCAGAAATATCAAAAGTTCAGAATATGTTAAATAAAAGTCAAAGTTCAAGCACTACAACCTTTCACAAGTTAAAGATTGAAGAAGTGAGAACAAGTTAAAGAACCAAAGTCAAAAGACATATGAGCATCGTGGAGAAGGCGTGAAGACACCAGAAGCAGAGACCATTGGAGAATGGCAGATCAGTACCATATCATATCACATCACTATCAAGAACAAAGAACAAAGATTCAGAAGATGTCAAAGCCACAAGAAGCAAAGATGACGTCAAGCAACCTTGATGACCAATATTTAGGGGGAGATTGTTGGGAACACGTCATTAGTATTTCAAGTATTGATCAATTTAAGGTTGTAAAATCACAAAGCATGATTGGAACAAAGAATCTAGCAAAGCTATTACTCGAAGACTCAAGCATCAAAGAAGTTTAATGATCATCCACATGTCACAGAATGAGATCTCAATGATCATCCCTTAGGGGGAGATTGTTGGGAACGCAAAAGTGATGATCATAAATGTAATCAAAGAGAGATCTCAATGATCGTCCCTTAGGGGGAGATTGTTGGGAATGCTTAAAGTGACGATCATTATCGAGTCAATGAGTCTTGTAATATGATCATGTAATAGCTTATTAGAATCGGAAAAATATAGTCTATATGATTGTAGAAGTGTGCCGCCTAGTTTAGTCTTAGTATTTACGTTAATGATGAATTTGTGAAATATGTAAGGACGGCACACTTCTCCCTTCTCATTATATGGGAGACTATAAATAGTGTAAATCTCTCATTTGAGAGGTAATGGTTGATTGTATGCTAAACTTTCCTTATTATTGTGTGATCAATCTTCCACTCTCTTTCTCTCTCTAAATCTCTCATTTGAGAGGTAATGGTTGATTGTATGCTAAACTTTCCTTATTATTGTGTGATCAATCTTCCACTCTCTTTCTCTCTCTAACTTTCTCTCTCTAGATCTAGGGCTTATTAGTGGTTAATCTAGGTAGCTTAATTCATAATAGTAAGTAACATCATAAACACGCCCGACAATACATATCAAAAGGTTCTAAGGTGTGCTTCTGTTGTAGTAATTTCCAGAATCACAGCCCAAAAATGATATGTATTATCTGGTACCGTTTAATCCGGCCTCATATTGATTGTGATTTAATCATATATATAATATATGATATTTGTGGCGATGATGATGGATGGTTGCAGTTGTATAACTGAAACATGCTGCTTCAAGAAGTCGGTACCTTGGCGAGGTGACCTGTGGGTTGCAGCCATTGTGGTTTGCCAGCTTCCGATTTGATCCTAATTTTTTTGAACTTCGCGGCAGTGATTACAAACTGATATGAAATTATATATGAGTATTATTTGTATATAAATATTTTTTACAATGTAAAGTGTGCCTTAAGTTATACAGCAGCGTCATCTCGACATGCTATATCAAATCTGTCATCAAGGTAACTAATTAATAATGGGTCATTAAAAGGTTGTGTGGTTAGTGCTGATACAAAACGGGTGTTTAAAATGTTTTGTGTCAATATCAGTTGTTGGTTTGGGTTAAAGATTTAAACTTTAATATCCTACAAATCTTACATCTTTAATATTAAGTCTGCAAGTCAGCATGTCTTCATGCTTAATATTATCTTTAATGAACTAAAGGTTAAGTTAACCACAAGATTAGTGCTTATTGGGGCAGTTTGGGACTGCTTATTAGATTAACCAACTTTAGGGAATGTTTGAGATATATTATTAAACTACTTAAAGGGGTTGTTTGGACTTGCTTATTTGAATAACAATTTTTACCGGTTGTTTGGGAGTTCTTATTAAAACTGCTGATAGGGGCTGATAAGGGCTGTTTGGTATTACTTATTAGAAATTTAGAATAACTCCTTATAGGGGGTTGTTTGGTGTTGCTGTGTTTAGTTTTGCTTATTATAATAGACGATAATAGGGTTGTTGTCCAAAGTTTACAAAAAAATGCACTTCTTCTTATTTTTTAGGCTGTAATTTATGTGGATATGCTTCATTTACCACAATACTTATGGACACATAATAAAATTAATGACACTAAGTTTCAACCCCTTTATGTTTCTACATTCTCAATTTGCAGGTGGCTTAGGAAAATGAAACTACTCTGCCGCAAAAAACATTGTTTATCATTCATTACCTTAACAATTTGACCCGTAAGATGCTATACTTAAACTTTCTATTAAAAAATGAAGTAAGTTTTTTATCAGCAAATGATCCTTAACCCTTTTTGTATGCTTCCTTTTTGATGTGCCAGCAACGCATAGCTCGGGAGCCTGCCCATTCGGGGTAATCAACCATTATTAGCCCCAAAAAATATCATATGGTGATGATTTTAAGATATATGTGGTAATGCCGAATATGTTTTTCAACCCGGAATAATTTTAATACGCAGGATAATTTGCATATTTAATACATGTTTTTTTATTGCAGATTGGAAGAGAGGCCAACTAATGAATATGTTGTAAGTAGGTAATTAATTTTTGTTGTGCAACTCGATAATTACAACCTCATCTTGCCAGAAATAATGGTTTAAAATTAACTTGGCTAAAATTGAAACGGGTTGAATGGATTTAAGGGGTTGAAAAGATGCTCAAAAGTTATTTTGACTACATACAAACTCTTACATTGTTGTTTGCACTAGATAAATGATAAATGATAAATCTCATATATATTCACAACGGAAAAAAATGTTTCTGGGTTTAAGGTCGTATCAGGGTCAATGTCTGTTATAGGTTGTTTTGCTAAAACCTTTTGCTATCAGTATATACATTTTTCCATTTAAAGAACTAAAAAATACAAGGGTAGTGTCCTGATGCAGATTATCAGATTGGTCATGGGTGGATTGCTTTTATCTGTTCTTTATCTGAAAACTCCATTAACTGAAGTTCCAGAAAGATAATGAACTTATATCCTCATTCACCACTTCTGCACTTCAGCCTATAAGAAATAAGGGAGCGTTTGGGATTGCTTATTATTTCTATTTTTTGCCTACGTACTTATTCTTTCACTGAAGTAATTACGTGTCTGCTAAATAGTTTATATCGAAATAAAATACGTAGTAAATAGTTTTTGATAAACTTAGTTCTAAGTATAGTGTTGTAAGCAATTCTAAGAGCCGTCAAAACATCAAAATTAGTTCTCAGAATAGATGGTAGGGTTCCTTCTTCATGAAGTATATTAGACGAGTAATGAGGTTTAGCTTGATTAACTTTTCTCTTATGGTGATTATGTGTTCTCCGGTTACGGCTATATATCTGAATTTTTACCCCGATAATATACAGATATCCATGTGTGATAGGTCGAGCAGAAATTCCAAGAGGAGATCATGACAACAGTAAATGAGCAGGTTCATCTTTTGAATTATTGTTTTTTTGGACTATTGGTATGTGTATTTTTATTGACTGCCTAAATTGATATGGAACTAGTAGTAACTTTGAAGTTGGCATTCAACTAAACTCAATATCATTTTAATTATTTTTGCAGAAATTAGTTTAAGTTTGAAGGTGCATGTTGTGCCAACTAGGGAGAAACTGAAATCTGAGGGCCACTCGCTTGATCTTAGAGGGCCGGATAAAGATCTTAAGCAATATTATTGAGGAAAATGACATTGTCCTAGATGGTCTTTTTGCTGTTTTGAAGCCATTCATGGTAAGCTTCTTTTTTTCCTTTGAACTTTTATCGGCAAAAATTACACTTGAATCATGTGCAGAAATGTATTTGCCCCACAGTAGTTAAAGTTCATTAATCTAATACTGCTTATAAGTTCAAAATCTGTATAGTTAAACTGGAAATTTATTGAAAAAATCTGAAACAACAACCAACTTTTTTTTATCACTGTTGAAAAAGAATGAAACAACACTTTAACTTAGCGTTTTGTGTCCGCTAGAAAGATATGTGGAACTACATTGAATAACCATTTGTAAATTCAATGTAGGTTAAATTAAGTGATGAACTTCATGCTGTAAGAGAAGCCCTTGCACTTGAAGAAAAGCCAAGGAGGGCGGTTGAAAAAGAGCTAAATAGTATAAAAAACGCTGTACCTGAAAGTGAAGATGACTTTGAGGTATTGTGACAATCCAGTCTGCACATTTGGTTTTTGTATAATGTGGATATTTTGAGCCATTTGGTGTATAAAAATGGGTCAATTATCATTGTGTCTTTTACCTCTAATTGGTTAACGGGTGGACCAAAATAATATTTCATTACAACTCTCAGGAACACCAGCCGCACGTTACTATTTCAATCCCAACATTCCAGAAACAGAGGTTTTATCTCCAATTGACAAATAAAAAAATGTTTACAACTCACTTATAGTTTTGACTATCTCGATAGTCATAACCAACTTCTTGGCCAACCAGCACCATTAGAGATCCAAACAGAAAGACGCACAAATGTTGAGGAGGAGAGATTCAGGAACCGTGTGCCATTAAACATGCTCCTACAAATGAACCATGAAACTCAGAAGGTCATTCTTAACTGCAGCAGTCGTGATGGTTGTTGATTGGTAATCCACCAGGTGAAGATAAGGTATGCACATAAGTTTCAACATATATAACCAAGTCACACTTGGACACTCTTAATAAGAGGTGGTAAGACCGGCAAAGTAGGCCGGTAACGGGTCAGCTCGGACAATGTTCGGAATATGCGCAGACGTGTAGCCACAGACACGCCGGGAAACAATGCCAGTGGCCAGGACAGTGTGCGAAATGTGCAAAGGCGTATAGCCAAAGGCATCCCAAGGAACAATTTTGCATCAAATGTCCTTCCTATTGGAGCAGGTTCTGGTGTTAGTGTAAGCCAACGTAACGTGTTTGACTTGCGTCCAAAGAAAAATTTATTAGCTGTTAAAATGTTTGTTTACTTTTTAAACTCATTTCAGATGCATGGACTTCGTGATGCTCCTATCACATAGAGAACCATGCATACGGAATATGACTAGAGTGGAACCACAATATCTTGATCTTCATGGTATATCTCAAAATCCTTTATTAGCTTGCTGTTTGGATTAAGTGTTATGAAGTGTCAATCTGTTGCTCTTAGTTTGTATTGATGTTACTTATGTAACACATATATTATTTATATACTCAAAATATCTTATACCAGGTAATATCTCAATTTAATCTACACTTACAGAACAAGTAAAGAAAATACAAGAATGGATGGTACAATATCAGCTAGGTGTATATATATACTTTTGTTATGTTTCCCACCGGTCATAAAGGTATCAAGAGAGTCCAATTCAGGTGCAATTTTATACAATTAGCCCGTTTTAGGTCATGCTTCTGATTCACTCTTGGTTAGATACAACTTCTTGAAAATAATTTGGGGCATTACATGTTTTACGTAAAGAAATTCTTTCGGGAAAGAGAGGCAGAAAGGTGGTAGGAAGATAACAAACAAGTATACAAATATTATAATGTTGATGCCTACATCAACTCGGTATAGCTTTGAATCCAAGACTAACTCACAAGAGCTTATATTGGGCTTGGACCCTACTAACAGGACGAGGTGTGTATTTTGTTTCGTTTTGTCGATAATACTGATATACGAAACTGTTTATGTCTGGTATACGTCATATCTCTATTGCATTCTTCATCAGTCAAAAAATTGTGATTATTCTTAATTAGCATATGAATTTCTGAAGTACTCAAGCAAGCAATTACTAATTCTTACGTATTAACAGCTGTAGGTTATTTTAAGAATGCGAATTCTTTTTGCCGCAACAAATTTAGAAGGTGAGTTACAGAGCGAAGCTTATTTTAAGAATGCGAATTCTTTTTTGCACAACAAATTTTGAAGGTGGTTTGTAGAGCGTTTGATGGTGGAATAACTAAGTTTATCTTCTTTCTTTCCTTTTTTTCTTTTTTTTTTTAACTTGAATAATTAAGTTTATCATCATGTGCAGAAGTGAAAAATGACAGAAGAAGATTCAAGATTGAGTTGTGACCGGATCTAAACACACACGAATTGTGTTGGAGATACTTTGAATATATACTTGATAGCACGCGGAATTTACTACCAAGTACTTAGAAGAATATGTGTTTGGTGAATGTAACAATAAGAATAACAAGACAATGTTTAACCAAACACTTTGCTTCAGTATATTGAATGATTACAATGAAAAACGTGAAGCTCTTAACAATGCATGTACGTATATGATATATATATAAACCCTAACTGAGGATCTCTTTTTATAGCACAAAGAGTCCTTTACAAGTAAACTATATTCGTATCAAACTATATAAATAAGATATACATCATATCAATTCCATATTTATCTTCACACGATTTCATCTTGATCTTGTAAGCAGTACGAACTTCTCTTATCAACAGTACCAACTGTTGATGTATTCTTCAGCAACTGCTCAACCGTACTAACTTATAAAGAACCGTACTAACTGCTTAATTTAATTCCCAACAATCATCCCCTAAACTTATGATTTCTGCGTAAATCAGTAAGTTTCTTGAATTAAATTTCAAAGTTTATATGATGGGGTGGATTCTTTCAAACACTTTTCTTCAATCTTGAAACACTTGGGAATTTTCTTCACATATCGTACCCTTTTGGTCAACACCTCAAAATTACCATAATTAAATTTATTCCTGTAAGGAATTAATTCCAAATACCAACCCAGCATTCAATGACATTAAATCTTCATTGGTTCTATAAAAGTACTTGAATTATCAACACTTAACCCATCACATTCTTCAAATCACAACTATCAAACCCAATGAGTTCATCCAATCCAAACATTGTTGAGATTTCATCAGATTCATCTTCGGATTCGGAAAGTGAAGGATGGAAGAATTACTTTCCACCGAACTACACTAATCTGACTATCAGAAACCCATCTCCAAAAGCCCAAGAAGTATCTTCTGATGATGACCTTCCAACTTCCTCTGATGATGATGATCAACAAGCACATCCACTATCAGTTGTATTGACAAGAGAGATAGAGAAAGATGTGGCAGGAATGAGTAAGATACAAGTGCCCAAAAGACATCAACCACTTCCAAGACCTGACAAACAAGTTTTGGGGCTTCCTAGTTGGAAAGTGTGGAACTCAATCGATGGCAAAGGAGTTCACAAATCCATGCCTGATTTTAAGGATAAAGGGAAGAGGAAGCTTGAGTAGTGGTTGTGTGTTAGGTTTGTTTAGGTTTGTGTGTTGGGAGTTGGTTGGTTTGTGTTGATTGTAAGCTTGATCGTTGGTTATGTTGGTTTTGAGTCCAGGATTGTAACAAAACTTCTGCTTATGTAATGAATGCACTTCTTTAATGAATAAATTTTATGCACCTGTTTATAATTCATCTCTGACTCTTAATTCCTCCCCTGAATTTCATAATCATCTTTAACAGCAACTGAACAAACTTTTAATTCCTCTCCTGTTTGGAAGAATCTTCACCATCAGATGAACTAGAACATGTGACATCCAAGCTCAGCATCCAATATGACAATTTGTACAAGTTACCATCAATTCAGTTGTTTAGTTTCAAACTGCTCTCAACACTTCCAGATGTGTGACCTTCTGAGAGAGGTGAATCATAGAGCATAAACTCAGTAGGGACCAAGTTTGAACAATCAGTGCGAACTGGTGAAGCCAGAAGTACAAACTGTTAACCCAGCAGTACAAACTGTTAGCAAAAATTTTCAGAGATAAAATCAAGTTGTAATTTTAATGTGGATTTGAAAACATTTTTGTCCACTTATAGTTTTTAGCAAACTATCAGCTATGAACGGATTTGACATGTCTTTACCAATAGCCGTTTGCTATGGACTGGCCAACTCTTCACACTTAGATTTGGTGAGTTGATAACCAACCAGTTTTTGGTAAACTGTCAACCATAAATGGATTTGAGAAGTCTTTACCAGAAACCGTTTGATCTGGACTAGTTGGTTCTTATGTGGATTAGACTTGGTGAACCAATTACCATTTGTTGTGTGACAAGGATGCACACTTTATAGTCCAAACTACCATACTTCCAAAAGCACAATCCAAAGCAAAAAGCTTTTCTTAACCTGAAATGTTAGTCCAAAACCAAAGAAAACACAATACACAATATTTTCTTTTAACAGTTACCACAATTGACTAACAAATTCACAAACAGTACTAAAAATTTCCAAGCAGTACTAACTATACAAATAGCACAACTAGCAGTACAAAAACCAAAAACACTTAGACATTAATCTTTTGAAGGATTAAGCATTCCAATACCTGTTACCAAGTACTGAAATCTTCCTACATCAAAACCTTTTGTTAAGAGATCAGCAAAGTTGTCATCAATATGTATTTTAACAACTTTTATTAATTTCTTTTAAGCACAGTCTCTTATAAAATGATGTCTAATTTCAATATGTTTAGTTTTTGAATGTTGAACTGGATTCTTAATGATACACATTGTACTGCTATTGTCTATATGTATAATTGTGTTTAAGAAATTGTACCCATAATCAAGCATCTGGTTTTGACTCCAAAGAACTTGAGCACAACAACTTGCTGCTGCCACATATTCTGCTTCAGTAGTAGATGTGGCCACCATAGTCTGCTTCTTACACTGCCAAGAAATTAATCTACAACCCAAGAACTGACAGCCACCTGTTGTAGACTTTCTATCCATGCTAGCACCAGCATAATCAGAATCAGAGAATGCCACTAGATAAAATGCAGACTCTTTAGGATACCATAGCCCCAAATTAGGTTGACCTTTAAGGTATCTGAAGATTCTCTTTACTGCTGTGAGATGAGACACCTTAAGATTAACTTGGAATCTAGCACAAGCACAAACTGAGAACATAATGTCAGGCCTGGATGATGTGAGATACATCAAAGACCCAATCATAGATCTATACATGTGTACATCCACATCTTTACCACTGTGATCCTTTAACAACAAATGTGTCTCCTTATCAACTGGTGTGCTAACAACCTTGGCATCTGTGAATTGGAATTTTCTCAATATTTCACCAACATATTTATCCTGAGAGATAAAGATTCCATCAGACTTCTGCTGTACTTGAAGCCCAAGAAAGAAAGTAAGCTCACCCATAGAGCTCATATCAAACTGATCTTTCATTAATTTCTCAAACTCTCTGCACATTTCTTTGTTTGTAGAACCAAAGATGACATCATCTACATAAACTTGAACCAGTAGAATATCACCCTTGTTCTTCTTGATAAATAGAGTTTGATCAATTTTGCCCCTATTGAACCCATTCTTCAATAAATAAGTAGCAAGAGTCTCATACCAAGCTCTTGGAGCTTGATGCAATCCATAAAGAGCTTTAACCACCTTATAAACTTTGTCAAGATGGTCTGGGTCTATGAAACTAGGAGGTTTAGATACATATACCTCCTCATTAATAGTACCATACAAAAAGGCACTCTTCACATCCATTTGATAGACTAGAAAACCTATATAGGAAGCATAAGCAAGAAATAACCTTATTGCTTCAAGTCTAGCAACAGGAGCAAAAACCTCCTCATAATCAATCCCTTCTTCCTGTGTATAGCCTTGAGCAACCAGTCTTGCTTTGTTCTTTATCACAATGCCTCTCTCATCCTTCTTGTTCCTGAATACCCACTTAGTACCAATCACTCTCATTCCCTTTGGCAGATCAACCAGAACCCAAACCTTCTGAATTTTGAATTGAAGCAGTTCTTCTTGCATAGCCCCAACCCAACTTTATTCTTCTAAAGCCTTTAGCACATTCTTGGGTTCTACCTGAGATAGAAAACATACAAACATACACTCATGCTCATCATCATGATGTTTCTCCTCATATACCACACTGAGAAAGCCATGATGATCTGGGTCTTGAATTTTCCTTCTGGTCTTGACTACAGATTGTACATCTCCTATGACATTGGAAAGAGGATGATTCCTATGTACAACTGTATGGGGAGTAGAAGGAGTTGTATAGTTGATAGGCATATTTTGCAGACCATCTCCAAAGAAATCAAACTCATCAACTTGAGAAGCAGTATGAACTGGTGAATCAAGATGAGGTTGACTTGGTCCAGCAGCATCACTATTTTGCTCAACAGTAGGAACTTGTGACTGAGCAGTACTAACTCCATTTGTACTGCTCGTTGGATTTTCAGTTTCTTTACCATTCTGACCACTGATTTCAGCAACATCTTTCTCTTTGTCTACACCACTTGATGATGGAATATCATCAATCTTTGTAGAAGACTCATTCAATGGACTTTCTTCCATGATTGGCATGAAAATGCAATCTTCATCTTCCTCCTCTGAACCTGCATCATGGTTAGTATTTGTACCTGTAACAGGCACATAATTCATGGAATCTGAAAGACTGTCAATATCAAAGATCCAATCTGGACCAACACCTGCAACATTTGGTTTATTCTCCAAAAATTCTATGTGCAGATTTTCTTCTACATGCTTGGTGCTTTTATTGTACACCATAAAAGCCTTACTGTGCAGAGAATAACCAACAAAGAAACCTTCCTCGGATTTCCCATCAAACTTTCCTAGTTGGTCTTTGGTATTAAGGATAGTAACATGACAACCAAAAGGTCTCATGAAGCTTAAAGAAGGGGTTCTACCTCTAAGAAGCTCATAAGCAGTCTTATTGTGAGGTTGCACAACTAAAACCCTATTCAATACATAACAAGCAGTGCTAACTGCTTCAGCCCAAAATGAAACTGGTAGCTTAGAGTCAGCTAACATTGTCCTAGCAGCCTCTATAAGAGTCCTATTCTTTCTCTCAGCTACTCCATTTTGCTGTGGGGTTCTAGCTATACTAAATTCCCTCTTAATACCTTTTTCTCTGCAAAAATCATCCATCACCTTATTTTTAAATTCAGTTCCATTATCACCCCTGATTATTTTAACTTTCTTATCAACTAGGTTTTCTACTTCAACAATGAAGGTCTTAAGGATTTCACTAGTTTCATCATTAGTTCTCATAAAGAACACCCAAGAAAACCTACTATAATCATCAGTGATAACAAGACAATATCTCTTAAAATTCAAGCTATTCACAGAAGTAGGACCAAACAAGTCCATATGCAACATATATAAAGCTTGAGAAATAGAGTTCTGGGTCTTTGGCTTACATGAGGCTCTGTGTTGCTTACCTTTAAGGCAAGAAACACATGTTTGGTCATTGAGAAAAGTTTTATTTGGTAAACCTCTTACCAACCCATTTTTAGCAATTTTGTTAATGGTTTTAAAATTAACATGACCAAGCCTTCTGTGCCACAACATTGATTCTTCCAATGTGGCTTTTGCAACAAGACAAGTAAGTCCAACCTTAGGAACTAGTTTATTCATCTCAACACTGTATGTGTTATCCTTTCTAGGGATTTTAAGCAATACTTGACTTTCATCAGGTAGCTTGAAATCAGGAGAAAGAATAAGACAATCAGTATCAGTAAATAAAACTTTGTTCTGTTTATCACAAATTTGTGATACACTGAAAAGATTGTACTTAAGTTCTGGTACATTATACACATTTTCAAAATCAAGATTACCAGTTTTAATTACCCCTTTACCAGTAATCCTTCCTCCAATACCACCACTAAAGACAACTGGTCCTCCATCCAGAGCAATAAAGTCTGAAAGATATGACATGTTGCCAGTCATGTGCCTTGAACATCCACTGTCTGAATATCCTCTATCTTCTTTACCATTTGAAGGATGTTCCTGCACACAAAATAAAGGTGTTAGTTTCTTTTGGGGATCCAAACCATCACTGGTTTGGATCTGCCTTGTGCATCAAGATGAGAAAATTTGTTGGAGGTCATTGATGCACCATTGGGTTTGGTAGATTGTCTAACCCAATGTGCTGAGGCCTTGACAGCATTGCCCCTTTTTCCCTTAACATTTAAGTGCCTAGCAGTAGGATTTGCTGGTCTAGTAGTTGGAACTGCTTGTTTAAATTTTGGCACCCATTTCTGATTGGTCATTGCTGTTTTCTTATAAAAATGCCTTTTAACTGTTTGTGCATGATTTGAAAATTGTTTTGCACTTGAAACAGTTTGCTTGTTATTAAAACACATATTTTGACTAGCAGTTGAAACTGTTTTGATGCCAGTCCTTAACATAACAGCTTTGGGTGACATTTTATGATTTGCATAAGGGCTTGTCAATCTAGTTGGACTGTTTTGAGTTACCCTAGCATTGTTATTCCTATTCACCCTTGTATTCCCAGAAACCCTCTTTTTCCATGGGTTAGAATCACAATAAGCAGCCATATGATCAAAACTTCCACAAACAAAGCACACTTTTCTAATCATAGCAAACTTATCATCCAATTGCTTAGATTTTGAGTGATTCCAGTTCCTATGACTACCCTCAGAAATTAGTGATCTGTTCTTAGTCCTATACATCTCAGCATATCGAACACTTTTCCTAACTGGTTTTATGTTTTCAGTCTTAACCACTTTAGGAGCATGTTTAACTTCTACCTTAACAACATTAGGTTTGTCCTTAACCTTTGCATCCTCATCATCAGATGTCCAATCCTCAATAGTTGGTGCATCTGAGTTCCTATCAGAGGACATCTTTTCCTCAGAAAGAGATTTATCACTAGCACTCACAAAAGAATCTTCTGTCTTAACAAATTTAACAGGATTCTTACTCACTTTAACACCATATCTAGGAAAATCTATATCCTTAAACCCTTCTAAACCTGTATGAGCTAAAACAATTCCTGGTGGAACAAACATTCCTCTAAGAGGGGGTGCAACTGACTTATACCCTAAACCAGACTTAGCTTTGTTAAGTATTTGATTCTCTACTATCTTCTGAACTCCCTTTGAAGTATGTTCAAGAGTTTCTACACTTAACTGAATATTCTCTTTTTCCTTTTTAAGCTTCTCTATTTCATATACAAGTCCACTCATTTTATCATCTTTTAGTTGCAAATCTCTCTTTAAAACACCTATCTCATCAAAGAAGTTTGACTCATTCTGTCTATAAAACACAATTTGCTCTTCCAAAACAGCTAATCATCTTTTATGATTTGCCAGACTAAAATTTACTTGATTAAATTCTACTCTAAGATCATCATAATGTTTCTTAAGACACTCATAATCTTTTAAAGCAGAACAAGTAATTGAACATTTTTGAACAATATGTACCTCAGAGTCTGAGAAAGCCATCAAACCCAAGTTAGTTGGTTCCTCTTCTTCCTCCATGAAGCTCCAATCAAATCCAGCTCCATCTACAACTACCATAGCCTTGGAAGAAGGCTCTTCAACATTGACTGTTCTCCTTGTTCCTTGCTGATTCTTAAACCCTTGACCCTGGTTGCTTTGTTGTCTTGGACCTCTACATTCCCTGGAAAAGTGCCCCATCTTGTGACAATTATAGCACTCCACCTTAGACTTATCATACCCAGCAACATCTCTTCCATTGAAGGTAATCTTATTCCCAGTCCTTTGTTAATACTTCTTAGCCCTGATGCTTATCAAAGCCAACTGCCACTTTAAATCCATAGCTTTCAAATCATCTTCAACAATTTGAAGAAGATCTTCATTAAAAATCTTAGACCCACCAGATTGTTCTGACACAAATGCATATATGGTCTCTTCAGTCAAGCCAGCAGTACTAGTTTTTACACTAGCAGTGCTAACTGTTGGTTTAGCAGTACCAACTGCTTCTTCATCTTCATGATTCGAACTATTTGAAGAAGATAAGAAAGCCATATTCCCTGAACTAGAACTGGTGCTACCACTCTTCTTCACCTTCTGCTCAACAATCTTAAGATTGTTGTAAAGCTCATTCAATGTCATTTTCTCCAGTTCTGGTTTATTGCTCCAAACCACAACATAAGTGTTCCATTCAGCAAGTAAACTATTTAGAAACTTCATGTTGAGGTCTTCCTGTGGAATCGCAATCTTCAACACAGTAAGTTGACTGATGATCTTTTGAAGCCTATTGAAGATATGGTCCAAAGTTTCATTGCTTGTTGCAGTGAAGTTCTCATAACTTTGTTTAAGTAAAGTTCTCTGTGCCTTCTTGGTAGCTTCATTGCCACCAAATCTTTCCACCACTGCTTCAAAAAGGGTCTTAGCAGTCTCATATTGGCTAAAGTTCAGCACTTGATCATTAGGAATTGCCATTAGTAACAAATTCCTAGCCTTCTGATCATTCTTCTTTTTGATTCTCTCCTCATTAGTAACAGGCTCAGTGTTGAGCTTTGTTGTCTTTGAGCCATCAGCATGTGTTTCCTCAGTTGGAATTGGTTTGAATGAATCACCATTGATAATTATATCCCATAATGCATAGTCTTGCACCATGAAATATTGCTCTATTCTGAGCCGCCATAAATCGTATTCATTCTGTTTCAGCATGGGGAGTTTAGCAAGGATTGAGGTTTGAGGTGTCTCCATGTCCATCTTCTTGGTTGCTAGTGAGTAAATACTTCAGAAACTTCTAAATCAAAGTATCAGTAACCTGTCTCTGATACCACTTGACCGGATCTAAACACACACGAGTTGTGTTGGAGATACTTTGAATATATACTTGATAGCACGCGGAATTTACTACCAAGTACTTAGAAGAATATGTGTTTGGTGAATGTAACAGTAAGAATAACAAGACAATGTTTAACCAAACACTTTGCTTCAATATATTGAATGATTACAAAGAAAAACGTGAAGCTCTTAACAATGCATGTACGTATATGATATATATATAAACCCTAACTGAGGATCTCTTTTTATAGCACAAAGTGTCCTTTACAAGTAAACTATATTCGTATCAAACTATATAAATAAGATATTGATGAACTCAAATAAGTACATTTTATTATCATCATTTATCCTATTTATTTGACTTGTTTTATTATATTATGTATGAGAATTGATACTTAATCGTTTACTTTTGTAATTCTTAGTTAAAAACAAGCATTTGGTGAAACTTAGCTATTATGGATTAAAAATGGAGAAAAATGATCAAGATTGGAAAAGGCTGCTGAAATGAAGAGATTGAAGACCATTGCCTGACTTTGAAGAATGCACGCATGCAATTCTGTCATGCGTTGCATATGAAACTTTGGTCAACAAAGAAGAACCAACTTGTTCTACTCCAGATGCGCCGCATTATACTTCTTACATACGGCGCATCACTATCAAGATTTCACCAGTTATTATCCAAGACAGCAAAGACATGCGCCGCATCTAAGAATGGAGTTACGCCGCATCTTCTGGCGGTGTACGAATATTCTTGAATATATTAATCTTGGACCCCACGCGAAGTTAAGTCAATGCGCCGCATCTACTTATCCTATGCGCCGCATCTTACCTCAGACAGAAACTATAAATACCCCAAAGTCAGACGACTTTCAAGTTCGACATTTAGCCCTAGTTTTAGAAGACCGAAGTACAGAAACCCTAGGACGAATTCAGTCGAAGTAGCAGCACAAGACACACCTTGAACGAAGATACAAGAGCTGTAAGAAGGTCCTGCATGTATTTAATTCATTAAGTAGTTTTGTTTTATTGTATTAGTACACTTTAATTCATCAGGATTGGTGGCTTGTGTAATGTGACAACGGAAAGGTTGCACTCCCTTAAAACTGCTTTCCCATTAATTAAAGTTTATATGTTGATGTCTTTGGTGACTTTTATTAGTGCATTGATAACCTCTGTGTCTAGCTGAGCGTTGATCGGGTCGCCATGCCTCTGCCCTCGCCTATTTATTAGATCGCCTATGCATTCTATCATCTGTAGAAAAGTAGGAAGAAAGATAAATAGGATAGTCATAAGTAATCATTAAGGGTTTACTCGCCGATAAGATTAGAACCAACGAGAAAGGACTTAATCTCGGTGCGTTGCATCGAACTATACACTTCATATAAAACTAGCAATAAAACAAGTGACAAACTACTTAACTATCAGGACAGGTCTTCTTATTGTCTCAAGTATTTATCTGTGTACGTGTGTGCTATTCGCTGATTCGTGCCTATTAGTTTAGTTTATATTTAATCATAACCAAACCGTGCCAGTCTCTCAGGCTGAAACCCCCTTGCGTTAGATTAGGTTGTATAGCTAACTTAAGATATTAAAATACTGATTAGGATAACTAGATAATACGTTCCACTCTTAGTGATCGACACTCTACTTACCATTATATTCATATAGACCGGGTACACTGCTCATTAAAGTGTGTGTGTTATTGATAAGTCGGCTAAATATAAATTTAAAACTTGAATACTGCTAAAACCACAACGACATACCGTGGGTATAAATTAGAGCATACGCACACGACACATCAAGTTTTTGGCGCCGCTGCCGGGGAGTGAATTGTTATTATCTGTTAATTTGATTAGTATTTTAATTAGGTTTTTCTTTTTAATTTTTATTCTAACCGCTAACTCTGTTGTGTATTAGATTAATTGCATTTATTGTATTATTTGCATATTTTCTGTTTTGTGTGTTATTTGTTTTCTTTTATTTTTGTTGCTTTTCGTTTGTGTTTATTTTTGTTTTTATTTTTCGTATTTTCTGTATTCTGCTATCGTTGTACTGAGCTTATTCAAACGATACGGCGCATCTATTTTAATAGATACGGCGTATTGCGTTTAATTTTTATAAAATACAACGCGTTTAATTAATTCGATACGACGCATCTTTCCCCAAGATACGGCGTATCTGTTTTTAAATAAGAAATTTTTCTAAGCGATAACGCCATACGACGCATCTGTTTCAGCAGATACGGCGTATCTATTATTTTAATTAAAAACAGTTTTCGAATTATTAAACAGATACGACGCATCGATTTTTATCGATACGGCGTATCTTCTGAATCAAAAATCTTGTATTTTGAAACGTAACGAAAATACGGCGCATTAACTTTTGTTAATACGAAGAATATAATTTGATAAATATAGTTGATTTTTGATATTTTCTTTGATCGGTCCGCTACTCTCGTGCACAAGTTGTTTATTTTCAGGATAAATGATGACTCAAGCATCACCATGAAAGATTACATTCTGAACCAAACTAGGAGACAATAGCTGGAGTGATCAAACCATTGACGACTTAAATGCTGTAATAAGACAACAAGAGTGGAGGAAAACTCAGTACTGGTAACATAGAACATCTTAAATTCTTGAAATAATTCCAGGTAACCTCTACAATAATTCACCTAGCCTTAATAGAGTTCTCTCAATTTCACTATACATTTATAATCTTGATTTTGTAAGCTAAAACACGATATTTGTTCCTAACCCCGGAATAAATCATTATCTACTAAACAATAAGATTATAATTATTAATAAAACAAATATACTTGTTGATCTTATCTTGGATTTATATATATCATATGCCGTTTAACCCCAATTCGATGTATAAGGAATTGTGTTGCGGAGGCCAAGGTACGTTCCTTATTTAAATTTCGTTCACTAACATAGCGATACGGCGGATCTAAATATCCCAAGCGCCGTATCTCTGACCAACTAGGACTCATTGACTAGTCAACGAAATTAAATAGATACGGCGCATTCTAATTTTTCAATACGGCGCATCGTTTTGCCCTATAAATACGACGGGAATGCGCCGGATCTCAACTTTTTACCCCAAATCCTCACACAGTTAAAAACATACACACAGTAAAATTAAACCCTAAATCCGAGCATTTTTCTCAAATCAAACCTCTAATCCGATCTCTTAACCTACTCCTAATCATATAATTAAGGTAATTATTCTATTTCGATTTAATTTTGTTTAATATAAAAATTTGGGTTTATGTGATTAATTCGATTAGGGCTTAAATTATATAGGGATATGATTAGGACTTGCATTAGATGATTTCCCCCGTATTTAATTTGCATAAATCATTGACTTTCTGGCCTAGTTTTATTTGAATATAAATTAGGGTTTTGAATTCGATTTTGAATTTTAGTGGGAAAATGGATTGGTGTTAGTATAATATACTTTTAGAACTTTTATAATGGGTAAATGGAACTGTGATGTTAAGTGGGAATTTACGTCACGGGTCCGGATTCTTGGAATGCGTGCCTGACCCCTTTTTATGCTGATAAATTGATAGATGCGGCGCATCTTAATTAATTAATGCGGCGTAACGACCTATTTCCAATTTAAAAACTTCATTGTTACGCCGTATTACTCAACCTAGATACGACGCATGACCTGTGCACCGTATTGCCTTTTGTAATACGCCACATCTCCCTACTAACAGAACACTAATATTCTCTGTTTTGAATCTTTCAGAATGGCTCTCCCAGTTGCCGCTCGTAGACACCCATGGCTCCGTTTTGAAACAATGGGACTGAAACAGGGTGTCGTTGATGATTACATGACTAGACTTAGAAAGTTTTATCAGAGGAAGGTGTTCAGTGTTCCAGTTTTGGATTTTGACAGCATCGGGAATATTGATGAGGGTAACGCTGCTGAGAGGTTACGAACTAGGTTGGAGATGATACACAATGATGGGGAAGGGCAGGTTTCATTCAGGTCTTACGCCTGGGAAAGGTTGTTTAGGATTGAGGAACCGTTGATAAAGGTTTTGATGTTGGAGTTTTTCTGTACAATACACTACAGGGAGACTGATCTGGGTCTTGACACATTTGATACTTTGGTATTCAGACTGGGTGGTTTTGAGCGAAGGATGTCTATAGGGCAGTTCATACTAGCTCTCGGGTTGCACACTACAGCAGAAATGGCATCCCCAGGTTTTGCTGATTATTGGGCTGACAGTTTAAGGGTTGTTTCGGATCGTGGGGAGTTAGGAGATTATTGGGTTGAGATTTCATCTGGGGGTGATTCAACCACCACCACTCCTTCATACACACTGATTAGGGAGCCATTGAGGAGGCTTTGTCATCGTCTGATAGCCCTGACTATTGCCGGGAGGGGACAATCCCCTGAGAAGGTGACTACTTTGGACCTTTTTCTCTTGCGAAGCATGGACGAGGGAGATGTGGTGAACATCCCTCACTTCTTAGCGCATTATTTACACAGAGTTGCTCCAGGGAGAGATGGTAGGAGCCAAATGACTGGGGGTCACTTTGTCTCTCGACTTGCTATGCACTTTGGGGTATTAGGTGATGAGATTCCCGCTGATCTCCCGATTGATGTAGCTTGATTACCTGGTATGGATGCAGACTATCTTGCGACTAGGATTGGGATATGCGAGGAGATGATGGGTGGATACTTCTGGGCACCATTAGGACCACCTAGGCCTGCTGAGCCAGAGCAGGGGGATGCTCAGGCAGCCCCAGCTGCTGCTCCTGCTCAGGAGGAAGTACATGCACCAGCACCACCAGCTCCCCGCACTATAGGACAGAGAGTCGAGAGAGTGGAGCTAGAGGTTAGGTCATTGAGAGAGGCTCTCGAGGCACAGAGAGTTGAGCTTGCTGGAGTGAGGAGAGATACGAGCTGGTTAGTCGACGGTGTCAGTAGGGTGATGGCTCTTCATGGGGTCAGCCACCACCTCCCAGATGGTGCTTATGTCAGAGGGATGACCACATACGAGCGCAGGGTTCGCCGCAGGACTGACGGAGCTAGTACTTCAGGAGCCCAATCAGATGACGTGACTCCCGACCAGCCTACAGCTTGACCACTCTTTGCATTTTCATTACGGACACGTTTCTTCGTACATTACTTATATTCATTTGGGACTGTACTCATTACTACTACCATGTTTATATCTAATGCTCCAGTTTATGTTTCTTGTTATATCTGATGAAGACTGGCATTAAGTTCAGCATGAGAGTACGAGAGGACGTGAGAGATAAACCAAGGAATGAGCCATATTACAACAGACTGTTAACAGTCTGTTTGGTAAATACATGCGCCGCATCTAGTAAAACAGATGCGACGCATCCTATCCTTTATTTTATCTTATTTCGTATTTGTTCAGGCTCGATACGGCGTATCTTCTTCCATAAGATACGGCATATCGACTGACCTGATGAAGTTATGGAGCAATTGCCAAATACACACACACTTGATGTGTATACCAACTGAAGTATTGGAATAAGGAGCTGAACGTGAGTCTAACTTGAAGACTCTGGAATAAAGACAAGTGCTTACCGGGAGACAACCCGGAGAAAATTTTTACTATTCTGTTATGTGTCGAGTCAGTCAGGCCCGCAGAGGATACGGCGCATCTCCATCCTAAGATGCGACGCATCTCCTGCACTGGTCATATCTTACTTTATTTTTCTGCATTTTTATTTTCAACTTTAAAACTTTTTGTCAGTTTATTTAATGCGGCGCATCCCTGGTTAAGGATGCGACGCATCTTCTATTCTGATTCGTATTTATTTCAGGCTCGATACGGCGTATCTTCTTCCATAAGATACGGCGCATCGACTGACCTGATGATTTTCATTTTAATTTTTAAGTTTTATTTTTACTAACTACTAATGTATTATGCAAGTTTGAACCTTCTTAACTCAGGTGTGTTAAAGTCTTGGTGGTATTATAGATTCCTGCATTTCCTGTGGATACATCAATTATGAAGCTTAAACGTTCTCATCCACGAGAAAGTTGATTTTTGCTCTTATACAAATAATGGAGGATCATACCGAGCAAATCTCAGGGGAGTTTTTCTGTTCTAATTCTTTTATTTTCCAGTTTTTAACCTTTGATACAAACAACGAGGACGTTGTTTAACTTAAGTGGGGGATTGGAGAATTAGAACACTTACTTGTCCTAAACTTTTCAAAATATGCTTAAAATGTGCTTAATATATCAAAATTAAAAAATTTTAGCATGTTTTTGTTTAAGATCTAAGTTGCATAGCTGCACACATGACGTTATTTTCAAAAATTGTGATTTTTCAAAATTCACAAATCTATGAGTGTGCCGGTGACTTGTAAACTTTAGAACTTGGCTTGTATACTATTCGAGACCACCATAATAAGTATTATTTTTATAATTGGAATGACTTGTCTAAATTGGTAAATTTCTAGGATTACACCCAAATAGCCTTTATATGTTATGTGATATTAGCTAACTACACTAGTTAGTTAACCCCCGTATAAACCCTTTTGTTACTCTCACTTTTAGAGTAAGATACCCCTAGAAAAACACACAGAGCCATTCCTTTCGTTTCTTACACCTTTGTTATAATGTTTCGTTACACCCTTACACCTTAGCCTACCCTGTAGATTAAAATCCGTGGTTAATTGCTTTAGGCAAAGTGTGTTTCCTTACATTACCTGTGTTCGCGTGCGTAATTCATTATCTATGGTTAGGTCGGGAAATTGCACAATGCAATTGGAGTGAAAGTAAATATTGTATATCTTTGAGTTTATTTTTCGTGTGTTTACTACTTTCACTATTACCGTTATTTCTGAAGTCATGAAAAGTATGGAAAAATTATCCAGAGTTATCGTTATAGTGATGTGGTGAAATTTTACACATCTATGTTTATGTTTAAAGTTAAAAAAAAAAAAAAAAAAAAAAAAAAAAAAAAAAAAAAAAAAAAAAAAAAATCGTAAAAATAGAAAAGAAAAAGAAAAAAAGAAGAGTTGGATGTTTGTTTTAACCAACTCATGTAAAGTTTTGTATTAAGTGGTCGATATCACCACTAGTTGTTGTATATTTTATTTATGGATTGAATGGGAGTTGAACGTTATGGGAACGCCAACTAAGGTTTATTCCTTGATTGAGATCTTGTTGAGTATAATTCGTGTCTACCTAAAGCGTGTGTTTCAAGTGTTAAAGCGTGAGTTATTCAATGATATGAGTCTTATTCATGGGATGGTTGGGATAGTGATTAACCACACTTAGGATTTTAATTTATCTGTTTTGTTTATTTTTCATTTTACACCAATTTGTATCCCAAATTTATCCATACCCTATATTATTCTTTATCCAAACCTTTGATTTATTGAGATTAGGGATTTGAGCAATCTTAAGTATCGTAGTCGTGGATTCGGCTATGTATTTATGATTTTGTCGCCCTTTTTGATATAATATTATTGGTGAAGAATACTTGGTCCTATCTTTAGCCTATTCGAGTTAAGGATTTGAGCAATTGCAAGTATCGTGTTCGTGGATTCGATCATGTACTTGTGATTTTGTCGCCTTTTCTGGAATTTGAGATCGATAGAGATTAAGAAGAATGATTAACCCTTAAACCTACAAACCCTTTTTACCGCTTTAGACTTGTTATTCCTTGGCTTTAGTGGAGGAGATGCGTATACTTGCCAAGCTTATGATAGAATATTCGTCACGACTGGACAGTTAAACGATTAGATTTGCTTTTATCGAATTATTTTATTTTACTTCTAATTCGTTAAGTGTTTGGTTGTGTGATTATGACAAAAATGAATACATGCTTAAATATAAAAATAAATCCTAATATCTTTTAGGATACATTTTCATAAGATTAATTCTAAGGTTTACTTGGGGACAAGTAAAGTTCAAGTGGGGGGATATTTGATGAACTCAAATAAGTACATTTTATTATCATCATTTATCCTATTTATTTGACTTGTTTTATTATATTATGTATGAGAATTGATACTTAATCGTTTACTTTTGTAATTCTCAGTTAAAAACAAGCATTTGGTGAAACTTAGCTATTATGGACTAAAAATGGAGAAAAATGATCAAGATTGGAAAAGGCTGCTGAAATGAAGAGATTGAAGACCATTGCCTAACTTTGAAGAATGCACGCATGCAATTCTGCCATGCGTTGCATATGAAACTTTGGTCAACGAAGAAGAACCAACTTGTTCTACTCCAGATGCGCCGCATTATACTTCTTACATACGGCGCATCACTATCAAGATTTCACCAGTTATTATCCAAGACAGCAAAGACATGCGCCGCATCTAAGAATGGAGTTACGCCGCATCTTCTGGCGGTGTACGAATATTCCTGAATATATTAATCTTGGACCCCACGCGAAGTTAAGTCAATGCGCTGCATCTACTTATTCAATGCGCCGCATCTTACCTCAGACAGAAACTATAAATACCCCAAAGACAGACGAATTTCAAGTTCGACATTTAGCCCTAGTATTAGAAGACCGAAGTACAGAAACCCTAGGACGAATTCAGTCGAAGTAGCAGCACAAGACACACCTTGAACGAAGATACAAGAGCTGTAAGAAGGTCCTGCATGTATTTAATTCATTAAGTAGTTTTGTTTTATTGTATTAGTACACTTTAATTCATCAGGATTGGTGGCTTGTGTAATGTGACAACGGAAAGGTTGCACTCCCTTAAAACTGCTTTCCCATTAATTAAAGTTTATATGTTGATGTCTTTGGTGACTTTTATTAGTGCATTGATAACCTCTGTGTCTAGCTGAGCGTTGATCGGGTCGCCATGCCTCTGCCCTTGCCTATTTATTAGATCGCCTATGCATTCTATCGTCTGTAGAAAAGTAGGAAGAAAGATAAATAGGATAGTCATAAGTAATCATTAAGGGTTTACTCGCCGATAAGATTAGAACCAACGAGAAAGGACTTAATCTCGGTGCGTTGCATCGAACTATACACTTCATATAAAACTAGCAATAAAACAAGTGACAAACTACTTAACTATCAGGACAGGTCTTCTTATTGTCTCAAGTATTTATCTGTGTACGTGTGTGCTATTCGCTGATTCGTGCCTATTAGTTTAGTTTATATTTAATCATAACCAAACCGTGCCAGTCTCTCAGGCTGAAACCCCCTTGCGTTAGATTAGGTTGTATAGCTAACTTAAGATATTAAAATATTGATTAGGATAACTAGATAATACGTTCCACTCTTAGTGATCGACACTCTACTTACCATTATATTCATACAGACCGGGTACACTGTTCGTTAAAGTGTGTGTGTTATTGATAAGTCGGCTAAATATAAATTTAAAACTTGAATACTGCTCAAACCACAACAACATACCGTGGGTATAAATTAGAGCATACGCACACGACACATAAGATATACATAGTATCAATTCCATATTTATCTTCACACGGTTTCATCTTGATCTTGTAAGCAGCACGGACTTCTCTTATCAACAGTACCAACTGTTGATGTATTCTTCAGCAACTGTTCAACCGTACTAACTTAAAAAGAACCGTACCAACTGCTTAATTTAATTCCCAACAAGTTGAAAGAAGGCCAGACAACTATTGCTTCTTGGACTCGGCTTCTTCATGGTTATGGATTTCCCGTTGATTCGCCTTATTCGCTGCAGCGCCCCGTAAGTATTTGTTATCATTATTGTTATCATGAATTATTGCAATTCGCAGAAAAAGGGGCACAGTGTATTGATTGGTTTATGAAATATATTTTCCCGTTAATGGTGGTAAGTAAGATTTGAATTTACGAACCCATGGGCACTAATCTGAGGTCAAATGGGTAGGATTATTAAAAGGAATATTCTGATTCTCGGGGTATAAACTTCCATCCTATGGCGTTGGATGACTTCTTTTAGACTGTTTAGTAGAACTTTAGGAAATAATTTATGGATTTGCTTATTTTGTAAGAAAACGCAATAACACCCGTTTTATGAACAATTCTTCAATTAGTTATTTAAAATGGGGTTCAGGTAAGATATGAGGCTAAAAAGAAATTAAAACTTTTTCATTGAAAATTAGTTATTTTGGTTTAAAAAAAACAGATACGCATAGGGAGTTTTTTTAAGCCAAACACTAAAAAAAATACTTATAGATAAGCAGATACTTTGAAAAAATAAGCAACCTCATTATGCTAGACTCTTTCATAGTTAAAAACAAAATAGTTTGATAGCGAGTACTTAGTTTGATTCTGTTTTGTAATAGTTGTATAAACATACTTTTGTAATTAGATACATCACTTCATTGCATGAATACTTCTGATGTCTTGATTCATTGTTTATAGGTGGAGAATATACCCCTTACTTTTCAGTTAGAAGACCACTATTTTGGCTCATTTGCTTATCCTTTGCTAGAGGAAAAACGCTTCTATCTGGCTTCTTCCATGAACATCATTCATAGAGCTCTGTTAAACCGACAAGAAACATGGTTCTTAGATATTCAAATTGAAATGTTTTCTCTGTACTTTGTTACGATTGAACGACATTCTGGATTTGGACTATAACTGACCATTTCTTTTGCCAAGCATTTTTCCCTTTAGACTTATATTGGTTAATTATCAGTAACTCTGTACATACTTGGTTGTTGAAGAACCATTGATTGGTGTTTGGTCCGCAATTATTAGTTTCTTGTTTTCTTACATTGTTCACTAACGTAGTTCTTGTAATTGGTGGAACTATTGAAGATAGATTTGCTCTTAAGCGTTTGAAAACATAGTTTACTTTCTTTAGGAATTCCACTGCTGTTGCATTTCAATATCGTTTGAATACTAACTATGTAACTCCTTTTGTTGAATGGTATAATGAAGTAGATGCTATACTATTTCAGTCTTCCCACAAACACATTTGGTTAAACAATGTTGTGCAGCAAGCCTGTCACCCTTTTAGGCAGCCTAAAAATTATCAGATGCACAACACAATATCAAACCAGCAATTGAATAACTTTCTATTGAAACATCTCGCCGCGAAGCGCGGGCTTAAAACCTCGTTGTTACTAAAGGCGACAGACTTTTTCGCTTAGTGATATTTATATAGTGTGAGAAATGCTTCAAACAAATGGTTGCGGATTCAGTATTAGTTTAAGACATGTAAAATATATGTGTGATATATATATATATATATATATATATATATATATATATATATATATATATATATATATATATATATATATATATATATATATATATATATAAAATTAATTGTCTTTAGAATATAAAAAAACATTGTTACTATGTACACGTGTTTTGTGTTTAATCATTATTAAAATGAGTAAGGGGTTGTTTCTTTTTACTCTTAGCTAAGGAATTGGGTCCCCACACAAATTTAATATTATTTCTTTTTAGAGTAAGACCCACTTATTTCTTTTAAGAATTGAGATCCGTAGAGACCAACCATTTTCCAAAGAACCATTCAACTCATCTCAACCATCCATTCCAATATAATCCAAAGGCTGAGATCAACTCAGATAATTACACTTGAGGGGCAAACAAGACAACTATATAAAACAAAAAAAGAATATCTTTTATTTTTTCCCCAAAGAAATTAGGGCAAACACACACTACACAAACACTCTCAAAATCTGTCGTCGATTCAAGTTCCGATCAAAATTACGATTACATAAAAAAACACAAAAACCGTCAATCTACCGTCGATTTATTGATCAGGCGCTGATACGCCGTCGCTTCGCCATTGCTCTGCCGTATACCCCGATTTCACTCATTTGGAAAGAACCGGGTTTGAAACTAGACCTAAGTTATTTATCGTGTTCAATGGCGAAGAGTGAAAGGAGATTAAAAGTTGCTGGTCCCGTGGGATTCTGGCGAGGCATTGGATTGAGATGTCATCTGGGAGGTTTGGGATTAGTGAAGGTGGTGGTTCTGTTGACGGTGGGGTGGTGATGGTGGTTGTTGTGGTGGTGGTTGATGTCATTAGTGTTGGAGTTGGTTAGATTCGTTTCAGTTTAATGTCTTTTGTAATCAGCCCATGTGTTTGGGAGATTACGAATGAAAATTTAGTGGTTGAATGATCGGTTGTGGATGACTAGATTTGGTTTTGAATAATTAGAACTTGTTTATCTCTAAAACAACTACTTATCTTATTAAGAATGAAAATTTAGTGGTTGAATGAAAATTTATGTTGGTTTTGTTTTGGAGTGTGTGATTCTTGTGTAAATCACATGTGATTTGTTTTGAATCACATGTGATTATTGTGGAACAGTTCAAATAAATCAAGAATGAAGTTGAGTTTCAAGTATTTAAGCCTCCTTCACGGAAAATAAGAGATGTGATTGAAGTCGAGGCTTAAATACTTGAACAAATCACATGTGATTTGTTTTGAATCACATGTGATTATTGTGGAACAGTTTAAATCAATCAAAAATGAAGTCGAGGTTCAAGTATTTAAGCCTCCTTCACGGAAAATGAGAGATGTGAATCACTTGGGATTCATGCTGTATCACATGTGATTCATTATGAATCCCATGGGGTTCATGATCAAATAGGCACATGTTATTCAACATGAATCTCATGTAAATCAGCATGAATCCCATATGATTCATTATGAATCCCATGTGATTCATTATGAATCCCATGGAATTGACTAATGAATCACTTGGGATTCATGCTGAATCACATGTGATTCATTATGAATCCCATGGGGTTCAGGATTAAATAGTCACATGTTATTCAACATGAATCTCATGTGAACCAGCATGAATCCCATGTGATTCATCCTGAATCTCATGTAATTGACTAATTCTTGTGTTTTAAAAAGGTACTGTGTACTATAGAAGATGGGTCGGTGGTATGTACTTTGTAGATATTTTGCCCGATACGGTTTTCTATGCCGACACATATTCTGTGTCTTCAAGAATTGTGATATTAACGTCATTCCAAAATAATATATTTTGAGGCATTGGACAAGGGATATAATACCACCTGAATTTTTCTTGGTCCTCCACTTTGTGATTTTTGGCTTGACTTTAATAATGTTAACTTGTTTTTTTGTGACCATACAGCTTCAGATGACGGTAAAAAAACGTTTTTTACAAAATTATTAAAAAAAAAAGAGCATAAATTACTACAATTCTGGGAAAATGTCAATTGGGATTCAGCATGAATAACATGAGATTCACATGGGATTCTGTATGAATCACAAGGGATTCATCTAGAATCACATGGGATTATGTATGAATCATAAAGGATTTGTACAAAATCGCATGTGATTCTTTGGTGGATCACATATGATTCTCTCATAAAAATATTAAAGTGTACTCTTTATCCTTGCTACCTAATTCTCTGGTCTACTTAAACCTTTTGAGACATTATTTTATTAATTAAATTTAATTTACACTTGCTTTTTTTGTTGTAGCTAAAGGTGAATTGACTTATTGTGAAAGCGCATGTGATGTTGTCAGCGTGTCAAAGGTCATGAACCCCTATGGCATAGGTCATCTGCATTTGTGCTAAGAAGATTGATGACATGGAAGCTTAGGAACCATTGGATGAATATGCATTTACTTTAACGTTAGTTTGAGTATTTTTATGTATCCAATGGGATAATGATGTACAATTCATCAATGCACAAAGTACCACCACTGTTATTGTTCTCATATCACGTGGGAGTAACAACTTTTATGTTCTCTTGCTTTACAATATCTATCAAAAAAATATAACACCTACTTGCTAAAAGTCATACCACTCACATGTTTATATATTATAAAAAAAGTACATGCTAGTAATTGGTTCATTAAAGGCCTCTACTATACATACCCCCCTAGCACCTCAACCTACAAACCCCCTACCAATGTCTGTACTTTTTGTCTTATTATGTCTGTACTTTTTGTCTTATTATTATTTTCCCTACTAATAGCATATTCACTCAGTTTTTTTTTTTTTTTTTTTTTTTTTTTTTTTTTTTTTTTTTTTTTTTTTTGCCTTTAGCTGTTTTTTTTAACACAAGTCCTTTGTCCTTTTTTTTGTGTAAGTTTTTTTTTTGTTTGAGTTTTCACACGTTTTTTGCCTTTGCATGGGATGAAGGGACAGTGGTCCTTTTGATTCTTTTTTATTATTATAAACATCACTTCGATTCACAATTGCATTCACCATTGCAGCACAAAGCACATAAGCAGCAAACAAACCATCAAGAACATCACCAGAAACCACAAGAACATAAGGAGCAAACAAAAACACAAGCAGAAAGAAACGATGAATACATCACCGTTTTACACGACTGAGGTATAATTTTACGCTATTACACATATTAGTTTCAAAAATGTGTAACGTTTATAAAAAGAATGATAAATCGAGATTTTTAATAGGCTCAGATTATTATCTTTTTATCATTTTGGCTGCAAATTTAAAGGTTGCAAAGTGGAAAAAACTCACTTTACCGTCCATTCGGTTATGCCACGTCAATCAAAACAAGTTTTTTTTTTTTTTTTTTTTTTTTTTTTTTTTTATCATCATCGCCGTATCTCGGTTTTTTTTAAGAAACCATTTTAAAAAACCAAGTTTAGAAAACAACTGCTTATTTTAATAATAAGCAGTTTCAAAAAACCATCACAACTGCTTATTTGATAATAAGCAGTTTCAACAAACCGGCACAACTGCTTATTTGATAATAAGCAGTTTCAAAAAACCATCACAACTGCTTATTTTAATAATAAGCAGTTTCAACAAACCATCACAACTGCTTATTCCATTCACAATTGCAGCACAAAGCACATAAGCAGCAAACAAATCATCACAACTGCTTATCTAAAAAAACCCATCACAACTGCTTATCTAACCAGAAACCATCACAACTGCTTATTTGATAATAAGCAGTTTCAACAAACCATCACAACTGCTTATTTTAATAATAAGCAGTTTCAACAAACCATCACAACTGCTTATTCAATTCACAATTGCAGCACAAAACACATAAGCAGCAAACAAACCATCAAGAACATCACCAGAAACCACAAGAACATAAGCAGCAAACAAAAACATAAGCAGCAATTGCAGAAACCACAAGAACATCACCAGAAACACAAGAACATCACCATAAACCACAAGAACATAAGCAACAAACAAAGCACAGTAGTCCCTTTTATTCTTTTTTTTTATTATTATTATTATAAACATCACAATTGCAGCACAAAGCACATAAGCAGCAAACAAACCATCAAGAACATAAGCAGCAAACAAAAACATAAGCAGCAAACATAACCAGAAACCATCAAGAAACCACCATCTAAACATCACAACTGCTTATCTAAAAAAACATAAGCAGCAAACATAACCAGAAACCACCAAGGAACCACCATCTAAAAATATAAGCAGTTGTGATGGTTTGTTGAAACCACCAAATCTAACCATCAGTTTCAACCATATAGGGGGGTTAGAATAACTCGACCCTTTTTTTAGATCTAACCACCATCAGAACCAAGCATCATCGGTTTTAGATCTAAAAATGGTCGAGTTATATAAAAGATCTAAAAAGATCTAAAAAGAACCACCATCAGAACCGCGTCTCACATAAACCACCAACTTTTTCCCACATCTTTTTTATATCTAAAAAGATCTAACAAAGATCCAACCATGAAACCACCAACTTTTTTTTTATCCAACTAAGAAACCACCATAACAAGCAGTTTTTAGATCTAAAAATAAAAGTAAAACCGCGTAAACCATACCAATACCACCCACACCCACAGACTTGCCCTTATCCCACCCCAACCCCATCCCATCTATACTGTCTCACCATCAATAAACCACCAAGAACAGGGACGGGTTATTCTAAACCCCCCCCCCCCATATCTACAAAGGAAACCACCATCCCACCTAAACCAGCATAAAAAGCAGTTTACGATGAGAAGCAGTTTTATGAGAGAGAGAGAGAGAGAGAGAGAGAGAGAGAGAGAGAGAGAAGCAGTTTTGTGAGAGAGAGACAAGATGGGATTTGTGAGTGAGAGAGAGAGTCAGACTGGGGTGGGGGTGGGATAAGGGAAAAGTCTGTGAGATGGGATGGGATAAGGGGCAAGTCTGTGGGTGTGGGTGGTATAAGGGAAGTCTGTGGGTGTGGTTATGGTTTACGCGGTTTTACTTTTATTTTATTGTTTAATTTTTTTCTAAAACAATGTAAAAAAAAAAAAAAAAAAAAAAAAAAAAAGGTTGTAAAAAAAATTTGTAAAAAAAAAAAAGTTGTAAAATTATTAAAAAAATAAAGTAATTTGTTAAAAAAAAAATAAAAGTTGTAAAAGTTGTAATGTATTTTCAGGTGTTCAGTTCTCCCGAGCAACTAACTGATTGGGTGCAAAATATAGATCGAGGGATCGGTTTTGTTATTGTTAAGAAAAGAACCAAATCAGAGAAGGGGTATTTGTACGCAATCATTTATGGGCGTTCAAAGGGTGGGGTGTATGAACGTGAAGGTTTAGAAGATGAAATTAAACGGCAAACCAGTACCTCTAAAACCGATTGTCCATTCAAATTAGTGGCGAAATATTCTAAAACACAGGATTTTTGGAGGTTGAGGGTGAAGTGTGATAGGTATAATCATGATTTTGCAGAGTCGTTGCATGGTTTCCCATATGCAATGAGATTAAAGGATAATGAGTTCAGTTTGGTGCAACAATTGACAGAGTATCACGTACCACCACGTCTTATACTTTCGTCAGTAAAAGAGCGTAATCCGGATAACGTGTCTAGCATTAGAACTATATATAACACACAAAATAAGATCCGTGGAGCCCTAATAGGTCATAGAACTCCAATCCAAGTCCTTTACTCATATTTGATGCATTCAGGGTATATATATTACGAGAGGGTAAATGAGCATAATGAGCTTGAGGAACTATTTTTTGTTCACCCCACGTCATATGCTCTATGGTGTACATTCCCTGAAATCATGCTAATGGATTCAACATACATTACCACGTTGTTTAAATTGCCATTTTTTGAAATTGTCGGATTAACTTCAACAAACAAAACACTTTCAATGGCGTTTTGTTTTTTGACAAAGAAAAGGGGCCTAATTTTCAATGGGTATTGCAATGTGTGAAGGAGGTGATAGAGGAAAAATATTACCCGCGTGTTATCATCACTGACAGAGATTTAGCGTTGGTTGGGGCATGCAGAGAAGAATTCCCGAACGCAAACAAATTACTCTGTCAGTGGCACATTTCACAAAATGTGCTTCAGTATTGCAGAAATAGATGCAATTCGCTAAAGGAGTATGAGTCCATTAAAGGAACATGGGATTGGATGGTTAAAGCTCCGACACGTGGCATATTCACGCATTATTATCAACACCTACAACAATTATTGGTCGAACATGCAGGTACTTAATTATTAATTCATTGTTTTTTTCAGATATTTATTCGTATCTGAATAACTGGCTGCAAGGTTATTCAGACATGTTTCTCTCGTTTATTACCGATCAATATCGCAGCTTCGGCCAGTCAACAACATGCAGAGTTGAGGGTCAACACTCGTTGTTGAAATTATACTTGGGCAGCACAATGTCCAACTTAGACACGTTGTTGAGTTCGATCGATAAGATTCTCATTGCGCAAGAAACTGCGATAAAGGAAACTTTTAATAGAAGTAAAAACGAGAGAATGAATAAATGTAATATACCACTATTTGCAGAATTGTTGTATAAAGTTTCCAAATATGCTTTGGAACTCATGTTCGATGAACTCCAACTGTCGATCGACGCCCAAGATTGTAGTCATCAGTTGCGGTCAGTTTATGGGCTACCATGCTTTCACGAACTGCTTTACTATCGGATTCATAGTAAGTATATTAAATTTATGACTATCAAGTTATTTTCCCCATTAATATCAGTAATTTATATAAGTCACTTTTAATGAATGCAGAATGGCCATTCCACTGGATACAGTTGATACTTTTTTGGAGAACCCTATCTGTTCTGTGGCCTAGTATCAATACTGAAGCTGGTCCTTCTTGTGAACCTGACGATGATCCTTCTTGTGAAGATGACATACAACAATTCAAGAGTGTTTTTGACAAAATTTCGTCGTTTGTCAAGAAAAATATGTTAAAGAAGGTGATAGGGATATACGATCCTCAATCTTTTGATATACGTCAACCTGCTGTTCACAAAATTACTCGTGGACGTCCGAGCGCAAAGGATAAAAAGTCCCAGTCTACAAAACTCCCAGACTTGAATAAAGTACCAACCGTAGATCACCGAAGAAGCACAAATTCAAGATCTACAAAAGTCCCGGACTTGAACAAACAACCTGCGAGACATAGTTCTTACATGGGTCCTAGAGTTGAACAGAGTATAAGACACAGGTTATACGTTGGAGATGTGGGTAGCGACTATTTGATTGAGCAGATTCCACAGCTTTTCCGTCGATACATCATAAGTATTTATAATGTGCGAGGTGATGGAAATTATGTGTTTCGGTGCGTTGCCCACGGTATTGGTCAACCCGAAGAAAGGTGACGCGATATTCGAATGTGGTTATTGCAAGAGTTAGACATTAATCGTGCCTTTTACATAAGTATGTGGTGGCAAAATGACTATGACCATCTTCGAAGATCAGTATACTGGTTACAAAATGGATTTGCACCGCGAGACTACTGGATGAGTATGCCAAACACGGGGTTGGTTATTGCTTCAGTGATTAACCGGCCTGTTGTATTTATATCCGAGCGACAAAGTCATACGTGTTTTTCGCTTTTTTCCGGTCCAAATTTATCACAAGGAACTGGCCCCCTTGTGATTGCCCGTGTGGGGGATGACGAATGTGCTCACTTCATTTATTTGATGCTAGACTAAAATTCTCTAGTTCCGGATATTCACCCACAATGGAGGGCGTTCAGAGTTGCCGATGCATCCGAATGGGCAACTTTATATTACGATCGACTACACCTGTATACTGAGATTAGACAAAGACAAACATAGTAAATGATTACTGATTGATGTTTTAAATAATTATCAACACAAAACATTGTAAATGATTACTGATTTACGTTGTAAATAATTATATCGACAAAACATAGTGAACGATTACTGTCAATATGTTGTAAATAACTGTTTGTATTATTTAAATTAAGAATACATTACTGATTTATGTTGTAAAAAACTGTTTGTATTATTTAAATTAATTCTTTGTCCAGGTGGAGCAAAATAATCCTTTCTTGTGTCGCTGTCGGAGAGGATTGATTATAGAAAGGACATCCCGTAGAGACACTAGTTATGGTCAACCGTATTATGCATGTCCTTTTTCATTGGTAAATAATCATACGTTTACTTAGTTATGTAAATTATTTGTTTGTTAAGAATACATTTCTTATAATTTTCTTAACATGTAACAGCCAGGAACAGATGACTTTGGGTGTGGGTACTTTATGTGGACGGATGCTTTTCAAAACAAGTACTTTAGTCAAGCCTCTTCTTCAACGCAGTGCTCAAACTGCATAGCTAAAGATAATAAAATTGACAAGCAAGATAATAAGATTGACAAGCTTGAAACAAGAAACAAGATGTTAGTGTCTCAAAACAAGATGTTGATGACAAGAATAAAGACGCTCGAGGCATCACTGGAATTGGCAAGGAATCCTGAGGATCACGCATGTCAGTCGGGTGCAATGCTCCATGAGCTTTTAGATGACATAAATAATCTCCACATGTAGTAGGTGTTGTTGTTTTTAAATAATGTGTTAATGTTCTTGTTTAATTGAATAATAACAGTTGTTTTTGTAGTTGTTTAATGTGTTAACGTTAACGTATTATTGTTGTTGTTTAATTAAATAGAAACACATTAGACGAATACAAATAACATAACATAACAAATAAACACTAAAATAAACATTACATAATAAAATTAAACAAATACATACTTTAAAATATATATATATATATATATATATATATATATATATATATATATATATATATATATATATATATATATTATATATATTAAAAAAAAAAATATATACAAAAGTACAAAAGTACACCTACCCCACTGGGGGGTGTCCTTTGTATTTCTAGGGGGGTTAGTATAACTCGTCCCTGTTAAAAATAGTTCATTTTAACAAAAACCCACTCATTTTAACATAAAAAATAACACCTACTTGCTAAAAGTCATACCACCAATAGTCAAATAGTCCTTTGCAAACTTGCAAATTATGTGTGTTACAGATTCCTTTGGAAACACAATGCGTGCATTAGTTCACTTTTGTAAAAGCATGAAAAATAGTTCTTTTTGGTAAATGGGATATGTAACACCCCCAAATTTGGTTTGTAGCAGCGAAAGATTAATTTGGGTGTTACTGTGAGGATCGAAAACAAAATCATAGAAAAACAGCCTGAGACGGCATTTTTAATTTACATAGGTCCATAATACAAATTCAGTTACAAAGCGTTACATCAGAGTGCTAAGGTTTCTCCAAAGAAACATCAATTTAACTGAATTACAACTTTATTTTACACCATTTATTTAAGATAGGGTGCGCCTGCTCCATGCCTTGCCTTGCTCCTTTTTAGTTCCCTGAGATACATGCTTAAAAGTCAACATAATGTTGAGTGAAATCATGGAGTTTGTAATTTAAATATCAGTTCGATTCACAAGTAAGATTGTATTTGGAGATACAATCAGTTTAAAATTTGATATCGCAGTTCATATATTGCCCTAAGTCTCATGACACACAAACGTTAACAAAGTACCGCATAAACGGAGGTGTCCACCAAATTAATGATGGAGTTTTGCCCTCGTGTAATAGGTGATTTTTCCAATTCCTATTTCTCTCAAATATAATGCATCGCGACTAATACGACTAGCTAAAAGCATTCCGTCACAGTATTAGTGGGATAGGTCGTCAACCTCTAATAGATCTATTCATTATATTCGCGTTCACCGCAGTGATTAATGGCTCATGATAAAGGGTCTTATGGCAATATGGTGTACTTAGGCATATATCAAGTCAGGTAGCATACAGGAAAATACTTGTGATCAGTTTATAGCATGTATCCCCCTCACAGAGTTTAAAAAGTATAAAGAGTTTAAAAAGTGAGGCCATGACTCACCTTAAGCGTTACTGGTGATGATGAAAATAAATTCAGAGGTGATTATACAACTTCGATATAGAACCTGGTAAATATATAAATAACTGAGAATCTGACTAATTTCTAGTGGTGTGTGAATATGAATGGTGGATGATGATTAACTAATGATATACAACGATCTAATCGTTGAGAGGTGAAGGTGTTATATGATTATGGTGCTCGTACCCTCGTAAGATCATATCTTTAACGAGTAATTGAAATATTAATATGAAATATTTCTATCGCTAATACTAATATGCAATTATAATGCGAATATGCATATGAAGTAAAGATATGGTACAAAAATGAAAAATAAGATAAGAATGACAAGTTATAACAGTTTGTTCTTGTTCTTTCCAGATTTTTACATTTTCTGCCCTAACCGTGGTTTGCGTTACGTCGTTAGTCCTTGTCCAGTCCATAGTCCAATAATTGTCCAAATGTCCATATAAAGCTTGAAGTTCAATGGTGTGTCAAATTAAATCCTCTACAACTGTTTTCACAGCTTCAGTCCCTTAGTTTCCAGGTTTGGCAGTTTTAGTCCTTTTCGGTTAAGTCGCGTTACATTTTTAGTCCTTTTTGCATAAAAATGACGGGAAAAATATTCTGAAAATTTCTATAACTTTATTAAGTTTATTTTAACTTATTTCAAGTGCTTATTCCAGGAACGAGCTTATTTTTATATTAATGGGCCGATTAACGAATATATTTAAGGCCCGTTAATAAATTTAGAGGCGAGGGCGTGAAAATAGTTTTGGGCTTAGACTTGGGCTATTTTTAGGATTCTAAAAGTATATTATATGGGCCTGTTGGACCTTGCTATCGAAAACTCTTGTTGGGCTTTGATTTGGCCCAACCGAAAACTATATTTACTTTTATGAAATTTGAAGTTTAGATACTAGCGATGGGCAGTTGAAATGATTAAATTTGTACATGTTAGAGAGCTTATAAAATTGAAGTTATATTATGAAAAGTGTAGTTTTCCAGGTGCACTATCGAGAGAAGTAAAAATGTTTACATGTTACTTTTATATTTTCGAAGTGCGCAGGCCATGAGTTGGGCTGGTCGCATGTTTTAGCAACTGAAAAATCTATATATTTTCTAAGTCTGATAATTTAGTTGGATGTGCTTATAGTACGTGGCTTTTTAAGAGCTTATTTGAGTGTATGAGAGAAATCATAATAATTAAAAGTTGAAGGTGGCTGGGTCGACACTCGATCTAGGCCAAAATATATATGCGTTACATGTTCGTTTTACAAATTACTAAGGTGGTATGTGGGCGGTTCGAGGGGCATTCAAGACTTAGGTTACTTGGTAATTATTATTACCCGATGTTAACTAACTGTTAATATTTTAGTTCTAATAGCGAGTTAAGGTGTGATTTATTGTGCGACGTGGGGTGTTTATATATATAGTTTTTCAAGATAATCTTATGGGTTTTAAAGTTTACATATTCGAGTAATGCATGCAACATTATGCGTTCGAGTATGAAATGGAAAGGATGCATGGTGTGTAATATATTAAACGCGAAAATGAGATGGGTGATGGTTCTTAAGCCTTATTAATGGTCACTAGACTCATGTTGTGTACTCATGAAATAACGTTTGTAACTAAGTGTGATATATATAACCGAACAATTTAAAATGATGAAGCGATGTATGATGGTTCGACTGTAAGGAGGATGGAATATGCATGCATGCTACCCTCGATAAAAATATGAGACGTGCATGGATAGAGCGTGGTTATGGAATAAGAAATAGAAAGTTACAAGATACTTACAAGGCTTTAGGAAAGGTGGTGAGGGAATGGTGGTTGTTCGAAGGAGACACAGGAAAACAGTGAGCTTCGAAGAGGCTTTATACCACTTTGCTTTCACTGACCTTGCTTCCAAACCTCACGACAGGAAGTTTTTACTTGACTTTTATAGAATATTGTGATTGTGATAGGAGGTGATAGGTGATAGGAAGTAAAGTGAATCGAATGAAAGGTTTATATAAGCAAAATATCTTCTACTTACATTGACTAATTGACTAATGATTGAGAGTACTGTGTCTATGGGACACTTATAGATTGCTTTTCTAGTTTGAGTGTGGAGTGAGTGTGGGTAGATGGGAGTTTGGATTCTAGCTCTTGTATGCTTCTTTGATTCGGTTTGTTCATATGTTATACAAGTTGAGTTACTGAGCTACAATTCGTGTACCAAGGATTAGTTCTCATTTGGAGTGTTAGGATGAGTTAGAAATGTGGTCGGAAGGTTATAGGAAAAACGATGGTATGACATATTTGGGTGTCGATATTTCTAGTTACACGTTTGGGGTCGATTTTGGGACAACAAAATGGGTTTCGTATCGGGTTACTACTTGCTATTCTTTGATAGATTTTTGTATCATAGTAACTAAGTAAGTGGTGCATTAGAATGTGTAAAGATGTGTGAAAGTTAGGTTCGATATTAAAATAAGATCGGGTTTTTGAAAGTGAGCTAGCGACCGGGTGTTAAAAGCAAAGGAAGGAAATAGAATGAAACAAGTATTGGGCTATGAAATTTTCAGTTGGGTTGGTGTGGGATTCGGTGGACTAGTTGAATGATGTGGGCCGAGTATTAAGAGTCCAACTTGGTTTGTAGTTTAGTGTTAAGTTTATTATTAGTGTTTGTAATATATTTTAGTTAAGCATAATTGGTGTAATGTAGTGTAAGTGATTTTGTATTAACCGTACTATAATAGATACGTTAGGTTTTTGTTGTGAGTACGATCGCTTGTTATTGCTTGTGATAATGTGTTGTTGCAACGGGAGTGTTATCTCGTGTTTGTGTATACGATATACATATATATAATGCCTCGAGCTATTAATAAATGATAATAGAAAAGTTCAAATTTCTAGCAAAAATAGGCTTTAGTAAATGGTAATACGAGATTATCATTAATCATTAAAATTGATTACAAGGGTTTTTCACAGGATCTTTTTGGTAAACAGGATATGAAACAAGTTCATTTTTCATTCCCAATAAGACAACTGTTCTTCTTGCTCATTCATTTCTTCTTTCTCTTACCATGCAACCTGCAACTTCCGACATGACTTCGAAGTTCAAATTCGGTTTCATAATCTAGCTTTATTTCTATTGGTATTATTCGTCACAACACCATTTACATCACATATAACCAATTCACGACACCAAAATTTTGATGCCCCATATTTGTCGGATGCTCTACTCATCCTCTTGACTTGATTAAAGTCAGAATGCAGTTGCAAGGTGAAGTGTTGCCTGCTCTCAACGGTGGCACGTCGATTCACGCGCCGAATGTTGTTCAAGCGCCGATGCGAGTTGTTAGATATGGACCGGTTTCTGTCGGAGTGAAGATTTTTCTGACGGAAGGCGTCGGCGCGTTGTTTTCCGACATCTCTGCGACGGTGCTCCGACAGACTTTGTATTCGACGACGAGGATGGGGCTGTACGAGATATTCAGGGAGAAATGGACTGACCGGACCACCGGAGAAATGGACTGACGCAAGGGTTAGGGTTTTGAATATTGGGGATGGTGAGAGAGTGAGTAGAGAGTGTGTGTGAGTGAATGAGAGAGAAAATGAGAGTGGGTGAAACTGTGAAAGTATCTAGCGTTTAATAAATGGACCAACATACCCCTCTGTGAAATTAAATGAAACATTGATACGTGAGATCTAACCGTTGGATGTATAAAAGATCAATGGCTTAGATTAAGCGATTTATTCTTTAGTTTTTTTGTTCTGTATTGAACTTTCCTCTAATGTCTATATATATTGTGATTGCCATGCTTGTGAAAATCACATGTGTTTATACCTGTGGCGGATCTAGAATTCTGAAAAAGGTTGTGCACTTTTTCTTCGAAACGATAAAATGGTAGCTAGTTAAGTGTAAAACTTTAAAATCCCTTTCAAAATATCCTTTTTACATTATGAATAGTGTTCAAAAGGTATGCACATGCATACCCTCTAACTCAAGTATGTCCGCCCGTGAAAATATGTTACAAAATTTACACTGAGTGACACCTCATATATATACACACGAGCTTAAATACTAGCTAGTTGAGAATAAAATGTCTTGTGTAAGTCAATGTTATAAATACATATGAAATAACTTAGTATATATGCTTGTGATTATTAAGCAATAAAATCTGTTAATGATATCATATGATTTCATAGTGATACAAGCTAGCCTCTTTGATTTAAGATTGTATCTTTTTTAACACGTTGTCTCATAGGTTTGTTTTTAAAATTTAGCTTTGTCCTTATTGATATATTGATTTGACACATTGTACCTACTTGTTTGGGTAATCAATTATTTTCAGATTAAAAATCATTTTTTAGCCCCACTCGATAGAGAAAAAACATAACAAATAAAAAGAAAAAATTTAATAATAATAATCAATATATGATCAATGACAATGATAATAATATTTTAGTTTATAATTTTAATATTTCATCATGACTATACTTTTTTCCTTTGGGGTTGATCATGTGTCTGCTTAATTGTTACTAAAGGCGACAGACTTTTTCGCTTAGTGATATTTATATAGTGTGAGAAATGCTTCAAACAAATGGTTGCGGATTCAGTATTAGTCTAAGACATGTAAAATATATGTGTGATATATATATATATATATATATATATATATATATATATATATATATATATATATATATATATGATATATATATATTCTGAGATAATTAATTGTCTTTAGAATATAAAAAAAAAAACATTGTTACTATGTACCCGTGTTTTGTGTTTAATCATTATCTAAATGAGTAAGTGGCTGTTTCTTTTTACTCTTAGCTAAGGAATTGAGTCCCCACACAAATTTAATATTATTTCTTTTTAGAGTAGGACCCACTTATTTCTATTAATTCCTCTATATCCCCAGGGCAAAAGATCAACAGACTTGGCCCTCACAACCACTTAATCTAGAAATAAAAAAGAAGCACGGCCTAAGTACAATGAATTACACATGCTAACACACTAAATTCTCACAAAATTAAAATAATTACATCAATCAAGACGAAGCTAGATTAAAAAACAAACCTATGAGACAGAGTAGTTGAAAAAGTAAAATCCTACATGAAGTAGTTAGTATCACTGTGATATTATTGCTTAATGATCATACACATTATAGACTTGCATTAACTAAAATATGAGAATCTTGTTTACGATCGTTGAGCATCAAAATCTAACAATGGCATCAAATTTTATCAAAGTGGTACAAGCTAACCTCTTCTAGTTAAGATATTGTCCGTTTTGGCAACTTTCCTGTGCGGCTTTGTTTTTGGTTTGGATTCATACGCCACTCAGACGATGGACCAATACTTATGGAAATAGTACTTATGATTGATAGCGCGCCCTAGATAGTGCTTATCATCAGTAAGTGACGAAAATGATTGTGATTAACAAGTATGGAAAGCTAGGCCCTTCTTGTAAGATATTGTCACTTTAATTCATGGATTGACCAAGCTCAGTGGTCCAATATAATTATAACTAAGGAACCCAAAATAGATTGTAAGTACATGTTTTGTTGTAACAATATACCATGTACCATCATCCCTTGTTTGTGTTATCGATTTTGTAGAAATCTATTTTTGACTTTCCGCCAATCTCATTGCTTAAGAACTTTCGCAAGAAGTCTTCAAATACAAATTCTTGATAAACTGCGGATTTCTCTAGAGATATTAGCTCTGGGAATGGTCCGTATAGTTTCTCTCGCTTACTTGGATTAAAAACAACAGAAACTGAAATACGAGCACCTTCAAGATTGTTTGCCAATACTCTATGCTCCACACTTTTGTATTCATCATTAGACATCATCTGTAAAAAATGAAAGTACGAGTAATACTCTTACGAGACGATGTTATATAACTACAGGTTTTAATTAATTCATCAACATAGGATTCAAAGATGGCATAAAAGTATATAGCAATTTATGCAGATTTACAGCTAAATTATTGTGTAAATTTTTCTATTTCTTATCGTAATAATAAGTTGTGTAATCATATTTAACACAAAAATGACTTACGTTTTATTTTTAATAAACATACAGTGACCCAACTTGTTTTGACCCGTTATCAACTTTGCTTGTATTGTCACCTCGACGTAAAATTACCTGAAGTACATCACCTATGTTGATAACAATAGCACCTGGACTTGCCTCAACATCAACCCACTCTTCACCACACTTGATCTGCAATAACCCACCAACCTCATTTTGCACCAGCAATGTCAACACACATGGATCGGTGTGGGAAGTCAGGCCTAACGTGAGGTCGGGCTGGGGACAGTAGGGGTAGTAATGCAATGTGCTTATCCTCCCTTCCAAACATGACAACTCTTTTAACTTGTCACTTTTTACACCCAATCCTTCACATAGAATCGACATCAACTCTTCTCCTAACTCAACCACAGCCTTGTCCCAATCCACGAGTGCCGCCCTACACATCTCCGGCACCAGGTCCCAGTTCGGCTCCATGGGTGACATCCAAATCTAAATCCCATACTCATCCATTTGCAAATGTTAATTAGTGGTGTACAATTTTTTTACCATATATGACTTCAAAATATGACTAAGTTTCAAAATACTTGATATTTATGATATCAAGAGCAGGGCCGTAACTAGGGGATCACATGACGCTAATGAAATTTTGCTTGCTAGTGTTAGTTTTCGTTAAAAAAAAAGTTATTGCTTTCTGCTTAATGCACCCGGTCTAAAAAACTTATGTTTCTAGTCCTTGTTTAGTTATGGTTAAAAAAAAATTGTGCACTGAGATTGTATGTAGCTAACCTGAATTGTGTCCCTCCAGCTGGCAGCTTTTGTTTGATACAAGTCATAATTTGAAAAATATGTTACTCCTTTTTCTAATTCTCTACTATAGAATTGCATCTTATACTCAGTTGACTGCTCATAAAACTTCTTTGTATCGTTAAGGACACTGTCAATTCGTGCTAGTGGAACACTATGATTCACTATCTGAAAAAATCCAAGAGTAGACGAGGACCTCCTAATTTCCTCAACAACCTTAGACCTGTCTTGTGACATGTCGATAACTGGTATGGTTAGTTGAGGTTTGTTTTTTGGTTTTGGGCTTGGGAGATTTTCTGGTGGTTGATGGAAGAAACGTGGGATGGTGGTGATGCCGGTGTCTAGGAGTCCTTTTACGCCAATTTTTGATTGGTCGAATTGTGTTACTTCATTGAGACGATCATAGTTGTGTTCAGTGTTGAGTAATGCCATGATGGTTGGTAATGAGCTTGAAAATACTAATGTTATACTAGTAAGTAGTAACACTCTATTCTCGAATGGAAAGGTAAGGGATGCGAGAGGAAATTACAAATATAGGTGTTTTTGAGTTTTTTTTAGATGGAAAGATAGGGACGGGAAGGGGTGAGGGAGGGAAGTTATGAGTTTTTTTGTGTAGATTTGTTCCTTCTAAAATTAGGGGGATTAGGAAGGAAAGTGGGTCACTAACATCATGAGTTTTGTTAAATTAAAATTATGTGTTTTGCTAACAACAACTCAACGGGTGTTGTTTAAGCTTACCTTAATTAATAATGTTTTAAAATATTAACTCACTTGATATTAATACTTACCTTATTAAATTCATTTACTCACCTATTAGGTTGTTGTTAGCAAAACCCTAAAATTATATCCTTTTTTTTCATACTGATTGGTTTGTGTTTATGTGCTGCTTTATGCTGTGACGGTTACACTACAAGAAAAAGAGCCTTTAGTGACCAAACTTCAGTGACGACATTTTATTTTGGTCACTATTTAGATGAAAATAGTGACGATATAATCTTTCGTCATTATTTTTGGTCATCGGTAGAAAGTCAGTGACGAAATTTATAAGTGGTCACTATTTAGTCACTAAATTACATGAATAGTGACGAGAAATTTCGTCATTAAGTATTAGTGACGAAATTTTGGTCACCATTTCACATATTGCTAATTCTATAAAATGATTAAGAATAAGGGCATTTAGATATGTACTTATTAAAACTTGCATATTCGTATATTAATCTAAAAATCGTAAATACTATCAAACGTTATGATAAAAAACTTGTATTGTAGAAAAATATGCAAAATTGTTACTCAAATAAAATAACACACAACATAAATTTATTTTGTATACTTTAACTAATAAAATAACAAAACAAAACACTCTCATCAGTTATAAAAGCGGAGTAACTATAGCAATGTAAATTTATTTTGTATACTTTAACTAATAAAATAACAAAACAAAACACTCTCATCAGTTTTCAAATATTAAGTTCTAATCTCTTTTGGACCTGACCCAAGCTCCAAGCTCTCATCAGTCGGTCATTTGGAATATATTAGATCTCACTATTTCATTATCCAAACACTCTCATCAGTCGGATCAAGCCCCAAGCTCTCATCAGTCGGTTCGGATCAAACTCCAAGCTCTCATCAGTCGGTTCGGATCAAGCTCTCATCATCTTCGTTCTCAGTGGTACGCTCTCATCATTGATGCTAATAAATTTGATTGTTAGTTTAAATTAGGGCTTGTAACTGAATTAGGTGAATGTGAATTGATTTTTTAGTGTGAAATTAGTTGTGGCACAAGTGTTTGATGAAATGCCTTAATGAAAAATTTAGGGCTAAAATTTAGGGCTTGGTTGTTTAATTGTATGTTAGGGCTTGGTTGTTTAAAATTATGATTATTTGTTTAATTGTAACTTTAAATTGATTAAGCGAACGAAATGTAACTGAAAATTAAGTGATTGAACTATGTAAAACTTCGACTGGTTGATGTGATTGTGGTATTTGAAACTTAGTTGCATGTTCGGATGATTATGAATTCTGATGAAAGGTTACAAGCATTATTCACGTAGTTGGTTTTTGAACTTCTGTTGGGTCGAACCATGGTGTTTGTCACTTTGTCATTATCAAACTTGGTATATACTATTAATGAGTCTAGTGATTAATACTGAAAGTTGATCAAATTGAGTTTACTATTAAAATTGTCTAGATTTCAAAACCTTGTAAATCATTCTACACCTGACTTTGTAAAACTAATACAACTACGATAGTTTTTGAAACAATATGCGGGTCATCTGGAATCCAGAAAGTGAGTCTTGTAGAACGATAGGAGACACAGATTGATATACTCCGAAAACATTGGATATGATGCACGTATTGTGAATTAGGAGCTGCTTGCAAGCTTTTGGACTTTTGGTGGTCGGCTGCAAATGGCACTTATAGCGGTTCCTGTTAAACTGATCTTCTGATGTTATTGTAGTTAATGATAATTTGAAATGCAAAGAGTTCAGTTTTGTTATTGTAGTTAATGATATGCTTTTGGTGCTTAAAATCACTATTTGCCTTATGGATTTAGTATTGCCTTAGACCATCTAGTTTTCTTACTAGGACTAGGATTTAGTATTTTATCTTGTTAAAGGTTGTCTGATTGCAATAATATTTTCTGCGTTCTGTTTCATACTTAGCTAGGTAGCTTATTAGACCATCTAGTTTTCTTACCGGCACTTGTAATTGTCTAGCAAACTTGTTATCTCCCACTAGGACTAGGAGCAATGATCTCACAGTCTTGGATGCATATTTCAGGGTATTTTTTATTACTAGAGCACATGGATAAGTCTTGGATGCATATTTCAGATCGGAGAAACGACCCTAGATATAAATCGGGAGTGAACGAATTTCTTAAATATGCTTATCATCACAAACACGAGTCGATAAAACTTCCCTGCCCTTGTAAAACCTGCAACAATTTTCGTGACCATAATAAATGGACAATTTATTCACATCTGATGCAAAAGGGATTCTCTGCTAGTTATGATAAGTGGACATGTCATGGGGAGTCTTCTGATGATGAGTTATCATCAGAAGATGGGGAAGGGGATGAGGGTTATGATAATATGAATGACGAGGGTTATGATAATATGAGTGACGAGGGGTATGATAATATGAATGACTCTGACGATGACTTTGATGAGATGTTTGATAACATAGGTAAAAGTAAATGGGGTGATAATTGGAAAACCAAAGGTGAATCTTCATCTACCCTAGACAAAGATTTAGAAAGTCTACGTAGATTGTTAGATGACTCACATCAAGACCTTTACAATGATTATTTAAACTTTGAGCTGCCGAAATACATAGAAGCGCACAATAAGCAGTCCCAAATGCGATTTGAAACTGTTTATGATTACTTAAGGGCCAAATTTTTACTTCCATGTAATTCTTAGATAAACAGAATTTACCAGACACTCTGATTATTTGAACTTTGAGCTGCAGAAACACATAGAAGCGCCATCTCCTGCACCTTATCACATAATCACTTTAGAAATGCAATAATGCGAAACACTCCCTTAGTCACAAGGGTTGGTGGGGGTAATGCTTGGTCTTATAAACTCATCAATGCCACGTTGAAAGTTAATATTGGAGTGGTACATGTTCAACAAGTTAGTGCCAAATGTGCCTAATAAAAACAGAAATAAATACTTAACTTGCTTTTGGTATTTTGCTTATACGCTGAACAGTTTTTATTTTTATCTTTTTCAGGGAGAAATATGAAGAGACTTGCAAGGAATTTTTCACCATCAACTATGAGAAAGTGAATAGCTTCTGGATGATAGAAAGATTGTGGCCATGGGACATACTGCGTGCATGATTTTCGACAGAATTATAGACAAAATATTGCTTATATTGGGTGCATGATTTTCTACAGAATTATTTTCACTCAGTTGTTTGTACTTCATCCTCTTTATAACTACATAGTTGGTTTAATCTTGGATCAATATTATGGATTTTCATTTCTAAACTATGTGCAGATGACCTTTAGTTGACATATCTTTCATTTTTGGTTTAATATTGTACCCACTTTCGTTTTAGTTGACATATCTTGTAAATGTGGCAACCTTTTGGGACTTTAGCAGGTAAATTTAGTGACCACTTATTTCGTCATTAACTGATACTCACTAGTGACCATTATCTCGTCACTAAAATGAAAAATAGTGACCAAATATTCGTCACTCATAGTTTTAAAGCTGTCGTCTCTCTTACCCATAAGTGACGACATTTTTGGTCACTAATCTGTGACGAATTCTATATTCGTCACTAAATGTATTAGTGACGGAGCTTTAGTGACGACTGGTGACGACTCCAGTTTTGGTCACTAACTGATTAGTGACGATTTTTTACATTGTTAGTGACGAAAGCTGTTTTGTCACTATAGGTGGTTTTTCTTGTAGTGGCGATAGCCTGTTGTTGTACCTAAATAAACAAATCTAAACGATAGCCTGTTGTATCTAAATAAACAAATCAATGGTTTGGCTTTAATATCTTGTGTTGTGGGAATACCAGTGTCTAACAAACTGTAGTGGGTGAAATATTAGTAAATATATCTCGAGAAGTGTGAAGTATTATTCTAAATCCACTGTATAATTAATAGTAGAGCGGTTGGTGAACGTTTCATAATATTTTGAGATTGCGTATATCAAAGATCTAGCTAGGTTACTGTAAATTTGTTAAGGGTACTAGAAGTCATGCCTCCGAAGTATTTATACCTCTCAAATTCAACTAATTATCTTCAGCCAACTCATTCCCATAAATTCTCATACCTCCCAACCTAATTCACTGGCGGCCATTGTTGATACAAAAGTTGGGCGTTCCTTGTTAAGACTCCTATTCTCGTACCAATTAGATCTTAATGCTTGATGGAACCTGCGCACTAAGAAAAAGAGCAAACACCGTTAGGCTTATCGAGGGATTGTCTCCCCCGATTATCCTCCGGCGTGAGAGTAAGTAATCGAAGTTTAGGGTTTAGTGAAGAGTTAGGGTTTAGTCAGATCGTACCTTTACCGAGGGCCTGGGTGCCCTTTATATACACATGAAACCCTAGTAGGTTTCGTATTCCCTACTCCTCGACGTATTCGCCGATATCGGATATTTGGTATATATCCCCTTTATTTAGGAGATACTCCATATCCAATCCGAAAATAACTTTGGGCTTGGGCCTTGTAGGCCCAAACCGTATAACTGGTAGTCCAGTTATCGCCATGGCGGCCCATACGTGGTGGGCTTAAGTATTAGTATTGTTTACTAATCGGGTCCTTGACCCGGGTGTAGACTATACGTCATCATGTCCCCCCAGTCTAGTGTGCGCAGGGTAAAACCTGCGGATGCTAGACTAAAGTCGTGTCGAAATTATTCCCCACGCGTACGCGGGAAGATTTCAAAAATATACCGCCAAAAATGCACGTATGATGTATCTAGTCCAAAAAAGTGCAATTCGGGTACCTCGGGAAATGGAGAGGCTATCCACGTGTCCTGTACCGTCACATCTCCCAGCCACACGATTTGAGTTAGTGGGATACACGTGTCAGTCATCTGTGGTGGGTAGAAAACTATATAAACTACCGCCTCCATTCACTGTGATATCCACAGTTAAAAAATCACCTTTCCACCATTTTTACATCTTCGAATCTGCTATCAAAAAACGATAATTCGAAGGTAATAGCGCTTGCGCACAGTCTGAAACACAAAATGGTGTTGCAACTTCAGGATTTCACTTCTAACATAACCGAAGGTGAACTGAATCAGTTCACCTCGGATTACTTTATCCCTTTGGATCTGCACCCGGAGGTACCAGGTCCAAATGACACCATCGCGGATTTCCCCGTAGGGAAGGTGGGGCTATATACGCTCTTTTTCGAGTGGGCGAATCAGCGCGTACCCATTTCCGTGCTGTTGAGTGATATACTTAATTATTACGAGCTCCACATCTCACAATTGCATTGTATTGGTGCTGGGAAGATTGCCAATTTTGAGGTGAACTGTCGCTTGTTAGCGATTCCCCCGACCCTCCAATTATTTCGCGCGTTCTATCACGCAACGTGGTCAAATGGGTGGGTTACCTTCTCTAAGCGCGTAGGCAAGTTACAATGCTATGTGAAGAAGGTAGATAAACTCAAGGATTGGAGGGAGAAATTCTTTTGGGTTAACGCCGCCGTCTTTCCTTCCAATTTTCAATTTTACACCCGTGCCACTCTGCCCAAGGATGAGCGCCCCCCCCGAGACGTGGTATAACGCGGATCATGCGGCGATCATTGATGAGAACCGCCTTTCCATCAAACCATATCCGGAAGCGTTCCTGGTGCATATGGGCATCAGTCGCAACTACTTCGAGTTTGAGACAGAGGTTCCCACATTCTTGGATGCGGATGGCACGGGTGGGTGCTCCTTCTGTCGTCTTACTGTCGTTATTAATGTAAGCGTTTCTTCGTTTTCCATACTTTATGTAACTTGCTTCTCTTTGTTTACTTTATACGCAGAGATGGATCTTTTTGCGGTTGTTAACTTGGAGACACCGCGTTCCGTGGCAGTGGGGGTGCGTCCTCTGAGGGAGGGTGAGATGACCATTCTGGAGGCGACGGCAGGGCGCGTCGTAGACTTGGTTGTTCCAGAGTCTGAGGGCTCCCCTGCTGTGGTGGTAGCTGAGCCGTTGCGGGAGGTGGCTCCTCCTTTGCCGCAGGGTCCTGACACTGCGCAGCCTCCTCCCAACAAAACGCTGATCCATTTAGAGGAGACTGACAGTGAAATGGAGGAGTGCTCCCAACTGACGCGCAAGAGAGCGCTTGGTGGTGATGGTGAAGGGTCTTCCAAGAGGCCGCGACCTGAGGCTGAGGAGAACCCATCTTTTACTGAAGTGCAGATGAAGTAAGTATCTTAGTTATTAGTTATGAACTTTTGTCAAGTTATACTTTATTCTAACTTTGTTTTTTCGTGTCCTCAGTGTAGATGCTGAGAGGTCTGGTGGAAGTACATCCATGACTGATATTGAGAAGGACGTGTCCTTGTCTCCTCCCCCCATGTAAGTATTTTTTAGCAATCCCCTAGGATTTTGTGTATGCTTGACTGTTATTCGTGCGCTAACATTGCTTCTTGATCATTCGTGCAGTGAAAAGCATGTGGAGGACGCTGGGGTCTTAGATGGAAGTGCGTTACCCAAGGTGAGTCCCTTTCTGGATAGGGCGCCTTCACCAAGGGATGTTGGAGGGGAGTCAAGTCCGTTTGACTCTATGATGGAGGAGCTGGCCTCCATCACTGTGCGCCAGTCCGAGCTGGTGGCGCAAGCCAGGGTGCGCCTGTCCGAGGAAGTTTCTAGGCTGCAAGCGCAGTTAGCGTCTGTGCAGGCTGAGTTAGCAAGCTCTAAAGCTGAGCAGCTGAGCTCCAAGGCTAAACTGGAGCGCGCAGAAGCGTCTGCGCAAAGATTGGCTGAGGGGAAGATCTTGGTGATGGCTGAGCTGGAGCAGGAGCATGCTGCTGCGGACCTTCAGAGGCGTAACTCTTTATGGGCGCTGAAGTACTTGCAACAGAATAGGAGCAAGCACTTTGCCAACATTGAGGAGTTCCGTAGCCAGGTGGAGCTTGCGCTGAAGATGCAAGAGGAGAAGCTCCGCAGGCTCAGCATCGAATATGATGAGGAGCTATACCCCCATATGGTTCAGTCCGTGGCTGAGCGCAGGTACATGCTGCTTTATCTCTTTATAACTTGTATATATTTAGACCCTCTTTCTTATTAACACTTGTGTTATTTCGTAGGTGGTTGATCAGTCATGGTCTTCGCCTGGCTGCCATGTGTACGCTGGAGCATCCCGAGGTCACCACGTCCTTTGGAAAGGTTGTGGAGTGCGCTATTGCGCACGGTGAGACCTTGGCCGCAAACAAGCTTGCTGAGGCCGAGTTGTTGACCGTTCCGCTTGCCGAAGTCCCTGGGTACAAGGCGAATGCCCATGCTGAGCTTGTTGCTGCCATGGAAGAGCTAAAAAGGCTTGAGCTTCCGCATATCGCTCGTTTGGAGCGTGATCAGGATCAGCCTATCAGCGTGATCATGGCGGGGCTCACTCTTCCTAGGCATCTGCAGGATGATGCAGATCAGCAATTGGACTTCTATTTGAAGCCTGACGTAGCGCAGTTGAAGGTACCCATTTTTGCTCAGCCTCGTGACATTCTGAATCCTTTCCGTATTGAGAAAGAGATTTCTTTGCAAAGGTCTCTAAATGCTCATGTTTCCAGAGTCGCAAGAAAGAAAGGCGTGAAAGGGAAGGCCACTCTATGCGGCATAGGCGCTGCACATCTGCCTAGATCCGACGGTGTGCCTGTTTCCGTGGCCACCGTTTCCCTTGACGATGCAGAGTTGTTGAATCGACTCGAGGATACAAAGGAAACGGCTTTGAGTGGGGGCTCCAGCCAGCTAAGGCGTACATATAGCATTTAGCTTTTTTGTACAAGTCTTTTGTAGAAACGTATTCTATATATAAAAGGGGTTGCTTTTGTACTTAGTGTTTTTACAACTTCCAAATACTTACGCTTTTGAACTCGTAGTTCTTATATGACTTATGTATCCTTGCGTGAAGATATCTTTAAGTGTCTAAGCGTACTTAGAAAAGAAGAATCATAGTTATGTATGAATTTCCTTAAGTAAGGACCGTAGTCGTGTATTGAATTTTTCCAACTTTAATGAAAAGAAAGGAATCAAAGTCGTCCATGTATTTTTGTAAGTTTACTTATCGTATTTTACTTTAAGGAATCAAGAGTCTTGATTTCCTGAGTTGTTAAACGCGCACAGTGTGCCCTAGTGCGCATCCGTCGTGGGGTGCGTAAGGAACTTGCGCCAACGTCTTGAGCGCAAGGTGTTTAACAAGGATTCGTGATCCAAAGTTGATGGGTTTGCAACCCTCTTACTCAACGAGTTGTTTATTAGGTTTACTCATCCTTTCTGCCATCGTGGGTCTTAGTGTGTGCATGCACGCCATGTAGGCAGGATTATAACAATATTGAAACACAATAATGAAAGATGCAAACAATAGAGTTAAATGTGTTATGGAGTTAGCTAGAAACCATAACGTTTTATTAATACTTGCAAGTTTTTCAAAATTAAAAGACAATTTCTTATGGAAAGAAAAATTAAAAAATACACGACAATTATTGGGCACGTACTAGAGTGCATAGTTGTCTGTGCGTGGGCCGTGGCCTATACTAAAGGTAGCATTTTTTGAGATTGCAGATATTCCAAGTGCGTGGTAGCTCGTGGCCCTCCGTATTACGCAGCTTGTAGGCCCCGTTGCCTAGTGCTTCTGTGACTTCGTAAGGTCCTTCCCATTTGGGTCCAAGTTTTCCCGTGTCTTCTGCGTGACTCGCGTCGTTTGCACGGTAGACGAAGTCTCCTGGCCTGAAAGAGTTGTTTCTGACCTTTGCGTCATAATACTTCTTCATTTTTGTTTTTGCCTTTGCCTCGCGTATGAATGCGCGTTCGCGCTTCTCTTCTAATAGGTCCAAGTCTATGCGCCGCTCATCATCATTTGTTGTGATATTCACTTCCGCTGTGCGGATAGTTGGCATTCCAATCTCGGCTGGTATGACAGCTTCTGTCCCGTAGACAAGAGAGAATGGTGTGTCGCCCGTGCTAACTTTGATTGATGTGCGGTGCGCCCATAAAACGTGTGACAGTTCCTCCACCCATCTGCCTTTGTGTCTGTCCAAGCGCGCTTTGATTCCTTCACCCAAGCTGCGGTTCGCGCGTTCAACCAGACCATTAGTTTGTGGATGTTTAACTGACACAAAGTGTTGCGTGATATTCAATTGTGCGCACCAATCTCTGAATGGGTTATCACAGAATTGTTTTCCGTTATCCGAGATGATTTCCCCAGGTAATCCGAAGCGACATACAATGTTGTCCCAAACGAATCGTTTGACTTGGTTGCCTGTTATGCTGGCCACTGCCTTCGCCTCAATCCACTTAGTGAAGTAGTCAATGGCCACTATAAGGAACTTTAATCCTCCTGCTGCGACAGGAAAGGGGCCTGCGATGTCAATGCCCCATTTATAAAATGGCCATGGAGAGGTGATGGGAGTTAGTTCTTGTTGTGGTCGGCGCGGAATAGGTCTATGCACTTGACAGTTGCTGCATTTCTGTATCATATCGCGCGCATCACGATGCATGGTGGGCCAGTAATATCCTGACCTCAAGGCTCGTGCTACAACGGACCGTGGTCCTGAGTGCATACTACATGAGCCAGCGTGGATTTCTCTGAGCACATAGTCTGCTTGAAGGGGTCCAACACAACGCAGCCACGGTTGCAGGAAAGAGCGCCTATATAGGACGCCATCTCGAAGTTCAAACTTCTGCGCTGTACGCCGTATCCTTCGAGCGTCCTTCTGCTCCTGGGGTAGTATGCCCTTGCTGATGTAGTTGATGATGGGTGTCATCCATGTAGGATTTTCCTCTTCTATCACCGTGGATATTTCCATCTCTACGATTGACTTGTTTTTCAAGGTTTCCACCAATACTTGTTTTGATAAATGTGCAAAACTGGTGGATGCAATCTTGCTCAGCGCATCTGCTTTCCTGTTTTCACCCCTGGGAACCTGCTTGATGGTAAACCTATCGAAGTTCTGGATCAGAGATTTGGTTTTTTCGAGGTATTGGATCATGTGTTCCTCCTTTGCTACATATTCGCCTAACACGTGGTTAGCAACTAGCCGTGAATCGACGTTCGCTTCTAGGTTGCGTGCACCCATTTGAGTTGCGATGCGTAGCCCAGCCAGGAGTGCTTCGTATTCTGCCTCGTTGTTCGTGGCTGTGAATTCAAAACGCAGTGCGTAGGTGAATTCATCTCCTTCTGGGTTAGTGAGTATAAGACCACCTCCTGATCCATCTACGCATGAGGATCCATCAGTGAATAGAATCCATGGTTCTTGAGGTTCCCCTTTGCTTGTCGCAGGTGTAGTGTCAGTATCTGGCTTCTCAATGATGAAGTCGGCCAATATCTTGTCACACCCTGAATTTACCTGTTAATGGCAGCGGATATGAATACCTTGGTGTGACTTTCATGGCGTCTCATACAATGGATATATTGAACGACCTAAAGTGCCGTTTTGAAAATACACGTTTGATCATAAATAAAATCAGAGTTTACAAAACATAGGTCCCAAATGATGTTGCAAGTTTATATAACAAAACCATAGTAGATCAAACGTTTACATAAGTGCATGAAAATAAGGGATGCAAGTCGACCCCGCGACTCCAAAATAGCCAAATGCATGTCCACACGCTAGCTAATTACCTGAAAATACATTGCTAAAAATGGTCAACATAAAGTTGGTGAGAGATCATAGGTTTTAAAAAAAATGAAGGTATACGATAGCCACAAGTATAAAGTGTATGACATAAGTCACATAAAAATGGTGTACAATAGACTTAAGCTCATGACCCCGAAACTATGACTGAATCTATGGTGCCCCTCAGAGTGTTTTGCCAGGCACTCTAATAAAAAGACATGAAATGCATCCGCTATCGGTTGTTGGTCAAAGCCAACACGGATGGAGGCGTCACCCTCGATAGATCTATCCACTCACTCTCGCTTACAGGTAAATTAACGGTTCATGATATAGGGGACTTTCATACGGCAACAAGGTAACTTAATCTATGTACAAGGAATTTGATACTAGGGCTCGCATATAAAAATGGTTGCAATGTATTCTCCCCCGTGGGATTTGAAATGAAATAATAAATTGAAAAACGGGGCTATGAAAACTCACCTCCAGTGATGGTACAACAATGCTATGAGTATGTGATGAACGGGAACAACAAGGCGCGTACACTAGCCGCTACCTATCATGAATGAGCATAATCTACTTAGATTATGAGGCAATGTAGTGCATGTACATGTATATGTAACCTATACCACTCATACTTTGAAAATAATAGTTATCGTTAATATGTAAAGTTCTTCCAAAACTTGATATAAATATGTTAACTTGTTTCGTCAAAACTAGTCATGTAATAAAGTGTATAAAATGTTCGTGTTAGTATCGGCGTTTTGAAAACATGAAATGTAATATGATAGTCGTGTTAATAAGTCTTTGATCGTACGTGTTCCAACGGGTAAGAATTTCGATTCTCCATAGTCGTTACGTGAAAAATATAGTTTCTAGTACGTAAACATTTTCTAGTTAAAAAGCTGTCAAAATGAAAGGTATATTATCGATGTTTAAACGCGTGTATCTTGTTCGTTATTAGCTCGTTTTCGACGTTCTTTATATCCGTGGTTTCGTATAAACATGTACTAATATATTTTCAGTAGCCCGGGTCATCTAGGTCGCGTTAAACGCCTCAGTTTTTCCGTCGAAAGTCGTGTAACAGCATGTTAGTTTCTGAAAATTAGTTTTCGTCGTTAAACTTTGAAAAATCATATCTCCTTCGTTATTAACTCGTTTTTATCCCCGTTTTCGGCCACGGCTTCGTCTCGGAATGTATTTTCTAAATATTTGGCCAAAAATTATCTCACACCTACTGATTTCCCACGTTTCACTTTTAAGGACAGAATGTTTTATATACTAGTTAAAACTTGATTTTCTAGTTACTAACTTGTCCAAAAATGTCACAAACAACAACCAATCATTCTAAAACTTACCATATATCTTTTTAAGGTGTCAAGGGTCCTAAACATCTTCATCCATGTAAATCTAACAAGGATCTAAGTATATAACACTTCTAGGGCTCATAACTTGTAAAAAAAATCATAAAGAGTGGTATAATTAACATATACTTGTAAATCTTCTACAAAAATTATATAAACATGATATTAACTTGGAAAAATTATGAAAATGAGTTTTGACAACTTACTTGAAAGATTAGTGAGCAAATGAGGAAGAAAACTTAAGAAATCCTTTGAGTTTGTATTTCAAAACCCTTGAAGGACTACTAGTAGAACTTGTTTATGTAATGAGCTTGTAAAATTTGTGATCCTTGCTTGTGTTTCTTGTGTAGGCCGAGCACCAAGAGGGGGAGGGAGAAGAGAGAAACTTGCTAGTTTACTTGAAGATTATGTGTGAAAATGAAGTGAAAAATGAGGTTAACTATTATATAGTGGACAAGATTTAGTAGGCATTAAATGAGAAGTGATAAGTTGCTATTTTTGAGGGTGTTGGGGGGGGTGAGGCCAGCGCAACAAGGAGAAAAAGGGGGGGGGGGGGCCTCCTTGGTTAGTTCCATGTAATGATTATATAAGATAAGTATGTTTATTTAGTGTAGTTTGTAAGTAGTTTAAGTGTAATCGGGTACCGTGTTTGCTAGAAATAAATTTTAACGGAGTTAGTCGGGACTTGACGAAGTCATAAAAATTACAAAAATATGTTGGGTACAAACATTGGGTGTTCGGGTAATTATTGTTTAGTTTTTACAAAAACCGTCGTAATTATATTAAATGTACGATATAAATTAAATAAATTCGCAAAATACCGGGTAAATGAATTTTATAATTTTCTTGATGTTAAAATGAGTATAAAATATATCGGGACCATCGTGGGGATTGTCGGACGTGTTAGTCACATTTATTGATCGCGCGTTAACGTTTTAATTAAAAGTAATTATACGTAAAACGTCAAATGTAACAAAAATATTAATTTGATAAACCTACGAGTGGAATAGTATGAAAATGTAAATATGATGATATGCAGACTATTACTAGTCCGAATGCAATGATCCTACTGATGATGCATAAATTTTGCAGCTAAACCAAACCGGTTACGCTGAAATGAATGATGAATGATGGACATGAATGGTGATTTGTCGAGGTTAGGAAAGTGACCTGAAATTACGGGTTGTGACAGTCGCCCCTCCAAAAGGGAATTCAGTCCCTGAATTCAATTGTTGTTGGTTTCAGAAGCAGGCTCGGGAAAAAGGTGCGGATACTTGCGTCGCATTTGGTCTTCTCGTTCCCAAGTAAACTCGGGTCCTCTTCGAGAATTCCAGCGAACCTTCACGATAGGAATTCGACTCTGCTTCAATTGCTTGACCTCACGGTCCATGATTTCTACAGGTTCTTCCACGAAATTAAGCTTGTCATCTAGTTGAATTTCTTCAAGTGGAGTAACGGACGACTCGTCGGAAAGACACTTCTTGAGGTTTGAAACATGAAATGTGTTATGAACGTTGCTGAGTTCTGGCGGAAGTTCAAGTTTGTAGGCCACCAGACCAACCCTTTCTATGATCTTGAATGGCCCAATGTATCTCGGGTTTAGCTTCCCGCGTTTCCCAAATCGGATCACGCCCTTCCAAGGCGAAACCTTCAACATGACTTTATCTCCAACTTGAAATTCCAATGGTTTGCGTCGAACATCTGCATAGCTTTTCTGTCGACTTCTAGCTGTTTCGAGCCTTTCTCGAATTTTAACAATCTTCTCGGTTGTATCTCGTACCATCTCTGGTCCAGTACATTGTACATCACCGAATTCGGCCCAACAGACGCGGTGAACGACACTTACGACCATAAAGTGCCTCAAATGGTGCGGCTTTGATGCTCGAATGGTAGCTGTTGTTGTAAGAAAATTCGATCAATGGCAAATGGTTAGCCCAACCATTTCCAAAATCAATCACACACGCTCTAAGCATGTCTTCTAGTGTCTGAATCGTTCTTTCACTCTGACCATCAGTCTGAGGATGGTAAGCAGTGCTCATGTCTAACTTGGATCCAAAGGAATCTTGTAACGACTTCCAAAAGTTCGATGTAAAACGGCTATCTCTGTCGGATATGATGGAAACTGGTGCTCCATGTCTTGAGATTATCTCCTTGACATAAAGTCTAGCGAGTTGGTCCATGGAATAAGTCTCTCTAATCGGTATGAAATGGGCTGATTTGGTGAGACGATCTACTATAACCCAAATAGCGTCGAATCCACCTGAAGTCTTAGGAAGTTTAGTAACAAAGTCCATTGTAATACGCTCCCATTTCCATTGAGGAATCTCTGGCTGTTGAAGTAACCCTGACGGTTTCTGATTCTCGGCTTTCACTTTAGCACACGTAAGACATTTGCTAACATACCTCGCTATCTCTGCTTTCATATCGGGCCACCAATAAAGTTGCTTGAGATCCTGATACATCTTATCAGAACCTGGATGAATAGAGTACTTCGACTTGTGCGACTCATGCATAATCAACTCTCGTACTCCACCATAAAGGGGTATCCAACTTCTGTCCTTGAAGCATAACACTCCATCGGACCTCTTTACAAAACCATTCTTGTTCTCGGGCATACCATAAATCTTCTCGTGTGGTCGGTTTTCTTCTTTGAGTGCTTCAATCTGAGCCTCTAAGATCTTTGATGGTAAAGGTGAAATAATTGTCATTCCCAATGACCTGACCCTCAAAGGTTTGGGTCGTTCTTTCCTGCTAAGAGCGTCAGCTACAACATTAGCTTTTCCCGGGTGATATTGGATCTCACAATCGTAGTCACTAAGCAACTCTAGCCAACGACGTTGCCTCATATTGAGTTCCTTCTGATCAAGTATATGCTGTAAGCTCTTGTGATCGGTATATACCACACACTTGGTGCCATAAAGATAGTGCCTCCAAATCTTGAGTGCGAAAACTACAGCACCCAATTCCAAATCGTGTGTAGTGTAATTCTTCTCGTGTTTCTTAAGCTGACGTGATGCATAAGCAATCACTTTCTCGTTCTGCATTAACACGGCTCCAAGCCCTTTGTGTGATGCATCGCAATATACCACAAAATTTTCAATTCCTTCTGGTAGTGCTAAAATCGGCGCGCTACAAAGCTTCTGTTTCAACAACTGAAATGCGGACTCTTGCTTATCTCCCCATTCGTACTTCTGATTCTTCTGTGTCAACTTGGTCAGCGGCTTAGCTATCTTAGAAAACCCTTCAATGAACCTCCTGTAATATCCGGCAAGTCCTAAAAATTGGCGAATTTCTGTCGGAGACTTGGGCGTAGCCCAATCTTTAACTGCCTCAATCTTTGCTGGATCAACTTGTAGTCCTTGGCTATCAATGACATGACCAAGAAATTGAACCCTTCGTATCCAAAAATCACACTTAGAAAATTTGGCATACAATTGCTCCTTCTTGAGCAGTTCTAGAATCGTTCTGAGGTGTTCTTCATGCTCTTGCTTACTCTTGGAATAAATTAAGATGTCGTCGATGAATACAATCACAAACTTATCAAGATACGGCTTACACACCCTATTCATGAGGTCCATGAATACCGCAGGTGCGTTAGTTAATCCGAACGGCATCACTTGAAACTCATAGTGTCCATAACGTGTTCTAAATGCGGTCTTCGGGATATCCTCCTCCCGAACTCTAAGCTGATGGTAACCGGATCTCAAATCAATCTTGGAGTAATAACTAGAACCTTGCAACTGGTCGAACAAATCGTCAATCCTAGGGAGTGGATAACGATTCTTCACCGTCAACTTGTTCAGTTCTCGGTAGTCAATGCACATCCTGAAAGACCCATCTTTCTTCTTCACAAACAAAACCGGTGCTCCCCAAGGCGAGGAACTCGGTCTAATGAATCCCTTGTCCAGTAATTCTTGTAATTGGTTCGACAACTCTTGCATTTCAGAAGGCGCTAAACGATACGGTGCTCTTGCAACAGGTGCGGCTCCTGGCACTAAGTCGATCTGAAACTCAACTTGACGCGTAGGTGGTAGTCCAGGTAATTCTTCCGGAAAAACCTCGGGAAAGTCCTTAACAATTGGCACATCCCCAAGTCGTTTCTCATCCGACTTCTTCTCAGTAATGTGAGCCAAAAATGCATAACAACCCTTCTTGATGTACTTCGCGGTCTTGATGCATGATATGATACTAAGTCTAGTTCCGCTTCGCTCTCCCCGAACAACTAATGTCTCCCCATCATAAGGAAGATGAACAACCTTCTCATCACAAATAATTTTTGCACGGTGACGGGACAACCAATCCATGCCGATGACAATGTCAAAACTACCAAGTTCTACGGGCATGAGATCTATGTTGAATGGATGATTAAGGAAATTGATGGTGCAATTACGGAGAACTGTATTGGTGCTAACTAAAGACCCATTAGCTAGTTCAACTTGAAATGAAATGTCTAGTGCGGTTGGTGTAATGTTGAGTAAAGGTGCAAACGTAAGTGAAACGAAACTTCTATCGGCTCCCGAATCAAATAAAATAGAAGCATAACGATTATTGACAAGGAACGTACCCGTGACAACCTTCGGGTCTTCGCGGACATCATCTCCACCCATGACGTAAGCTCTCCCTCGAGCTATTCCGCCTTGATTCCTTACCTTCGGGCAATTGTTCCTAAAGTGTCCCACTTCTCCACAACCATAACACGTTGGCGGTGGATTCTGATTGTTTCCCCCAGGAGCAGACCTACATCCATTAGCTTGATGACCAACTTTCCCACAATTTTGACAAGGCCTAGGGCAATCTCCCGGGTTATGATGCGTTTGGCACTTGTTACACTTTGGTAGAGTACCGGAGTAACCTTTCTTTTCTGTCGGACCTGCAGCATAGGCCTTTGCAGTCTCTTGCCTCTTGGGTGGTGGTTGGTTGGCGTTGTTACCTTGGTTGTTATCCCATTTCCTTTTGTTGTTGTTGTTATGGTTGGTGTTGTTTCGGTTATTGGAGTAGTTGTTGTTGTTCCGGTAATTGTTGGTGTTATTGTTGTTACGGTTTCGGTTGGAGTTATTGTTGTTGTTGTTGTTGGCGGGTGTCACTTTCTTCAGAACTTGAGCTATGAGCTTTTGAGACATCCTGATTGCCTCATCAAGAGTTTGCGGATCAAAAGAAATCACATCACCACGGATGTTTTCGGGCAAGCCACCAATGAAATTCTCAACCAATTTTTCATTATCAGGCACCATAGATGGGCATAGAGCGGCTAACTCTTGGTACTTCCTAATATAAGTCTCGATATCATTCCCCACGGTTACCAGATCATAAAACTCTATCTCTAACTTCTTCACTTCAGTTCGTGGGCAAAACTTCTTAGTCACTAGCTTCTTGAATTCATCCCACGTGATCTTGTAAGCATTCTCCATCCCTATGGGCTTCGCGTAAGAGTTCCACCATGATAAGGCTTGATCACGGAGTGTACTAACGGCAAACTTTACCTTGGAATCATCCGGACAGTTGCATAAGATAAACACGGATTCGGTATGTTCGAACCATCGAACCATGGCAGTAGCCCCTTCAGTACCCTTATACAAAGTAGGATCTCCACTCTTGAAATCCTTGTACGTACATTTCTTTCCATTAGTCCCGTTGCTAGCTTCTCCCGATGTCCCTATCTGAGAAGCATTTTCGGCAGCTTTTGCGGCAACAGCGGCTCTTTCAATCTCTAGAGCTTCGGCTATACTATCCCTAACGAGCTTCCTGATAGCAGCCTGAGTCATATCTGGGGTAGCCGTTGCAGCAGCCTTGGCTCTTGTTTTCCTAGGTGCCATAATTCTGGTACATCACAACAGAATACATCAACAACAATCATACTAGAAATGATTATCGCACAAAATATATACAACCACAACCTGTATATATTTTTCCACAACGAGTATAAATATAAACACAACATGTATAAATACAACCACGACATGTATAAATACAATGAAATCACGATGAGAACAACCACAACATGAAATTTCATAGAATAATCACAACACATGAATATCATACATGAAAATTTCGGCCTACGTGGACCGATATCATAATAGCACAACCAAATCCTACATAGTAGAGTCATACTTGATACATTTGTTTGTACTACAACCAAAAGACAACAAGTTCATAACTATGTCCCACACCCCGGGACTAGGATAATAACAGTACAAGCTACATGATAAAGTCTAACACTAAGCACTCCCTGGTGCTCCACCTGGTCCACCTGGTCCACGCCTCCAAAGTTTGACCACTTTGGACATGGAAATAGCAACCTTCTCCAGCTGCTCCACTCGCAACTGAAGATCGGTCTCTCTGCTCTGTGATGCAGTCAAAGCAGCTCTAACTGATGTCAACTCACTAGCCTGGCGGCGTAGCTCCTCCTGAGTCTGTTCGGCTCTGTCCCGAATCTCGGGTAACTCATCCCTCAACTGGTCTATCAACTCCTGATGCGCTAGCTGACGTGTCTCCAGTCCATGATAAGACACATCAATAGAAACTCTACCCTGTACCAAATCCTCTACATCCTCCTCAACCACATCTAGTCGAGGCGCAAGGATCTCATCTACTCGGTAACTCAATCTAGCTAACTGCCCCTGCTGATCAGTCAGTTGGGCATCCAAGGTAAGAGCAGTGGGTACCCTCGCGGCAGCAGCCCGCGAGCTCTCTCCAATGTGGTAATGTGCAGGTGGTGGTAAATCTGAAATCTGAGTAGTGGGTAAGGTTGGGGTAGTGCATCTTGCACGCTTTTTAGGCGGCAAAGATAGAGCAGGTGAAGGAGTAGTAGCAGGTGTAGTAGTGGGTAAATCTGATGATGGTGGTAGTGTAGGAATGTCTGGTGTCCTGAATGTAGTGGTAACACGACGTACGCTCTTACGAGCACCAATGATCGTCTTGCGACGAGGAAACATAAGAACAGGTTCGGCGGGAACTGATGAAGTATGGGATGATGACTCTGTGAGAGCATGGGTGACAATAGGTGGTGCAATGGGTGAAATCTGAGGAGTAGGAGCAACCTCATCCTCGTAGAAAGCCTCGGTATCCTGTGTCAAAGGTGGTGAAAGTGGTGCAGGCTGAACAGGTGTAACCATGGGTATAGTGGAAGACATAGCGTCCTCAATGTCCACATCGGAAAGTATGATAATTGGGCGGGAGTTAGAAGACATATCTCTGGGGAAACAATGCAAAATGAAATGAATAACTCATGTAATGAAACTCATAAATAATAAATATGCACTTATGATGAAATGATGAGACGCTACCGTTGGGGTAGTTATAGTCTAGGGTATGAGGACAGCCTAGTTCGCTATAACCATTGCTTTGATACCAATCTGTCACACCCTGAATTTACCTGTTAATGGCAGCGGATATGAATACCTTGGTGTGACTTTCATGGCGTCTCATACAATGGATATATTTAACGACCTAAAGTGCCGTTTTGAAAATACACGTTTGATCATAAATAAAATCAGAGTTTACAAAACATAGGTCCCAAATGATGTTGCAAGTTTATATAACAAAACCATAGTAGATCAAACGTTTACATAAGTGCATGAAAATAAGGGATGCAAGTCAACCCCGCGACTCCAAAATAGCCAAATGCATGTCCACACGCTAGCTAATTACCTGAAAATACATTGCTAAAAACGGTCAACATAAAGTTGGTGAGAGATCATAGGTTTTAAAAAAAATGAAGGTATACGATAGCCACAAGTATAAAGTGTATGACATAAGTCACATAAAAATGGTGTACAATAGACTTAAGCTCATGACCCCGAAACTATGACTGAATCTATGGTGCCCCTCAGAGTGTTTTGCCAGGCACTCTAATAAAAAGACATGAAATGCATCCGCTATCGGTTGTTGGTCAAAGCCAACACGGATGGAGGCGTCACCCTCGATAGATCTATCCACTCACTCTCGCTTACAGGTAAATTAACGGTTCATGATATAGGGGACTTTCATACGGCAACAAGGTAACTTAATCTATGTACACGGAATTTGATACTAGGGCTCGCATATAAAAATGGTTGCAATGTATTCTCCCCCGTGGGATTTGAAATGAAATAATAAATTGAAAAACGGGGCTATGAAAACTCACCTCCAGTGATGGTACAACAATGCTATGAGTATGTGATGAACGGGAACAACAAGGCGCGTACACTAGCCGCTACCTATCATGAATGAGCATAATCTACTTAGATTATGAGGCAATGTAGTGCATGTACATGTATATGTAACCTATACCACTCGTACTTTGAAAATAATAGTTATCGTTAATATGTAAAGTTCTTCCAAAACTTGATATAAATATGTTAACTTGTTTCGTCAAAACTAGTCATGTAATAAAGTGTATAAAATGTTCGTGTTAGTATCGGCGTTTTGAAAACATGAAATGTAATATGATAGTCGTGTTAATAAGTCTTTGATCGTACGTGTTCCAACGGGTAAGAATTTCGGTTCTCCATAGTCGTTACGTGAAAAATATAGTTTCTAGTACGTAAACATTTTCTAGTTAAAAAGCTGTCAAAATGAAAGGTATATTATCGATGTTTAAACGCGTGTATCTTGTTCGTTATTAGCTCGTTTTCGACGTTCTTTATATCCGTGGTTTCGTATAAACATGTACTAATATATTTTCAGTAGCCCGGGTCATCTAGGTCGCGTTAAACGCCTCAGTTTGTCCGTCGAAAGTCGTGTAACAGCATGTTAGTTTCTGAAAATTAGTTTTCGTCGTTAAACTTTGAAAAATCATATCTCCTTCGTTATTAACTCGTTTTTATCCCCGCTTTCGGCCACGGCTTCGTCTCGGAATGTATTTTCTAAATATTTGGCCAAAAATTATCTCACACCTACTGATTTTCCCACGTTTCACTTTTAAGGACAGAATGTTTTATATACTAGTTAAAACTTGATTTTCTAGTTACTAACTTGTCCAAAAATGTCACAAACAACAACCAATCATTCTAAAACTTACCATATATCTTTTTAAGGTGTCAAGGGTCCTAAACATCGTCATCCATGTAAATCTAACAAGGATCTAAGTATATAACACTTCTAGGGCTCATAACTTGTAAAAAAATCATAAAGAGTGGTATAACTAACATATACTTGTAAATCTTCTACAAAAATTATATAAACATGATATTAACTTGGAAAAATTATGAAATGAGTTTTGACAACTTACTTGAAAGATTAGTGAGCAAATGAGGAAGAAAACTTAAGAAATCCTTTGAGTTTGTATTTCAAAACCCTTGAAGGACTACTAGTAGAACTTGTTTATGTAATGAGCTTGTAAAATTTGTGATCCTTGCTTGTGTTTCTTGTGTAGGCCGAGCACCAAGAGGGGGAGGGAGAAGAGAGAAACTTGCTAGTTTACTTGAAGATTATGTGTGAAAATGAAGTGAAAAATGAGGTTAACTATTATATAGTGGACAAGATTTAGTAGGCATTAAATGAGAAGTGATAAGTTGCTATTTTTGAGGGTGTTGGGGGGGGTGAGGCCGGCGCAACAAGGAGAAAAAGGGGGGGGGCCTCCTTGGTTAGTTCCATGTAATGATTATATAAGATAAGTATGTTTATTTAGTGTAGTTTGTAAGTAGTTTAAGTGTAATCGGGTACCGTGTTTGCTAGAAATAAATTTTAACGGAGTTAGTCGGGACTTGACGAAGTCATAAAAATTACAAAAATATGTTGGGTACAAACATTGGGTGTTCGGGTAATTATTGTTTAGTTTTTACAAAAACCGTCGTAATTATATTAAATGTACGATATAAATTAAATAAATTCGCAAAATACCGGGTAAATGAATTTTATAATTTTCTTGATGTTAAAATGAGTATAAAATATATCGGGACCATCGTGGGGATTGTCGGACGTGTTAGTCACATTTATTGATCGCGCGTTAACGTTTTAATTAAAAGTAATTATACGTAAAACGTCAAATGTAACAAAAATATTAATTTGATAAACCTACGAGTGGAATAGTATGAAAATGTAAATATGATGATATGCAGACTATTACTAGTCCGAATGCAATGATCCTACTGATGATGCATAAATTTTGCAGCTAAACCAAACCGGTTACGCTGAAATGAATGATGAATGATGGACATGAATGGTGATTTGTCGAGGTTAGGAAAGTGACCTGAAATTACGGGTTGTGACATATCTGCCCTTTGATTGCAGTGCGCGGTCTGTATGATATGTTATGCTCACCCAGTAACACACTCCATTTTTGTAGGCGTCCCGATGCGTCGGGTCTCGAGATAACTTGTTTGATGGGTTGGTCTGTGATAACAGCTATTGGGTGCGCCTGGAAATACCTGCGCAGTCTTTTCGCTGCAAACACTAAGGCTAGGACCAACTTTTCCATTGCAGTGTAGTTAATCTCTGTCTTCTTGAGCGCCTTACTAACAAAATAGATGGGTGTTTGGACGGAGTTCCTGTCTGTCAGTAGCACTGCGCTGACAGCTCCCTGAGTCGCAGATAGGTACATGATCAGCTCTTCCCCTGGTCGGGGCGCGACAAGCTTTGGGAGCGCTGCTATGTGTTGTTTGAGCTGTTGGAAGGCCTCTTCTGCTTCCGCGGTCCACCTGAAGTCTCCCTTTTTTGTGCACTTCTTGAGTGTTTTGAATAGGGGAAGTGACTTGTCCGCTGATTTGGATAAGAATCGGTTCAGTCCGGCTAACTTGCCGTTTAGTGACTGAACCTCCTTCAGTGTGCGCGGTGAGGGAAGGTCAATGACTGCTTGGGTCTTTTCTGGGCAAGGCTTGATCCCATCGGGTTCTATCAGATACCCGAGAAACATGCCTTCTGTAGCGCCAAATGTACACTTCTTGGGGTTCAATTTCATGTTGATTCTCCTCAGTGTTTTGAACGTTTCCTCCATGTCGCGCACTAGTTCTTCCTCAGTATGGCTTTTGATGACGAGATCATCGACGTATACTTCCAAGTTGCGGCCTACTTGTTTCTCGAACGCAGTGTCTACCAATCGTTGGTATGTTGCTCCTGCGTTCTTTAGGCCAAAGGGCATCTTTGTATAGCAGTAGACCCCTTGACTTGTGTGGAAGGCCGTTTTTTCTTCATCTTCCTCCGCCATTTGAATTTGGTGGTACCCCTTGTATGCGTCCAGGAAGCATTTGAAGGGATATCCACACAGAGATTCGATCTTCCAGTCTATCTCCGGTAGCGGGTAGCAGTCCTATGGACATGCTTTGTTGAGGTCTGTAAAGTCTACGCACATTCTCCAACTGCCATCGCTTTTCTTTACCATTACTGGGTTGGAGAGCCAGTCATGGTAGTAGACTTCCCGCATGATGCCTGCGTCTACTAGTTTATGTACTTCTTCCAGGATGGCTTTTGCGCGGTCTGGAGCTTGTCCGCGCTTTTTCTGTCGTATTGGAGGATATCCTTGTCGGATTTGCAGCTTGTGTTCCGTGATGGAGCGTGGCACTCCTGTCATATGCTTTGGTTCCCATGCAAAAATATCTAGGTTATTTTGCAGGAGTGCGCATATAGCTGATTTGCCTTTGTCAGACAGAGACCCGCCAATAGATACCTGTTGATCCGGGTAGTCAGGGTGAATGGCGACCTTTAGGTTTGGGACTTTTATTGCGCGTTGTTCTGGAACATCGCCTACTTCGTTTGCCACTGCGTTGCATTCTTTGGGTGGTATGGTGGTATTGTAAAGAGTGACAATACCTCCTTCCACTGGGAACTTGAGCATCCCATGCGCTGTGGATGGTACGGCGCGGATGGATGATATTCCAGGTCTCCCGATGATGCCGTTATACGGAGAGGGGGATCTGATTACCATGAAGTTCATCCAGGTGACTGTTGAGTGTAGTTTGTCACCAACTTCTACAAGTAGACGTAATTGCCCCATGGGCCATATCTTCTCCCCTGTGAAGCCAGTCAGCGACGTTGTGGGTGGGATCAACTGACTCTGTATCTCAGGTCGCAGCTTCTTGAAACAGTGTTCATATATAATATCAGCGGATGCACCTCCATCTATATACATGCGACGGATGTCGTGACCCCCCGTATGTATTTCAATGGTAAGTGGGTCCACTACTGCGTTGTTCGCAGTCAGGGGGGGGGAAAGAAATTTCGTTTCCCTTAGAGAACCTTTGACTGACTTTCTGTCTTGTCGCGCGCTGCCATGGCTGTATCATGTAGATGATATCTGCCTTTTCTTTTGATGTCTCTTTCTTGGCCCCTGGTTTTGGTTTGTCTTTCCCTTCTCTGATGTTTTTTACGAGGTGGTCCATCTTTCCTTCCTTTACCAATTTGTCAATCAATTGGCGCAGTTGGACGCACTCGTTGGTTGTGTGGCCTTTCTGTCCATGGTATTCGCAATAACCATTCCCTGTGCGCCGATCCTCTGGGGTGCGCATTGGTGGTGGTTTCGGAAAGTTCGCCCCTTCTGTCGCGAATATCTCCTTTGGAGTTTTTGTTAATGGGGTGTACTTGTCGTTTCCCCTTCCACCGCCTTGAGTGCGATAACTCTTATTACGATTGCCACTCTGGTCATTGGATTGTCTCCTTGACTCTTCTTGTGGCCTATGGTTCGAGTAGCCTTTCTTGCTATCCGCGGCGGCTGCTTCTCCTTGGACGAAAGACCTCGTGCGCTTCATGAGTTCGTCAAAAGTTAGGGGAACCTTATCGTTTAACTTTTTTATCAAATCTGGGTTATTGATTGCATTCATAAAACCCGATATTTTTAGTATCTCTGGGCACGCCTTGACTTGCATGCATTCGTCCTTAAAGCGTTCCATGAAAGCGCTTGTGGATTCCCCTTGTCGCTGTTTAACCCTAGCGAGTTCGACAGGGTTTTTGGCGCACTTCTTTCTTTGAGTTCATCAGGATCACCTGTCCCATCATATGTTTTGACGTTAGCAGGCATGCGCCTTTTCTTATTCTCCGAAAAATCGCTGATGCGCCTAGTGAACGCATCAACCTTTTGGCGACGCCAGGGAAGAGACATGTCTTCGTCTTCCTGGTCGCGATATTTTCCTCTTGATTTCCAGTGTCCAGTTTCTTTGTCCTCGTTGTCCGAGGAATCACTTGAGGATGAGCGCACTCTTTTGCGATGCTTGCGCCGACTATTATCAGAATCTGAGCTTGTTCCTCTGCGGCGCTTGCGCCGACTATCATCAGAATCAGAGCTTGAAGGGCTTTCACTTGGGGAACACCGTCGCCCAAGCCTATCCTGAATCCTGCGACTGCCAAGCCTAGCGTGGACATTGGCGCGCCGTTCCCCCTCTTCATGCTCCTCCAGATGTTGAAGATCGGCTGCTTCATCATCCATAACCCTCTCGCGTTTTTCCTTTCGGTAGCGCGGTGGGGATGCCTCATGCTCAGGGTCAAAGTTGAGTCTGGCGTGCAGACTTTGGCTTGACCTCTTCTTTGCCTCCTCTCGCATGAGCGCAGCCAAGGCTTCGTAGTTTTGAGATACAAAGTCACTTGGCGCCAATTCGGGAGTGACTCCCTCTAGCGCGATGGAGTCTGTTTCCAAGACAAGATCCTTGTTTCGGATAGGCGCATTGGGAGGCTCAGTGAAGTTCACCTCTGGCATGGCAAGAGGAGTGCGCTCCAGTTCTATCGCGCTAGTACTTGTTGTAATAGCGGGGGTAGTCCTGGTAAGTGATTCCACTGTAGGAAAGACCAGATCTGAGTGCGCTCCTAAGCTTCCAGGCGTGCTGGTTGTCCCAGAGGCCTGCTTAGAGGCCGCATCAGTTTGATGCTTCTTCCCTAGTGGGTCATCGTGCGCTTTCTTCGCATGCGGACTCTTGTGACTTCCGTGTTTCGTCATTCTAGTTCTTGGTAAAATCCTTAGTGTAGGGTCCCACGGATGGCGCCACTTGTTGATACAAAAGTTGGGCGTTCCTTGTTAAGACTCCTATTCGCGTACCAATTAGATCTTAATGCTTGATGGAACCTGCGCACTAAGAAAAAGAGCAAACACCGTTAGGCTTATCGAGGGATTGTCTCCCCGATTATCCTCCGGCGTGAGAGTAAGTAATCGAAGTTTAGGGTTTAGTGAAGAGTTAGGGTTTAGTCAGATCGTACCTTTACCGAGGGCCTGGGTGCCCTTTATATACACATGAAACCCTAGTAGGTTTCGTATTCCCTACTCCTCGGCGTATTCGCCGATATCGGATATTTGGTATATATCCCCTTTATTTAGGAGATACTCCATATCCAATCCGAAAATAACTTTGGGCTTGGGCCTTGTAGGCCCAAACCGTATAACTGGTAGTCCAGTTATCGCCATGGCGGCCCATACGTGGTGGGCTTAAGTATTAATATTGTTTACTAATCGGGTCCGTGACCCGGGTGTAGACTATACGTCATCAGCCATAAAATCTCATACCTCCCAAAAAAAAATTTCTTTTTAATATTTAAACTAAACAATTTATAATAAAAACATACAATTTTATTAATACAAAAATAAAAGTCCATTACATGAAGAAAAAAAATATGACATAAAACTACAACTAATACCCATCTAGAAATTACATGGCCAACCCCATTTTGCTGCGAGTTGACGTTTTTTGTTCTTTATAAACTCCAACATGCTAGGATCTTCGATATGGTCATGCGGATCCATGTAGAACTTCAAGTCTCGCCTCTCCTTCCTGTCTTTAGCTTCTTCTATTTGGAGGTCCAAAAGTTGTTGTGTCTTCTCCGCCATATCCGCCATCAGTTTGTTCTTCGCTTCAAAATGTGAGTTGACGGAATCAACAAGACTCTCCGCCTTTGACGACACTTCATCAACCTTTTTTTTCCCTTTTCTTGAACGCGTGGGGGTTGAGTCCTCATTCAAATCCGGGATGACATTATTTGGATCGTTGCTACCCGACTCATAGTTCCCCCCCTCCGATGACTTTCTTCGTTTGTCGGAATGTGTTGAAGATGTCCCGATAACACATTTTTGTTCTATCCATTTAGCTTCGTCTTTGACCACCAACCATGCCGCTTGGTGAGTAAACGTTTTTCGCGTTTTTGTGCTATAATCGGTCATAGCGTTTTTCATAACATCCATATCACCACATCCGCTCTCCCGTAGACGAGTCTAAAAAAAAAATAAGTTCCAAATGAAAAAAAAAAATAGAACCAAATGAAAAAAAAAATATATATATATATATATATATATACCGAATGAAAAACAAAAAATATATATACCGAATGTAAAAAAAAAAATTTAAAAAAAAAACCGAATGAAAAAAAAAAAAATATATATATATATAAATATATATATATATATATATATATATATATATATATATATATATATATATATATATATATATATATATATATATACCGATTGGTGGTAAAAGCCGTTAAATACACCCATGTTTGTGTTCATCGTATGCCACTTCGTGTTTAAACTATGATGAGATCGAGTTGTTCCGCCCAAGAGAGACCCGAAATGCTCTAAAATCCGTTTCCAAAACTTGTCTCTAGATTGTTCATTCCCGACTACTCTACATGTCGAGACATGAACCCATGCCTTCGCCAAAGCTACTTCTTCCTCTTGAGTCCAAGTGATTTTATCCGCTTTGCTCTTCGCTTTGTTTGTCGGAAAATCTTGTACTTCTTGAACATCATCATCATCTAAAAAAAAAAAATCTCGAATGTAATGAAAAAAAAAAGGTTCGAATTAAAAAAAAATAACGAATGTAAAAAAACAAAGAAAATTTACCGTTAGGATGTTCTTGTGTTTCGGGAACAACTTCATCTCGATAGTTAAGCATCGGATCAAAGTCAAGCTCCGCCGTTTGATCGATCACGTAGTCCCTTGGGTGCATCGGTGGAGGGTAGTAAGGTTGGGGAGTCGGTTGTTGCGGGTAGTAAGGTTGGGGAGTCGGTTGTTGCGGGTAGTAAGCATGGGGACCTCGAACACCTCGGCCTCGACCTTTAGACCCGGATGAAACATTTTTTTGTTTTCTTGAATCCATGGTTTTTGTGTGTGTTTTAGGTTGAATATAGTTAAGTTTTTGGGTTTAGATGGGGTTGAAAATATATATAGGGATTTTTTTTTTTTTTTTTTAAACATCCAACGTATACTTTTTTTTTGGATTTATTGTTTCAAACGTTCCATTTTTGCAGTAAACATCCAACGCTTCTTCTTGTCTTTTGCATTAAATACATTCCAACGTTTCAATTTTTGTACCAACTTGATTTTATGGCCAGCGGGGAAGGATACCGATTTTCACAAAATTTTCCCATAAAATCAACACCGCCGGCGGTGTTACCGCCGGTGTGATCCAAACCGTTTGGGCAAACCGCTTCCACTCCGGGTAGCCTAATGGTATAAATTAAATAATGTATATAGTTTTGAGGGTATATTGGTAATTTTGTTAGCTTCTCTATCCTTTCTTTGTTGCGTCAAAATAAAACTCAAGAACACAAATTGCAGTAACCACTTTCTTGACAATATCATCTTTTACTTTGCCATTCCCATCTCATCCCTTTCAATTTTTTAAAATTTAGACTCGAGAACAGAGCATGTTATAAGTGAATGCTTATTGTGGAGGGGGTGGTACTATGGGTACACCCACTACCCCCTTTTACCCATCTTTTCTCTCTATATTAATAGAATGAAGACAGATGTGTATGGTTTTTTGTTCCGTATATATTGTCTTTTACTAATTTTGATTTGTTAAACTTTATATTTTATATTCCGTAATTTTTTTCAGTAGTTTTACCGACTTTATTAATAGGACAAGACTTGATTTTTGTTACGTATTTTTTTTGTGTTCTACTACTTTTAACTTATCAAACTTTATATTTTATGTTCAGCATTTTTTATTTCTCGGTTTTATAATAAAAACATAATTAAAAAATATATATATATATAATAATGGGATGCACATAGCCTCCCTTCCAAACATGACAACTCCTTCAGCTTGTCACTTTTTATTCCCAATCCTTCACATAAAATCGACATCAACTCTTCAGCTAAATCCATGACCGCCTTGTCCCAATCCACTAGTGACGCCCTACACATCTCCGGCACCAAGTCCCATGCCGGCTCCATGGGTGACATCCTTACCTACACAACCATAATAGCCCAATTTTGAATCTTTCTTTTGAATTATATTAGTTTATATTTGAGAGTTTGTATATGTGGTTTGTATTTAGTTGTAATCTGTATAATGGTTGTTTTAACACAGTATTATTTAGATGCAAATAAGCTCAGTCTTACTTCTATTCAGGGGTGACAATTTCTAACACGATACGATACATGCCTTGTGATTGATACAAAAGTTGGGCGTTCCTTGTTTCCGTATCAATTCGATCTTAATGCTTGAGACCTGCGCACTAAGAAAACAAAAGACACCGTTAGGCTTATCGTGGGATTGTCTCCCACGATTATCCTCCGGCGTGAGAGTAAGTAATCGGTTTTAGGGTTTAGTTGAAGAGTTAGGGTTGTAGATCGTACCTTTAATGAGAGTCGAGAGACTCTTTATATACACACGAAACCCTAGTTGGTTTCGTGTTCCTCACTCCTCAGCGTATCCCGCATGGGGCGGTTATTTGATACATATCCCATAAATAAGGGATATCCTATATCAAAGCCATAAATAACTTTGGGTTTGGGCCAACGTAAGCCCAAACCGTTATCGTAATAGCCCATTCGTGATGGGCTTGAGCCCATTCGTGATGGACTTGAGTATGGGTCGGGTTCGTGACCCGAATGCGGACTATACGTCATCATGTCCCCCCAGTCTAGTGTGCGCAATGCGAAATTGCGGACGCTAGACTAACAATTGTAGCTAAAAATATTCCTCGATGCGTAGCGGGGAAGTTTCAAGTATTTCCCGCCAAAAGTAGCAAACTAACCTAGTCCAAGTACATCCGTATCTCCTTCGAAAATCGTGAGGGTGGGTGAAAAAGTGCTTTACCTTTTGGGTTCCCAGCCACACGATTGGAACAAGTGGGGTACACATGTCATTCATCCACGAATATGTGTAACCCTATATAAAGTTGAGCCGTCATTTCACTGTGGTTATCACAGTAAAAACCAACCTTTTCCACCATTGTTCAACCTTCAAACAGCGATCAAAAAATCAACAAAAGCTAAGGTAATAGCGCATGCGCTTATAAGAGTTATTGAAGGTTAATCATGGTTCTTCAATTGTCCGATATTAATTTCGATATATCTGAGGATGAACTTCGTCAGTTCACCTCAGATTATTACATCCTCTGTGGCGCTTGCGCCGACTATCCTCGGAATCAGAGCTTGAAGGGCTTTCGCTTGGGGAGCACCGTCGCCCAAGCCTATCATGAACCCTACGACTACCAAGCCTAGTGTGGACATTGGCGCGCCGTTCCCCATCTTCATGCTCCTCCAGATACTGAAAGTCGGCTGCTTCGTCATCCACAACCTTCCTTCCAATCCTAGTAAACACTAGGTGTTTGCGGCTATTCTTCTCGCGTCTTTTCTTTCGGTAGCGCGGTGGGGATGCTTCATGCTCAGGGTCGAAGTTGAGCCTGGCGTGCAGACTTTGACTTGACCTTTTTTTCGCTTCCTCTCGCATCAGTGCAGCCAAGGTTTCGTAGTTCTGGGACACGAAATCACTTGGCGCTAGTTCAGGCGCAACTCCTTCTAGCGCGAGAGTGTCTGTTTCCAAATCAGGACCCTTGTTTCGGGTGGGTGCATTTGGCGGTTCAGTGAAGTTTAACTCCGGCATGGTGAGAGGAGTGCGCAGTAGATCCACCGTGCTAGTGGTTGTTGTAGTAGCATGGGTAGTCCTTGTGATCGGTTCTACTGGGGTAAAAGCCAGATCTGAGTATGATCCTAGGCTTTTGGGCGCACTGGTTGTTCCAGAGGGTGGCTTAGCGGCAGAATCAGTTTGCTGCTTTTTCCCCAGTAGGTCGTCATGCGTTTTCTTCGTCTGCGGAGTCCGCTGATTTGGGTTTCCATGCTTCGTCATTCTAGTTCTTCGTAGAGTTCTTAGTGTAGGGTCCCACGGATGGCGCCACTTGTTGATACAAAAGTTGGGCGTTCCTTGTTTCCGTATCAATTCGATCTTAATGCTTGAGACCTGCGCACTAAGAAAACAAAAGACACCGTTAGGCTTATCGTGGGATTGTCTCCCACGATTATCCTCCGGCGTGAGAGTAAGTAATCGGTTTTAGGGTTTAGTTGAAGAGTTAGGGTTGTAGATCGTACCTTTAATGAGAGTCGAGAGACTCTTTATATACACACGAAACCCTAGTTGGTTTTGTGTTCCTCACTCCTCAGCGTATCCCGCATGGGGCGGTTATTTGATACATATCCCATAAATAAGGGATATCCTATATCAAAGCCATAAATAACTTTGGGTTTGGGCCAACGTAAGCCCAAACCGTTATCGTAATAGCCCATTCGTGATGGACTGGAGTCCATTCGTGATGGACTTGAGTATGGGTCAGGTTCGTGACCCGAATGCGGACTATACGTCATCATGCCTTGAGAACGACACGAACATAAACTGGTTGGGATTGGGTATAAACAGGTTCCGGGTCATGTTCGGTCGACTCACTGCCAACCCGTTTAAGTTTTCTCTAAAATTTAAAAATAAAATGGTTAAACGAGTAGACCTATCAACCTATGTAATATGTTTAACCTGTGTAACATGTTAAACTCGCCAATCTATTTAGATAAACAGGTCAAATGGGTTGTGAGCAGGTAAAACACAAGAGATTCGTATTCATGAAACTCTGTGGTAAAATTAACCTGAAATGTATCCCTCCAGCTAGCACCTTTTGAGTGAAACAAATCAAAATTAGTAGAATAAGCAGCCCCCTTGCCTACTTCTCTATGATAAAATTTCATCTTATACTCATTTGATTGCTCATAAAAACTCTTCATACTATTAACCACACTATCAATTAGTGCTAATGGAACACCATGATTCACTATCTAAAAAAAGTCAAGAGTTGACGATGAACGTCTAACTTCCTCAACAACCTTGGACCTGTCTTGTGACATGTCGATTATCGGGACAGTTAGTTGAGGTTGGTTTTTAGGTTGTGTGCTTGGTAGATTTTCTGGTGGTTGATGGAAGAAACTGTTAAGTTTTGTGGACAAATATTAATGTGTATGTCTAGAATCGAACTCGAGACCACGGGATTGCACACATTACGTATGAGGAATTAATGGATAACAATCTTTGTGTTTTCAAGATCTAGCAATCTCTTTAATTCGGTTATAGTACTTGTGTACAAGATTGTGGTATTAACTCATTATAGTTAATAATCTTGGATTGAGATACAAAACGGTAAGGGGTATCTCGTTAATCCATTCTTGATATTAAAGAAGAAGATTTGAAGTTTGATTCTTGTTGTGCTAGAATCAAAAGGTACGTTCACTTTATGTTTCGGTTAATTCTTTATATGTTAAAATAGATCCTACGCTTCCGCATATGTAATATGATTACTTGATTAATATATATGAACTAGTCATGATTATTAAATTCTAACAGAAACGTGGGATGGTTGTGATGCCAGTGTCTAGTAGTCCTTTTACACCGATTCTTGACTCGTCAAATTCTTTTACTTCTTTCAGACGGTCGTACCGGTGCTCAGATGTCATCCTGACTGTGATTCGACAGAGATACCAACGTTAAAGTTGTAGTTAACTAGTTATAGTGACATTGTGTTGCATGAATAGGAATAAAAGTAAAACTTGTGGCACTATTATATTGATTACCAAGAGTTAAGGTTATTGTTTTCTAATGAAACAAATATACTAATTTATGGCTATGGTGATCATAGCAGACGGCTAATGATTCTTATTATATGAACTAGTATACAATGAATGATGACTGATGTGATGGCTATGTTTAACAATAGTTTTTCTTAACCACATTTGAGTAATCTTAGCCGTGTGGTATATATAAATATAATCATATCGAGCAGGCGAGTTATTTGTACCCTTCATATCATCCGATTCCCTTAAGGGACTTATAAATAGTAAAGGTGGCAAAATCCATGGATACTGCAAGTTGAGTAACAGTTAGAAGCATGCAAAGGTTAATATTTAGCAGGGTGAAGTTTGTACATAAATCGTGGATTTGATATATTCTGTTTTGACATCTCACCGGTTTTCTCCTTGGTGCAGGCCCCGTACAAGCCTCCAGCTGAAGCATGTACTTTGAGATATATGTGCTTGACCAGACTAGTTTTATGGTAGCTAAAATTTGTGAAATGACAAACTAATGCACATGTGTATTCACTTCTGCATACGATCCAACCGCTATAAATCCCGATTGACAAGACTAGTGTTGGTCGATCCAACCACTATGCAATTGCCACAATGGAACCATATATAGTGGTTGGATCGATGAACATGACAAGTTAAGGCTATACAATTCATTATATAAAAACAAGTAAGACCAACTTTGTTTCCGTGAAGATTGTTTCATTGTGTTTTATTGTATATGACTTTAAACGGAACAAATACAATAGGTATTTACCACCAGCAAATATCAGCTCTTTGTGTCATCGGTTTTGTAGAAATTAGTCAAACTTTTTCCATCAAGCTCTTTAGTGAAAAACCTTCTCATGTAGTCTCCATATGTAAATTCCTTGTAAACCGCTGGTTTTTCAGCAGATATCAGCTCTGGGAACGGTCCATATAGTTTCTCTCGTATGCTTGGATTCAGAAAGACAGCAATTGAGACACGTGCACCTTCTTCAGGATTTGCCAATACTCTATGCTCAACGCTTTTATACTCATCGTTAGACATCATCTGTGAAATTGTATAATTTCAAACTTTGTATCATAACTATATACAGCTAATGGATTTACATATGTTGGTTGGTTAATCTAGCATTAATAAAATTAAGGTTTAGAGGTTTTACTATTAGTAACATGAAAGTACCTGAAGCAGATCACCGATGTTGATAACAATGGCACCAGGAACCGCCTCAACAGCAGCCCAGTCTTCACCACATTTGACCTGCAATAATCCTCCAACCTCATTTTGCACCAGCACTGTCAACACCCCCGGATCGGTGTGTGGAGTTATCCCCAACGTGAGCTCTGGCTGTGGGCACTGAGGGTAGTAATGGGATACACTTGCCCTCCCTTCCAAACACGTCAACTCCTTCAACTTGTCACTTTTTACACCCAAGCCTTCACATAAAATCGACATCAACTCTTCTCCTAAACTCACCACCGCCTTGTCCCAATCCTTCAGTGCCTGCCTACACATCTCCGGCACCGCCTCCCAATCTGGCTCGATGGGTGACATCCTCACCTGCACAGGCATGAACATCTGGCTCTAAATGTTGGGTCTTGCGCACAATTTAAACCTACACTATCGCATTAATTTTAGACATCTAGCCCATTGCAAGATCATCATCTTTAGGGTAAAATGACTGCCTGTACGAGTAAAATGTCTAAAATAGCCCACAAAAAAGAAAATTCTCAAAAGAGATTTGTCAGTATGGTGGAATTTTTAACATTTCACTCCTAAGCAAACGCTTAAAGCTTTTAAAGGGCTTAACAAAATGCTTTATGGTCAAAGTTGCGCCTATGCTAATTCAGTTTTTCTAACTATTAGTACTATTTTAACACGGGACAGGTTGTTTTGTGTAACAGGTTCTAGCTGAAAGTCCTAGATACAGGTCAAGTTTTAGTCAGGTCAAAAAGGGTCACATTTGGTCGGGTTGACCCACAAACACGTTATAAATGTTTTTATATGGAGTAATAATTAATACGTATGATTAAGAAAACCATATTATTACCATAAGTCCATACTAATATAAAATTTACCACCAAGTGCTATGAGGTTGTATGTTTTTAAATCAACTTTGAGCGACCCTGTTTGACATTCTTTGCTGATTTGTAAGTAAAAAATGAGTCAAAATTGTCACCACTAAATGCCAGGCGACATAACTAATAAAGGCTATATGATTCATGTTATATCCTTAAAGCCAATTAATCAAAAACAATATCATCGCTAATCCATGATCATAATGAAAATTGCAGAATGTAACTCTATCGGATTGTCTCCAATATTGATCATATGTCCAATACATTAAACCAAGGTACAAAACATACTTATTCATGCTATCCGGTTTTAACATAGTGCTAGAATACTCATTCATTATTAGCATCTTTGTTCTAAGTAATTCTTTTTGCAAGATACATATAAGAACAAGACGCTTTACAGACCCATAACTTACCTAAACTCTTTATTTTCTAAAATTCACAATATCGTCCGACATGTTTACAACTCCATATCGCATTTAAGTTCTCATTAGAGATGGACAAAGTTTGTATAAGAATGAAAAGAACAAACCATACAAAGCAGGAATGTTATGGTGTGAATAGGTGTTTTTTATTGTGTTTATAAAAGTGATAATCAAAAGCAATATAATAAACTATAGCAAAACCGCCGCAGTAGATAGCATTTAAGAGGTGTTTGGTTTGAGGGTATTGGTATCAAGGAATGGGTTTTACTCCTATTGTACTTGTTTGGTTGGTAGGTTTGGTATTTGAATATGGGTATCAAACCCTCAAAAGCATGCAATTTCTAAACCCACCAAGAGTGATGGGTCTATAAACCCATACCCATAGTCATTCCCATTGCCAACAAATGGTGAGAGGTATTATGAGACTAACAGTATAAGAGATGTATTATGAGACTAACAGTATAGTCAAACTATGTAATGCACAAATAATATTCTAAACATCTGTTATTCAGAAGTGTACTTTTGCTGAGTTTCACAGCATATTCTTTATTTCACATCAGTAACAAGTTACTATTACTAACTGCATAATCACTCTCAAATCCCAATCCCAATCCCAAACATCCACTAATTTATCAAACATGTTTTTTGGGGTGTTTGTATTAGCTTATTTTTTGGGCTCACCAGCGTATTAAATTTTGGGAAAGCCAATAACCTCAATTTTATCAGCTTGTTTTCTAGGCTTATCAGCATATTTTCAATTTGAAATAGCATACAACTTCACTTTTTCAGCTTATGAACTTGAATTTATGGACTTATTTAAGGTGGAAAATGTAAGGTTATCCGCTTTTCCAAATTTCAGTAAAGCTAACAAAACCCAGAAAATAAGCTATATCCACACTCCCAAAATAATATCACCAAGCACTTTATCATCATCAACCACTTGGGGGTCTCGGGTTGTTTCCCTTGGAGGGTTCGAGTCCTGCCAATGGGGGTTTTCCTCCTAGGCGAAGCGGAAAAAAGGAGCGGGGTTTATTCCCCTAAGGCGAAGGTTCGAGGAAGACATACTGCCAGCTTGGATGTCATTACACGACTCGAATCACTAATTACTACTAACTAGCCGTTCTATAAAAAAAAAATAAATAATAATAAATAATAATAAATAAATAAATAAATAAAAAAAATAAAAACTTTATCATCATCACCAAATCAACAACAATACTCAATCCCACTGATATAAAGGTTCTTTTTTGGGAAACCATGGTTTCCGACCTTTTGGCCGACTAATCCACAGGGTTTAAACACACCGCCACACAGACTCAAATTGGGTAAAGCCCTCCCTCTTCAGGATTTTGGCGTAATCACTTCAGGGTTGTTTGCACCTAGCACGAATTGAACTTGACACCTCACACATTAGAGTGATAGTCACAATCCCTTTTGCCAATAGGCCACCCCGAGTGGTTTAGACAGTTCTACCTCAACAAAAAGGTAAACACACTTTACTTGTATATAATCATTTCATCATTTATATTAATATATATAAAAACCAAACCTGAAGAGTATCTCTCCAGCTAGCAGCTTTAGACCGAAACAAATCAAAGTTAGTAGAATAAGCAGCACCTGTTCCAGCCTCCCTACTATAAAACCTCATTTTATAATCATTATCTTGCTCATAAAAACACTTGATATCTTCAATCACAGAATCAATTAATGCAACATCAACACCATGGTTGACAATCTGAAAAAATCCAAGAGTTGACGACAGCTTTTTAACTTGCTCAACAACCTTGGACCTGTCTTGAGACATGTCGATGACAGGGACAGTTTGCATGTTTTTTTTAAGGTTGGTTTGTTTGCATGGGAGATTTTCTGGTGGTTGATGGAAGAAACGTGGGATGGTTTTTATGCCTGTGTCTAGGAGGCCTTTGCAGCCGAGTTTTGATGAGTCGAATTCTTTTACTTCGGTTTCACGGTCGTAGGTGTTTTGTTCGGTGGTTGGTGACGTCATGATGACGGTTGTACGGTGGTTTTTGAGATTGGAGATGGTGGTGGTTTAACAGTTGTGTTTTGTTGACTTTTTTTTTTAGCTTGGATAGGAACTAAGCAATATTTTGTTTATTTTTTTGAGTAAATTACACCATTGGTCCCGAAACCCTGCTCGATTCGCGACTTTCATCCCAAATTCTCAAAAATCGCAATTTGTCCCAACATTGTATGTTAATTGCGTGTCTGGTCCTATTTTTGCTAACGGTCGTTAGCATTTCTCGTTAGCTACAAGGGCCTTTTCGTCTTTTCGAACTTTGTTGTCCAAACACCCCATTAACACCGTTGGTCCTTGAACATTCAAATTCTATAATTTTTAAAATCCAACCATCTCTCTTCTTCAAAGTTCAAACCGTCGCTGTCACTGTTATTCAAACGATACATTTCCGTGTAATTTGCCCTTTTGCTTTTACTACTTTTGACTTGTTAAAATTTACGGAGTATATTTTATGTTCCGTACTTTTTTTCGACAGTTTTACCCACTTTATGAATAGGAAAAGTCAGTTTTTAATAGTTTTATGCTCCGTATTTTTTTTGTTTTACTACTTTTGACGTATCAAACTTTATATTTTATGTTATGTATTTTTTATTTCCCAGTTTTATAATAAAAACAAAATTATAAAAATTAAAGACAATGTTACAATTTTTAGAGAGTATGGATAACGAATCACATCGTGGAGATTGGCTATAAATTAGTAATAATTATTCAAAAAATGACAATGTGGCTCTGATGCATTATTACAAGTGAGTTTTAATAAGAGTTAAAGTAAATTACGAGATGGTCCATGTGGTTCGTTAAAGACAAGGGTGTCAAGATCGCATGTAAACTCGTAGGATCGTATGAGTTTACGTGTTCACTAGCTAAAACCGTGTAGGATCGCATATGTGGTAGGATCGTAAGTAAGATCGTAGGATCGCACGTAAGATCATAAGATCGTCAAGCGATCCGAGTTCACTTTTTTTTATTTTTTTATTTTATTATTATTATTATTATTATTTTTTTAGTCCATCTCACTTGCTTAGGCAAAAAAACAAACGTGTGTTTTACTAATGTCTAATAAGTAAACCACCATTGTTTCATTTTCTAAATAGATTATAGTTTATACCTAGTTTTCTACTTTTCTAAATAGATTATAGTTTAAAAGTGTTCAATAATTCAATTTACTTTACTTCATTTTGATTATAAACTAATAAAAGGGTATGTTTTGGAATGCCACTAATGAAATGTTTGTTTCCTTGAAATCATGTAGATGGCTCGTATATTAGGACGTATGTTATGTAATATTATTCCGCTAAATCGTTAATGTAACGATTGAAACTTTTTTTTTTTTCTCTTTTGTGTTTTACTATTATTTTGGTGTTTGAAATTTGAACTTTGTCATTTTCAAGAGGATATTATATGAATTTATCTTTGAGTTTGAGTAGAAATGTAAAATAGATTGACTCGTTTATCATTTGTTTTACAAACTATGACAAATTGGTAGGATTGTAGGATCGCGATCTGATCCTACGATCTCGATCTTGCAAAGACAAAAACGATCTCACGCGGGATCACGATCTTGACAGCCTTGGTTAAAGATATACGAATTTGATACCGAAGTTTAGTAGATTTTCAAAACAAGTTACAACTTTTGTTTATGTAAAAGATTGAATCACTGTCTTTTATTTTATGCAAATTTGTATACAGTTCGTATTAGACATTTAATGGTATAAATACATCAGCCCTTTGTGTTATCAACTCTGTAAAAACTGGTTAACGCCTTTCCGTCAAGCTACCTTGCGAAAAACCTTCTCATGTAATCTGCTAATAAGAATTCCTGATAAACAGCGGGTTTCTCAGCAGATATAAGCTCTGGGAATGGTCTGTATAGTCCCTCTTGGTTGCTTGGATTGAAAAAAATAGCAACAGAAACGCGTGCACCTTCAACAGGATTTGCCATTACTCTATGCTCCACACTTTTGTATTCATCGTTAGACATCATCTGTGAAAACAAATAACACGACTTAAATCATAAATATGTATTACTCTATATATCGATTAAATCATATATGAGAAAATACCTGAAGCAGATCACCTATGTTGATAACAATGGCACCAGGAAACGCCTCAACGTCAGCCCACTCTTCACCACACTTAACCTGCAATAAGTCACCAACCTCATTTTACACTAGCACGGTTAAGATACACGGGTCCGTGTGGGAAGTTATTCCGATAGTGAGCTCTGGCTGTGGACAATGAGGGTAATAATGGGATGCACATAACCTCCCTTCCAAACATGACAACTCCTTCAGCTTGTCACTTTTTATTCCCAATCCTTCACATAAAATCGACATTAACTCTTCAGCTAAATCCACGACCGCCTTGTCCCAATCCAATAGTGATGCCATACACATCTCTGGCACCAAGTCCCATGCCGGCTCCGTGGGTGACATCCCTACCTAGACAACCATAATAGTTCAGTTTTGAATCTTTCTTTTGAATTATATTAGTTTATATATGAGAGTTTGTATGTGTGGTTTGTATAGTTGTAATCTGTATAATGGTTGTTTTAACACAGTACTATTTAGTTGCAAATAAGCTCAGCCTTACTTCTATACAGGGGTGACAATTTCTAACACGATACGATACATGCCTCGAGAACGACACGAACATAAACTGGTTAGGATTGGGTATAAACAGATTCTGGGTCATGTTCGGTCGACCCACTCAACCTGTTTATTAAGCAAGTCATGTTCTGTTCACATTGGGTTAAATAGGTAGACCTGCCAACCTGTTTAAGTTTTCTCAAAAACTTTAAAAATAAAATAAAATGGTTAAACGAGTAGATCTGTCAACCCATATATAATGTTTAACCCGTGTAAAACAATCTATGTAGATGAAAGGGTCAAATGGTCGTGATCAGGTAAAACGTATGAGATTCGTATTCATGTTGGAATTTTTAATCGATCCACCAACCGTAAAGTCGAACCCGACGCTAATTGCAAAATCTAATTTTATACAGAGACGGAGCCAGGAGAGGGCAGGGTGGGCACGTGTGTAATTATTTTTTTAATATCAAGCTATTTTTGTAATTTTTCCTTGATTTTAAAAAATATCAAAGTCTGCCCATCGACCATAACTTTTTGGCTCCGCCCTGCTTCTATACACTCAAATGTAAAACTTCGTAAAAATAACCTGAAATGTATCCCTCCAGCTAGCACCTTTTGAGTGAAACAAATCAAAATTAGTAGAATAAGCAGCCCCCTTGCCTACTTCTCTATGATAAAATTTCATCTTATACTCATTTGATTGCCCATAAAAACTATTCATGCTATTAGCCACACAATCTATTATTGCTGATGGAACACCATGATTCACTATCTGAAAAAAGCGGAGAGTTGACGACGAACCTCTAACTTCCTCAACAACCTTGGACCTGTCTTGTGACATGTCGATTATGGGGACAGTTAGTTGAGGTTGGTTTTTCTTAGGTTGTGTGCTTGGGATATTTTCTGGGGGTTGATGGAAGAAATGTGGAATGGTTTTTATGTGTAGAAATTGTAGAACACTTATGAATGAATCCAACCAACCACCCCTTGATTCAAATAAGAAGAGAATATCAGATTACAATACCAGATAAAGGAAGATCAAGATTGAACACCAAACTGTGAACAATCAGATTAAGAACAACAATACACTAAGACTGGATCAATATGATAGACCAGTCAAACGATTTACAAAACGAAGAGATTAATCAGCCAACTCTTGGAGTGAGTGGTGAATACCATCGACCAATCTGCCAAACTCTAAACCGATGCATCCTTATATAAAGGCTCCATCTTTGAGAGTTGACAGCTTCAGCCCCTGCACAATATAAAACATTCCAAACAAAGAAAGACACAAGAGGGTTAGAGTTAGAATGTTTCTCTAATGACAGAAACGGTCCCTGAAAGTTTGATAGGTATTTTAACACCCTCCCTCAAACTTTCACACCAAACATGTCCAACATACCCAACTGATCACTCAAAAACTTATGACTTTTACAGTCTAAAGCTTTTGTCAAAATATCAGCAATCTGCTGAGAAGTGTGAATTTTCTCAGTTTTAATAACACCAGCTGAAACCTTCTCTCTAACAAGATGAACATCAATCTCAAAGTGTTTGGTTTTTTCATGAAATACAGGATTTCAAGCAATTTGTAATGCTGAACTGTTGTCACAATACAACATCACAGGTAATAAACCATTAACACCCATATCACCAAGAAGATTGGATAACCAAATAATCTCACAAGTACATGAAACCATGCTTCTGTACTCAGCCTCAGCTGAAGATCTAGATAAAGTAGATTGTTTCTTACTTTTCCAGGTAACTAAAGAGTCACCCAGAAAAACACAATAGCCAGACACAGATTTCCTGGTAACAGGACATCTTGCCCAGTCTGAGTCAGCATAAGCTCTAAGCTTAAGGTTTCCCTTTTTGTCAATTTGCACACCATTACCAGGTGAGCCTTTCAAGTATCTCAAAACCCTTAAAGCAGCATGCAAATGAGACTCAAGAGGAGCATGCATGTACTGACTTAAGAAATGAACAGCATAAGAGATGTATGGTCTGGTATTAGTTAAGTAAATTAACTTGCCAACCAGTTTTTGATAGTTCCCAATATTTTTCAAGGCTTTATCATCAATAGACTCAATGTGATTAAGAGTGGTGTTTTCAGGCAAAGGTGTGTCAACAGGTTTAGCAGCAAGTAAGCCATATTCATGCAGGAGTTCTAGACAATACTTCCTTTGACTAAGACAAACACCATTATCATTTTCCAAAACTTCAATTCCAAGAAAGTATTTTAACTTTCCTAAATCTTTGATTTGGAATTTTGTTTTAAAAAACACTTTAAATTTCTCAATCTCATTAATATCATTGCCAGTTATGACAATGTCATCAACATACACAAGTAAGGCCAAAAACACATTCCCAGACCTCTTAGTGAACAAATAATAATCATATTTATACTGCACAAAACCATGTTCATTAAGAGTTAAAGTTAATTTTGCATTCCATTGTCTAGGAGCCTGTTTAAGGCCATATAGAGACTTATTAAGCTTTACAACCTTAGATTTATGATCATCAAAACCACGGGGCAGAGTCATATACACATCCTCAGTTAAATCACCATACAGAAATGCATTGTTGACATCTAATTGAAAAAGACTCCAGTTATTACAAATGGAAACATTAATCATGCATCTAACAGTAGACATTTTAACAACAGGACTAAAAATTTCCATATAATCAAATCCCTCCCTCTGGCTGAAGCCTTTGGCTACAAGCCTGGCTTTATACTTATCAATCTCTCCTGTAGACTTATATTTAATTTTCCATAACCATTTACTGCCAACAGGTTTTCTTCCTTTAGGAAGATCACATTCAGTCCAAGTATTATTCCTTTTTAAAGCAGTAATCTCATTATTCATAGCCTGAACCCAATTATTATCCTTAGCAGCTTCATCATAAGAAGAGGGTTCAACAGATTTGTTTAAAGTAGTAGAGAAACAGTGATTAACAGGACTAAGATTGGAATAGCAGACATATTTTTCAAGCCCATATTTAACACTACTATTAACAACATAGTCATTAAACCTAGCAGGAGCCTTAGTATTTCTACTAGACCTCCTAAGAGCAGGCTGCTCAGGACTTAGGTTCTGAGTAGGATTGACTTGAGCTGTTTCAGGATTAGAACTGGAAGGGACATTTCCCTCAGATAGAGTATTATCACCCATAGATGTTGCAGTGCCATTAGTCTCACCATCAATAGAAGTATGTATACTTCTAGGGCATGAAGAGGCACCACCATCATCATTGGGTGTAGTATTGTTACCTCTCCTTTCATCATTGGGATTATGATCAAAATGTTTCTCATTAAAAAAATTTAGATCATTCAATGTAGAATCAGAATTCTGATCAGTTTGCAGTTTAGAATTCATTTTAAAAGGAAAAACAGTTTCATAAAATTGAACATCTCTAGAATAGAAAATCATTTTAGAGTCAATACTATAAACTTTGTAAGCCTTTTTTGTAGTAGAAAAACCAATTAGAACACATTTTTCAGATCTAGCATAAAACTTATCAGAATTGTTAAGAATAGAAGAGAAACATAGACAACCAAAACTTCTCAGATGAGAAAGTATTGGTTTTTGACCATACACAAGCTCAAAAGGAGATTTCCCACTTAGAACAGAAGACGGCAACCTGTTAATCAGATAGGCAGCAGTTAAGATACATTCAGGCCACATACTTAAAGGAATACCACTTTGAAACAACAAACTTCTAGCAACATTTAACAGATGCCTGTGCTTTCTCTCAGCAATACCATTTTGCTGAGGAGTATAAGCACAAGATGTTTGATGAACTATACCCAGGCTACTAAACAAGTTACTCATTTTGTTATTTATAAATTAAGTACTATTATCTGATCTCACAGTTTTAATCCCACACTTAAATTGATTGTGAATCAGATTAACATAACTAACAAACAAGTTATAAACTTCATCTTTAGTTTTGACAAGATAGATCCAAACAGCCCTGGTATAATCATCCACAATAGTCATAAAATATCTAAATCCTTCTCTGCTAGTGACCTTGTAAGGCCCCCAAAGGTCTATATGTACAAGATCACCAATAGCAGAAGTCTTATGATCACTCAAAGGGAAGGGTTCTCTTGTCTGTTTAGCCTTGTGACAAATGTCACAAGGAGACACATGAGAATCCTTGGTGAATTTAAGATCAGGTTGAAGCATACTCACAGCTTGGTCAGAGGGATGACCAAGTCTGTTATGCCATAAAGATTTAGATACATAACAAGTAACAGATAGATTACCTATAGTTTGATTTTTTGAATTAAGAGGAGAGGGAGAATCAAACAAATAGAGTCCACCATTTTCACTACCAGTCCCCATGATTTTGTTTTGAGTCAAATCCTGAATGTAACATTTAGATTCATCAAAACCAACAAACATTCTGCTATCCTTGACAAGTTTGTGCATAGACAAAAGACTAACACAATATTCAGGGACAACCAACACATCATATAATATGACTTTATCAGAAAGTTTTAGATTACCAATATACTTGATTTTTGCTAGAGTACCATTAGGATGCCCCACAGTAAGATTTAAATCAAAAATATCAATAATGCTAAACATATTAAGAGTATTAATAGTCATGTGTTGGTTTGCTCCTGAATCAATAATCCACCCAATACTAACTTTACACAAAGCAGTATTGTTATTATAAAACTTATGAAAGTTTATGTTAAAGAAAACATTACTGTTCATAAAACTGGGTATACCTGCCATGCTGGCCTGCATACTGCTAGAAGGCATATCATTGATAAGACTCATTAATTTCATCATCTGCTCATTAGTAAAGGTCATAGAAGATCCATTTTCCACAGATGAAGTACTTGAATTGGCATTATAAGAAGATTTGAAATTAGTTTGTTTTTTTACCGGGATTCTTATTATAACTAGGGGGATACCCAATAATATCAAAGCATCTGTCAACAGTGTGACCAATTTTACCACAGTTATTACAAAGCAAGTTAGGATTATGACCCCTGTTATTACTATTATTATTATTCCCAGTATTCACAAACTTCTTGTTGTCAGCACCAGAACCTTTTTTATTATCAAATCTCTTATTTCCATTATTAGACCAATTAGTTTTAGAAACAAAGCCAGCAATTTGATTTTTAGAATCAGAACCAGTAGAAGAAGAGGCAATGCCTCTGTGAAACTCTTCTCTGGAAACAATAACAAAGGCATATTTAACATCTGGGAGAGTTTCTCTAGAGAGAATACTACTCCTGATAGGCTGATAGATTTCATTAAGACCCATGAGAAATTGCATAAGTTTCATAAGTTGATTATGTTTTAGAACATCTTCTCTAGCAGTACAGGTACACTTAGGCAATTTGGTCATAATGTCAAATTCTCTCCATAAGGAGTTAAGCTTATGATAATACTCAGACACAGTTAGTTCTCCTTGTTTAAAGTTATTAATTTTTTTGCATAAGACTCAGAATAACAGAACCATCAAGTTTATCATAAGTTTCTTTAAGTTCAGCCCAAACCTCAGCAGCATTTTCAGAAAAGATTTGACCAAGATATAAATCTTCAGACACAGAATTCAAAATCCAAGACAAACCAATAGAGTTACATCTATCCCACTGATTAGACAGAACATCACTAGAAGCATAAGTGGCCTTAATACATTTACCATTAATAAAACCAGTTTTATTCCTTGTGGTAATAGCCAATTTCATAGCAGTAGACCAAACCCTATAGTTCTCAGTACCAGTAAGTTTAACAGACACAATAGAGCTAGTACTGATATCATTAGAATGAAGATGCAAAGGATTACCCAAATCAAGATTACTAATAAGATCCTCAGTCCTACCACTACCACTAGCAGCCATAATGAAAACACACAGAACAAATAATCAAGCAGATAAACATCAAATAAGAACAAATAAGCACAGACAATAAACAGATAAACAAGCAACCAAATAATAAAGCAAGAAAAAAATAAAACTCACGCCCAAGAATTACAAAGCCCAGCCAAGAGGACTGGGTGTGACCAAAGCAGGTATTCACACCTCTCAGGGAGGCAGATCAAGAAGTTAGTCACACCGTTTGCACCCTCTTGACTAAAACTAAGAAATCTTAAAGGAAAAGATAAACCTTACTGTGCTTTTAGGAAGAAGACAGCATAAAGAGCTCACAATACTCTTAATTTACTTAGTTAAGAGATATTATGAAAGAATCAGGTCCCAATTAGCACCAGAAACCACCCGCATCAAGAATCCCCAATTTTGAAAAATTAGGGTTTTCAGATCCAAACCCTAATTCATCAGCTCACCATACTTTAATCACAATCAGAAACTGAACCAACAAACCCTAATTCACCAGCTCACTACACTTTAACCAGATCCATCATCAATTTCAAGAACCCCAAAAATTGATTGAAACCCTAAACCTTGAAATCACCAATCTAACAGAGTCGTGGCTGTGATACCATGTAGAAATTGTAGAACACTTATGAATGAATCCAACCAACCACCCCTTGATTCAAATAAGAAGAGAATATCAGATTACAATACCAGATAAAGGAAGATCAAGATTGAACACCAAACTATGAACAATCAGATTAAGAACAACAATACACTAAGACTGGATCAATATGATAGACCAGTCAAACGATTTACAAAACGAAGAGATTAATCAGCCAACTCTTGGAGTGAGTGGTGAATACCATCGACCAATCTGCCAAACTCTAAACCGATGCATCCTTATATAAAGGCTCCATCTTTGAGAGTTGACAGCTTCAGCCCCTGCACAATATAAAACATTCCAAACAAAGAAAGACACAAGAGGGTTAGAGTTAGAATGTTTCTCTAATGACAGAAACGGTCCCTGAAAGTTTGATAGGTATTTTAACATTATGCCGGTGTCTAGGAGGCCTTTGCAGCCGAGTTTTGATGAGTCAAATTCTTTTACTTCGGTTTCACGGTCATAGGTGGTTGGTTCGGTGGTTGGTGATGCCATGGTGACAGTTGTTACGGTGGTTTTTGAGATCGGAGCTTGGAGATGGTGGTGGTTTAGTAGTAGTTATGTTTAGTTGACCTCTTTAGATCGGATATATAGGAACTAAGCAATGTTTTGTTTATGGAAATGAATTGTTTATTATTGCTAAAATATACACAACATGTGCACCAGCTATATATCTAACCCGATGAATCATGGAAATTATCTAGCTAATAAACAATCATTAAGAACGCCAACTAACTATTGTGATCTGTTAGTAAAACTATTTAACTAGTGATCACTTAACTCTTGTGTAAAGAAACGTGGGATGGTTGTGATGCCAGTGTCTAGTAGTCCTTTTACGCCGATTATTGACTCGTCAAATTCCTTTACTTTTTTCAGACGGACGTACCGGTGCTCAGATGTCATCCTGACCGTGACTCGACAGAGATTATGATTTACAAATGGTGGTGGTGGTTTCGTGTGAAGATACCAACTTTAAAGTTGTAGTTATGACATTGTGTTGCATGATCGGAATAAAAGTAAAAGTTATGGCACTATTATATTGATTACCAAGAGTTAAGGTCATTGTTTTCTAATGAAACAAATATTATGGCTATGGTGATCATAGCAGACGGCTGATGATTCTTATTATAAATTGATGACTATGTATATGTTAGTTTAATAAGGCTCATTTGGCCGGTAGCAGTTTAGGCTAGCATTTAGGTTTTTCCGTGTTTAGTTTCTATTTAACTTTCTATAATGTACATTATTCATTGAATTTGAATAATATCTTTTCGGTAATCTCTCTGGTTTTTACATGGTATTAGAGATATAAAAAAATAGTTCGCTCGTTCGCATGCAATAAATTCGTTTGCTTTGTTCTCTTGCCGTCTGTAGTGTGAATTAATTTTGTTGGTTTGTTCCTATTGACGTGTATGATATTGTTCGAGTAAATCCTTGCTACTTGACGGGATGTCCGAAATGCCTTCCGTCTAGAGCTGCAGACTCCTTCGGTATCTGTACAAATGAAACAAACGCGTTAGCCTCGCCCGGGGTGTTATCCCAGGACCAAGCTCCGGCGTGAGAGTAAGTAATGGGTTCTGTTGGGAGTAATAAATCCGTGTGTGTAGTTAATGCCCATGATATGTAGGAGTAAATGAGGGGTATTTATACTACCTCAAAACTGTACCTGGTTACTGTTCCGCTACTGTGCAAGGTTGTTGTTCCGCCACTGTGCAAGGTACGGTTAGGCTACTGTTCCTGACACCTAGAGTATGGCATGCCGAACTACCCATAGCCTAGGGTGTCAGCTAGGACAGCCACGTGGTGGACATAAAACCGTGAATCCAGGGCTAGAGGCGGCGCTGTCTGGGTCCTTCGGCATTTGGTCCGTCCGGTCTTGGTCCAGTCGGTCATATACACGATCAGATATCATTCAAGGTCTTAATTGCTAAATTCTAATTGGAAGATGATATATCCAAAGAGGTAATGTGTTGGTTGGAATTTATTTGGCTTTGGCAAACGTGAACGACATAAGTATGTTTTTCTTTAGTTTGATAGCATTGGATTTGTGTTGAAGTCATTTACTAATTTATGGTTCTGTTCAAATATTAGTTGGAATTAACATTTTAGGAATCAAGTTTGACGTCGTCCTTTGTTTGTTTGCAAAAGTGGATTTTGTTAGGGATTTTACTTGGGCTTGGGTTTTCGAAGTATGGATTTGATTGGCGTATTGGATTTGTTTGATTTGTTTGAAGGGAACAGTAGGACTTGGTAGAATATTTTGATTTCGGTGATTCGGATGTTACTGTCATTGTTTTGTCCATTGGTTCGATTATTGACTTGTATATTAGGTTTGATTTTGTTTGGTTTATTGGTTCGTACTGGAATATGACTGGGTATTACTTTTTTGGTATCGGTATTGTATTTTTGATGGTGATGTTACAGTCTTAACTAATCCGATGATGCTTGAGTACTTATGTGTAGCATCTCGACATCAACAACTTGTTTCGCTTTGCATCAGTTTGTTCTGATTCGGCATTTGCTTCTGTTTGATTCTTCATTCGGCTGATCACCTGCTGTATCTCGCATCTGCTCTGTCTGCCTGAATCTGCTCTTCATCTACTTCTGTCTGCATTTGCCCTGGCTGTCTGAATCTACCCTGTTTAATTATGTCGGTCTGTGAAATGGTAGTTATAACTTTACACTGAGTGACACATCATATCTATACACACGAGCTTAACAACTTGCTAGTTGAGAAGAAAATGACTTGTGTAAGTCAATGTGACAAATACATATGAAATAATTGAGTATATGCTAGTGATCATTGAGTAATTTTTTATGTTTATGACATCATAGGATTTCATAGTGATACAAGTTAGCCTCTTTATTTAAGCTTTTCATTGTAAGCAACATTGTCTAATACGTTTGTTTTTTAATACGCCAGTGATATTTACACGGAGCTAATTTATTTGCACACGGAGATCTAAAGTGAATTGACATGTGGCCCTTAACATAATTGTACACTTGTTTTTCCCTATTGATCCGCCAAATCCTTCAAACCCCATTACAACCTATTTTATTTCACCATACATATTAAGGATATCTTCTTATGGAGAGAAACAAACACATGATCCAATCTACCTTGAAAAATTGTATATTATCTCAAGGTTGAACCGAGTTACTACTCCAATTTCATATAGAAGTCTGTGTTGTTGAAGTTTTCATAGATATTCTCTAAAAGAAGTTCGAACTAAATCAGCTCCGATTTAAGGCAGTGAGAGTGCGGTGGAAGTGAGCAGCCAGGAAAGAGAAGAGCTGTAAGTTAACGGGGTTTCTGGGATATGGGCTTTCCAACCGTTAATAGCAAAGAAATTTGGATAAACTAGTGTCGAGGGTATATTTAGCCATTGACTTTAAATGTAATAATAGTAACAATCAAGATACGATCTATGACAATGTCAATGTCAATGATAATAATAGTAACAAGAGTAAATTACACGGATGGTCCCTGTGGTTTGTCAAAAATTTCATGTATAGTCCCTCAAAGTTTAAAGTTGCATGTATCGTCCCTCTGACTGCAAAAGAATAACATCTATGGTCCCTGTGTTGGATGGCTGTCTATTTCTCCGTTAAACATCATACACATGATAAACACGTGAGGGTAATAACGTCTTTTTCACTATGGTTTGACTAATAATTAAATAAGGGTTGTCTTTTCCAATAAAGGGTGCATTCTTCCACATAAACCAATACATACTTCAGGTTTTTTTATTTCTCTTCATCTTTATTGAATATCAACAACAATGGTTAATTGTTCTTGTGGTAGAAGGGCAATCATTCTCACATCTTGGACTGATATAAACCCTGGAAGACGATTTTACACTTGTCAAACTATTTCCAGCAGCTGAGCATAGGTTTTGTTTAAAACACATACATGAGAATATGAAGCTGAAATGGAGTGGTAAAGCATTCAAAGACCTTCTATGGAAATGTGCTACTGCAACCACAGTGCCACATTTTACTCATGCTATGGATGAACTGAAAGCATTCAATAAGGAGGCTTATGAATGGCTATGCAAGATTCCTCCACACCACTGGAGCAGAAGTCATTTTTCAGGTATCTATATTGCTTAACAAGTACTATTATTTGACTTAAATATTGAAACAAAGTAGTAATATATAATTACATATTCAATTTAACAGGCAGAGCTAAATCAGATATCTTGTTGAATAATATGTGTGAGGTGTTCAATGGTAAACTTGTAGAAGGAAGGGATAGGCCTATCATTAGTGCATTAGAGTATGTTAGGGAGTATTTAATGAGGAGAATTAAGACTGTTAATGGCATCATAGACAAGAGTGAAGGACCTCTAACCCCCACTGCTACTAAAATCCTTAAGGGTATATCTGATGAAGCTGCTGATTATGTAGCTTCTTGGAATGGAGGTGATAAGTACCAAGTTTGTGGGCCATGGTTTGATCAGTGTGTAGTTAATGTGTCTCAGAGAACATGCACTTGTAGGTTTTGGGAATTAACTGGCATACCATGCAAGCATGCAGTAGCTGTTAATTGGGACATGGATCAGAACAATATGAATCATGGTCTAATAGAAGAGTGGGTGCACCCTTGTTACAGACTTGACACATGGAGGAAAATGTACTCATACACCATTGGTCCAATTAATGGTCCAACAATGTGGCCTAAGTGTGAAATCCAGACAACTATCCTTCCACCATCATATCATCCACAACCAGGCAGACCAAACAAGGCAAGAAGGAAATCTGCTAGTGAAAAAATAGATGTGGTTAAGGATGGTAAGCTTTCAAGAGCCATGAAGACTGTTACTTGTGATTTGTGCAAGAAGACAGGACACAACAAAAGAACATGCAAGAGTCAAGGTGGTCAAAACAGCAACAAAAAAAGAAAAGTTAATGCTCCAAGTCAAAGTCAACCTCCAAGTCAAAAAAAGAAGTCTGCAAGTAAATCTGCTGAGAAGGTTAAGGAGACTGCAAGTGGAAATCCAAGTCAGTCCAAAGGGTAAGAAGAAAGCTGTGAAAAGGAAATCTTTTTTAAGAAGGCTGCAAGTCAAAAAAACTCTTGTTTTGGTAAAAAAAAAAAAAAAAAAAAACTCAGTTATTTGCAGTTATCTATTTTGTATGGCAAGTCCAATGTGCACTTGTTATATTGCTTAGAATTGTTATTTACAGTTGTCTATTTTGTATGGCAAGTGGTCCTTATAATTGTACTTGTTATTTGCAGTTATCTATTTTGTATGGCAAGTGGTCCTTAGAATTGTTATTTGCAGTTATCCAAAAGTGTTATTTGCAGTTATTGATATTCTGACTGTTAAATGGGTCATTTTTACCTAAAGAGGGTTGCTTTTGACTTTAAAATGGGTCATTTTCAGTTAATGGCATTGTGGTTAGAATGGTTATGTTATGGACATTGTGTTTAAACTGGTTATGTTATTCACATTGTGGTTAAATGGCTGTCTTTGACTTTTAAGTCGGTCATTTTCAGTGGGTACTTTGCCACAACAACACAAATACAACCAAAATCAAACACAACAAAAATCAAACACAAACAATGCATAACACCAGTACATATGTCCATAATAGAGTTTTTCCATTAGATAGTTAGGGTTGTTACAAAAGAAAAAATTGACTACAAAAGTCATACACCCATTACATAATACCCAAATACTAATAACAAATTATGTGAACACTTTGAACCAACCAAACACTAAAACTGATAACCATGTAATAACCAACAATTTTTTCATTCTTTGGCGACTTCCTTCAGCTTCCAACAATCTTGCTTCAAGCACGTTTCTTGCCCTCAAAAGTCCAGGTATGATGTTTACAGCACGCGCACACATTGGGGGATCATACCAACCAATGAATGGGCAAGTGGATCCCTAAAACACAATCAATCAAAAATACCATTGATTAGGGCTCAGAGCAAAATCAATTGAAACCCTAATTTAATATTCAAACTCTTTAATATTTGAACAATTACCTTTATAGGACAAGTGTAAAATCGTCTTCCAAGGTTTATATCAGTCTAAGATGTGAGAATGATTGCCCTTCTACCACAAGAACAATTAACCATTGTTGTTGATATTCAATAAAGATGAAGAGAAATAAAAAAACCTGAAGTATGTATTGGTTTATGTGGAAGAAGGCACCCTTTATTGGAAAAGAAAACCCTTATTTAATTATTAGTCAAACCATAGTGAAAAAGACGTTATTACCCTCACGTGTTTATCACGTGTATGATGTTTAACGGAGAAATAGATCGGCCATCCAACACAGGGACCATAGATGTTATTCTTTTGCAGTCAGAGGGACGACACATGCAACTTTAAACTTTGAGGGACTATACATGAAATTTTTGACAAACCACAGGGACCATCCGTGTAATTTACTCTTGTTACTATTATTATCATTGACATTGACATTGACATCGTCATAGATCGTATCTTGATTGTTATTATTATTACATTTAAAGTCAATGGCTAAATATACCCTCGACACTAGTTTATCCAAATTTCTTTGCTATTAACTATTGGAAAGCCCATATCCCAGAAACCCCATTAACTTACAGCTCTTCTCTTTCCTGGCTGCTCACTTCCACCGCACTCTCACTGCCTTAAATCGGAGCTGATTTAGTTCGAACTTCTTTTAGAGAATATCTATGAAAACTTCAACAACACAGACTTCTATATGAAATTGGAGTAGTAACTCGGTTCAACCTTGAGATAATATAAAATTTTTCAAGGTAGATTGAATCATGTGTTTATTTCTCTCCATAAGAAGATATCCTTAATATGTATGGTGAAATAAAATAGGTTGTAATGGGGTTTGAAGGTTTTGACGGATCAATAGGGAAAAACAAGTGTACAATTATGTTAAGGGCCACATGTCAATTCACTCTAGATCTCCGTGTGCAAATAAATTAGCTCCGTGTAAATATCACTGGCGTATTAAAAAACAAACGTATTAGACAACGTTGCTTACAATGAAAAGCTTAAATAAAGAGGCTAACTTGTATCACTATGAAATCCTATGATGTCATAAACATAAAAAATTACTCAATGATCACTAGCATATACTCAATTATTTCATATGTATTTGTCACATTGACTTACACAAGTCATTTTCTTCTCAACTAGCAAGTAGTTAAGCTCGTGTGTATAGATATGATGTGTCACTCAGTATAAAGTTATAACTACCATTTCACAGACCGACATAATTAAACCAGGGTAGATTCAGACAGCCAGGGCAAATGCAGACAGAAGTAGATGAAGAGCAGATTCAGGCAGACAGAGCAGATGCAGAACCATATACAACAGGTGATCAGCCAAATGAAGAATCAAACAGAAGCAAATGCCGAATCAGAGCAGAACAAATAGATGCAGAGCGAAACAAGTTGTTGATGTCGAGATGCTACACATAAGTACTCAAGCATCGTCGGATTAGTTAAGACTGTAACATCACAATCAGAAATACAATACCGATACCAAAAAAGTGATACCCAGTCATATTCCAGTACGAACCAATAAACCAAACAAAATCAAACTTAATATACAAGTCAATAATCGAACCAATGAACAAAACAATGACAGTAACATCCGAAGGCAAAAGTTCTTTATAGATCCAACTTTTACCATAGAACCCATCAAGCAATCTTAGCCACTCATTTTTCTTATCAAATTAAAAAAATTAATTTCCACCCTTTTTTTTAAACTTAAATATCTCGCAAACCGTAAATCGTCAAGCTACAAAAAAAATACCATCGCGACGAGAATTAAATTATCTTTCTATAGACATGCATTGTTATATATTTTCGACGAACTTTTTTTTCGATGAACTTTTTTTTTTCCAAAATTTCCGTCCAGAAAAATCATATATGATTCGTAAGAATCATATATGATTCAATTTTAACAAATCATATATGATTCGTAAGAATCATATATGATTCGTGTAAGAATCATATATGATTCGTAAAAATCGAATCATATATGATTCTTACGAATCATATACTGTATGATTCTTACGAAGCATATATGATTCTTTCTGGCGGAAATTAAAAAAAAAAAGTTCGTCGAAAAAAAAAAAAGTCGTCGAAAGTATATAACAATGCATATCTATAGAAAGATCATTTAATTCTCGTCGCGATGGTATTTTTTTTGTAGCTTGAAGATTTACCGTTTGCAAGATATGTTGTTTTAAAAAAAAGATTGGAAAATAAAAATGGGTGACTATGATTGGTCCATTGGTTCTATGGCAAATATGAGATCTATATTGATCTCATCTCAATATCCGAATCACCGAAATCAAAATATTCTACCAAGTCGTACTGTTCGCTTCAAACAAATCAAACAAATCCAATACGCCAATCAAATCCATACTTCGAAAACCCAAGCCCAAGTAAAATCCCTAACAAAATCCACTTTTGCAAACAAACAAAGGACGACGTCAAACTTGATTCCTAAAATGTTAATTCCAACTAATATTTGAACAGAACCATAAATTAGTAAATGACTTCCACACAAATCCAATGCTATCAAACTAAAGAAAAACATACTTATGTCGTTCACGTTTGCCAAAGCCAAATAAATTCCAACCAACACATTACCTCTTTGGATATATCATCTTCCAATTAGAATTTAGCAATTAAGACCTTGAATGATATCTGATCGTGTATATGACCGACCGGACCAAGACCGGACGGATGACATCCGAACGGACCAAATGCCGAAGGATCCAGACAGCGCTGCCTCTAGCCCTGGATTCACGGATCTATGTCCACCATGTGGCTGTCCTAGCTGACACCCTAGACTATGGGTAGTTCGGCATGCCATACTTTAGGTGTCAGGAACAGTAGCCTAACCGTACCTTGCACAGTGGTGGAACAACAACCTTGCACAGTAGCGGAACAGTAACCAGGTACAGTTTTGAGGTAGTATAAATACCCCTCATTTACTCCTACATATCATGGGCATTAACTACACACACGTATTTATTACTCCCAACAGAACCCATTACTTACTCTCACGCCGGAGCTTGGTCCTGTGATAACACCCCGGACGAGGCTAACGCGTTTGTTTCATTTGTACAGATACCGAAGGAGTCCGCAGCTCTAGACGGAAGGCATTTCGGACATCCCGTCAAGTAGCAAGGATTTACTCGAACAATATCATACACGTCAATAGGAACAAACCAACAAAATTAATTCACACTACAGACGGCAAGAGAACAAAGCAAACGAATTTATTGCCTGCAAACGAGCGAACTATTTTTTTATATCTCTAATACCATGTAAAAACCAGAGAGATTACCGAAAAGATATTATTCAAATTCAATGAATAATGTACATTATAGAAGGTTAAATAGAAACTAAACACAGAAAGACCTAAATGCTAGCCTAAACTGCTACCGGCCAAATGAGCCTTATTAAACTAACATATACGGAGTAATTAATAAGAATCAATTTATAATAAGAATCATCAGCCGTCTGCTATAAACTGCTACCTGCCAAACGATCTATGACAATGTCAATGATAATAATATTTTAGTTTATAATTTTATTATTTCATCATGACTATATTTTTTTTGCTTTCGGGTTGATCAAGTATGATCTTTTGTTCTATGCAATTTTTTATACACTTCATATTATACATATATACATTTGGTGTCGTGATCGGCGACATTTCGCAAATAGAATAAAAAAGGAATTCATTTGGTAAAAAAAAGAAAAAAAAAAAAAAAAAGAAAAAAAAAAAGGAATTTGCAAAACATTCCCTTGAACTATGTGACGACTTATGATAATTACCTTATACTTTTTGCTATTTAAGATTTTTTATATAACAAACTTTACTGATCAAATATCTAGCGATTTTCTAATAAAAAGTATATTTTTGAAAAGGTTTTAGATTGCGAACAAAATGAGCTCCAATATTGCAATGCTTTTAACTTACATAAGATTTAATAAAAATTTTGAACTTTGATATATGTCTTTTGCAAAAAAAAATAAAAAAATAAAAAAATAAATAAAACACACCCTTAACCTATGTAATAACTTTAAAAACTAACCTAAAGTTTGTTTAAAGATAAATCTAATAATAAAAATTTATGTAATAAGTTACAAAAACTGCCTTAAACTTTACTTTTTACAACTTTTTTTACGTAACAAACTTTATTTATCAATTATCTAATAAATATTCAGCAATTTTCTCATAAAAAATATTTCAAATTCTAAACAAAATGAGCCAAACGTGCAATGATTTTAAATTACGTACGATCTAATAAAAAATAATTAAAACTTTAAAATCAACTTCTTATTGTTCTGGTGATAGCTCAAAATTTAGAAATTTTGTTATAAATTAAATCAATAAAAAGTCTCTCAATATCAAATAAAATGAGTCAAATATTACAATGCTTTTAACTTACACTTCCAAAAGAATAAGAATTAAAACTTTAAAATCAATTTTTTTGTTGTTTTGGTGATTGGTCAAAATTCAGTAATTTTGTTATAAAAGATATATCAATAAAAAAGCTCTCAATTTCAAATAAAATGAGCGCAATATTGAAATGCTTTTAACTTACATTTCTTAAAAAATAAAAATAAAAACTTTAAAATCAACTTCTTATTTTTCGTGTAATAAGTCAAAATGATTGCAAATACTTGAATTATATACATTGTAGACTCATTACAATGGTTAGTTAATGGAAAATATTTATATACTTTTACTTTTAGAGTGTAAAATATTTGGTTAAAAGAAATTACGGGTATAATATTGAACTTTTGGGTTTTTATAATTACAATATGAATTGCATTATATAATTTAATTATATAAAAACGCATGAGTATCAGATTATAGACAATGCCATTTTTTTTATGCAAACAAAGTAAAGTAATTAAATGATTTGAAGTGTTTATGTTATACTCCCTCCGTCCCATTTTAGTTGTCCATTTTTGCATTTTTTGTTGTCTCAAATTAGTTGTCCATTTTAAGTAATTTTCAGTTTTGCCCATAAAAGACAAAACACAATCAAAGATTTGAAATAATAACTTGAGGATATTATTGTCATTTTACAACATACAAACAAAGATTTCTTAATATGTGTGTTTGACAACTAAAATGGGACGGAGGGAGTAAAAGTTTTATTAAATAATATAGCGTCGCAACGTAATATTTTTCGTGCAAAGAAAGTAAAGTAATTCAACAATTTTAAATGATTATATCCTAAAAGTTTTATCAAACAATGTATCACTGCCAACGCGCGGACATATTAACCTCGTTTCACACATCCACGGGAGAAATACATTAGCCTTTTGTGTCATCAATTTTGTAGAAATCGGTTAAGCTTTTTTCGTCAAGCTCTTTAGTGAAAAACCTTCTAAAATAGTCTGCTAGTATAAATTCCTTGTAAACCGCTGGGTTTTCAGCAGATATCAGCTCTGGGAAGGGTCCATATACACTCTCTCGTATGCCTGGAGCTAGAAATACAACACTTGAAACACGTGCAACCTCTTCAGGATTTGCCAATACTCTATGCTCCACACTTTTGTATTCACCGTTTGACATCATCTGCGAAATTGGGTAATACTACTTATATAAAAATAAATTTGACTTTAATATTGGTTCCCGTGAGAGAATTGTAAATAGTAAAGGTGACAAAATCAGGTAAGTTGGGTGGTTGGTACATGTTATGGTCAAAATTTAGTAAGGGTTGCGTGGGCTGATCCTAAACACATTTTGTCCAAATTCCTAAAGAATTTCATAAATCAAAATAACATTTCTAAATGATTATATTTATATCATCAATATGCTAATTTTCTAAATAGAACTGTATAGATGGCTTTGTTCATTAGAAATACACTTTGGGCGAATTTCGTCAGGTTTGGCTAGGGTTTGATAAGAGTTGAGCATTATTTAGGCTGGAATCGACTTGAGCTTGACCACTCAAGTTTTATTGAGTTTGAGCACAAGTACAAAAGCTTAAAACTTATAACAAGATAAGCTCGGGCTTACAAGAACTCCACTCAAATTAGAATCGAGCTTCTCGAGCCATTTAATATGTATAATTGGGATAGTGGCATGGAAATGTATTCAACTTGACATTTATTCCTGTAGTCTACATCAAACTATTTTTTTACCTATTAAATGTATAAACTTTAAATTTGTTATATTGTGTGTAATCTTACCGGTAAAGTTGCACGTGATGATACACACCAATACAAAGAATCAAATGTTCTTATATTAAACAGAAAGAAAAAAAATTGTGTTCAGTACACAACAACCGAACAAGTGTCAAGTTGGATAGATTTTATTACGATTATCCCTATGTAATTTACTATTTTATATGGTGCACTTAAGGCGAGCTTTTAAAGATAAACATAACGCGGATCGACACATCCATAACTGGATACATTAAGATTGCTACCTTTAATAAACAACATTAAAAATACAAAAACAAAGATAAATAACATAGAAGTACCTGAAGCAGATCACCTATGTTGATAACAATGGCACCAGGAACTGCCTCAACAGCAGCCCAGTCTTCACCACACTTGACCTGCAATAATCCTCCAACCTCATTTTGCACCAGCACGGTTAACACCCCTGGGTCGGTGTGTGAGGTTATTCCCAATGTGAGATCGGGCTGTGGACACGGGGGTAATAATGGGATACACTAGCTCTCCCTTCCAAACACGACAACTCCTTCAACTTGTCACTCTTTACACCCAATCCTTCACATAAAATTGACATCAACTCATTTCCTAAACCCACCACCGCCTTGTCCCAATCCTTAAGTTCCTCCCTACACATCTCTGGCACTGCCTCCCAATCCAGCTTCGTGGGTGAGATCCTCACCTGCACATCCATAAACATCCAGTTCTGAATATTGGGTCTAGAGCACAATATAAAATCCTAGACTATGATATTACTTTTAGGCATCTAAAGCATTACAAGATGTTTTTCTATAGGGTAAAATGAAGTAAATTGCTACCGACTCAGCCTTTATTTCAGGTAAGAGCAAAATGTCTACAATACCCTTGCTAAATCAGTTAATCTAACTATTAGGTACTATTTGATCACGGGACAGGTTGTTTATGTAGCGGGTTCTGGTTGAGAGCACTTGACACAGGTCGAATTTTAAGAGTAAAAAATGAGTCACTTGGGGTTGGGTTGACACAGAAAAACGTTTTAAATTTATTTTATAAATAATGAATGCGTATGACTACAAAAACCATATTATTAACAAATACGGAGTATCAATCTTTGTCACCACTCACCACTAAGTTCTAGGAGGTTGTATGCTTTAAAATCGGCTTTGGGAGACCCTGTTTGACCAGATTCCTTTTAAATTACAGTACTTGTTTGTTTGACCCATTTTAGATCAAAGACAACCCAATTCAACCCATTCATATGTACTCTGCGTCAAAATTGTCACCACTAAGTGCTACGAAGAACTTCATTTGGGCAGTAGACTAGTAGCACAACTCTTGATGAATGTGGCACATAACTAATAAGTTTCAATCTATATGATTCATCTTAAATCCATACCCAATCAATCCGTAAACAATATAACCAATAATTCCAGATGGTAATGAAAATTCCACAAATCTATCCTGTCTCACATATTATTCGAATGCTCAAATAATTAAGCAAGGATATAGAATGCATTAATTAATGGAATTTGTGGTTTATATAGAATGCTCAAATAATTAAGCCGATCAACTCACTTTTTTTAGCTTATCAACTTGACCTTATGGACTTATAAGGCGGACCCAAGGGGGTTAAGTTTCCGGGAGGGTTCATGGGAACCCGATGGATTTTGCCCCGTAGTGTAATTTTTTTTCAAAAGTCCCGATTTTTTCAAAATAAACTTGGTCCCCAATTTTTGTGTCAAATCTGATGTTTAGTTAGTCTATTGAATTATGTGAACTTGTTCAGTTGTAGACATGGGTCCGCCCCTCTACTTATTGCAAGTCCATAAACTAAAGTTGAAAAAGATAAGTTAATCCAGGCATCCCCTCATATATCAGAAAACCAAATTTAATCATTTCTATGAATTTATATAAAAAGTTAAAATGCAAACCTGGAGAGTATCTCTCCAACTAGCAGCCTTTGAGTGAAACAAATCAAAGTTAGTAGAATAAACAGCACCCTTTTCAGCGTCCCTACTATAAAACCTCATCTTATACTCATTATCCATCTCAAAAAACTTTTTTGTAACATTAATCACACTCTCGATCATCTTCACATCAACTCCATGATTCACCACCTGAAAAAAGCCAAGAGTTGACGACAACTTTCTAACTTGCTCAACAACCTCGGACCTGTCTTGAGACATGTCGATGACAGGGACAGTTTGCATGTTTTTTTTAAGGTTGGTTTGTGTGCATGGTAGATTTTCTGGTGGTTGATGGAAGAAACGTGGAATGGTTTTTATGCCGGTGTCTAGGAGGCCTTTGCAGCCGAGTTTTGATGAGTCGAATTTTTTTAGTTCGGTTTCACGGTCGTAGGTGGTTGGTAACGCCATGGTGACGGTTTTTACGGTGGTTTTTGAGATTGGAGTTTGGAGATGGTGGTGGTTTAATAGTTATGTTTAGTTGACCTTTTTAGATTGGATAGGAACTAATTAATTAAGCAATGTTTTGTTTATAGAAATGAATTGTTTATTATTGCGTTACGTTTTCTTTTTCATTTTTTCTTTTCGAAGGTCTAATTTACATTTGTTCTTCATTTCGCCAGTATAAAATGGAAAGAAGAGAGATGAAGAGCAAAAAAAAGAGAGAAAGAGGAGAGGAATAAGAAATGATTTTTTATATTGCGTTCCCGAGTTGAAAATAAAAGAGAAGGATATAAGCAAAAATGCTTTAAAATCAACTTCACTATATTTCATCGAAGATTAGAGAGTAATTTTGGTGTAATTTACTATCCTTTACTTTATTCTCCTATCCTAAAAAATCCGATGAACACAATCTTTTTATTACCATTTCAAACCTTTCCCTTTCACTCCAAAAAATAAATTCGGGAACAGAGTGATTCTCGCCAAGTACTTTAATCCTCTCATTCATTTCCTTGGCGTGTTCTTTTCCATCTCTCCTAAACCTCTCAAACTCGCACAACAAGTTGTCTATAATAGGGAATGAATCTAGTGATAAGAGTTATTGAAGTGAGAAGAGTGGGAAAAAACTCACCCATAAAATTCAAATAAGAAAAGAGAAATAATTGGATGCATATAAGACTAGTGGTTGTGGTTCATTCTCATTCTTCTCATCCTAATTATATTTCTCATTTGATCCTTACTCGTCTATGATAACCTAAACTATACGCTAACAAAGAAAAAAATGAAGGGGGAAAAAAACACTAAAAACAAATAAAGAAAAACGAAAAGTGAAAAATATTTTTTTAGAGAAACTCGTTACACAACAAATGAGATTTGTTACGCCGTAACAAATTGAATAGCTTACGCCGTAACAAGTTACTGTTCACGTTTATTAAGGAAATCTTGGAGGAAAATGTGGTTGAAAAACTTGTTGGAAAAGAGGAGGGGAAATGTTGTTGTTGGGATGGAATGATTCCTATGAAGTTGTTGATACTTTTCAGAATGAAAGTCAAGCTTCAACACGCAAACCTGATGGAATCAGTTTTACCAAATTGTTGCATGACATACGCAGTCAAATGGTACAATTTGCTAATTATATACTCATGGATTTTGGTTGCATCAGTGAGGCTCAATGCTAGGTGCTCAGTTATATTCGAAATGAATTACCTCCAAAGGAGAAAGACCCAGGAAGTTTTACTTTCCCTTGTTTAATTGGTAATCTTAAAATTAGCAATGCACTAGCAGATTTAGGAGATAGCATTAGCATAATGCCTTATTCTATGTTTACGCGTTTGGGAGTTGGGAGTTTGAAACCTATCAAAATGGAAATTGAAATGACCGACAAGTCCATGCAATCCCCTAAAGGAACCGTGGAAAATGTCTTGGTAAAAATTGATAAGTTTGTTTTTCCAATAGATTTTGTCATTTTAGAAATAATAAAAGATGAGAAAATCCCGGTTATACTGGGAAGACCTATGCTTGCCACTGCCCACGCTAAAGTGGATGTTTACGGCAAAAGAATGACCTTAGAAGTAGGAGGGGAGGAAATTACTTTTAAAACTAACGAAATTGTATCCATTCCCCAAAACGGAAATGTTTGTGTAATCAATCAGGTACAGGAGCTTGAAGAATTTGATCTGGAAGAATTTCTAAATAGTAACGAAGTGGTTCAAGGAAATTATTTTGAGCATGACGATCTCTCACCAGTAGGAAACTTCGACGTTTTCGTAGACTTCGAAGAAAATGATCAAAGGATGGGAATAGGGATGGAAGACTTGAACAAAGAACTAAACTTTATGGATATGGTTCTATGGCAGGAGGATAATAGTAACATAAGCATGCAACCAATCCAACCTCGATTTCTTAAAGCAGGCACGAGGATTCACCATCGGAACCCCTACAATTTACAGATTACTTTCAAAATCGGGTTTGTTGATTTTCACCCTTTCATTAACACAAGCTCCCCAATAAATATCATGTCTAAGGAATGTTATAATCAAATTATGAAAAAGGAATTGAAATATAAGGGAAACAATTTCCTTGGAGTGGCCATTAATGTTCACGTATTTATTGGGATCTATATATTTCTGGTAGATTTTATGGTATTCGATGACATAAGTGAGTTAGTGGAGAATGATTTACAAGGCGTAGTTTTAGGAAAACCTTTCAAGGGAATATCCGGACTAGAAGAGAATGTTATTGAAGGGCTAGTTTGGCTAAAAAGTGAAAATGACAAAATCATTTTTAGAATTCCAAGATCTATGGCCAATTTCAAACACTGGATGAAGAAACAGTTAAGCAAGGCCTGACCTCTCCTAGAAATTAGCCAAGAAGATAAAGCCAACGGCTACAAGTATGCCTATCAAAAGATAAAAGAATTCAACAAGGGGTGTTTAGTGCTTGGAGATGAATATAAGATTGGATAAAACGTGGACATGTTAGCTTCCATGAGATGACTAATAACCACTTTTGACCGGGGCTTTGAGTATAACTTAAAGACTCGTTAATAAATAAAAGTTCTTTTTCAGGAGACAACCCGAATTATCCATTTCCTTAATTTTTATTAGTATAGTATTGGTTTGGCATGTTTTGTTATAACTTTTTGCAGGTATTGGAAGAAGAAGGATGGCTTGGAACTCACCAAGGAGTTGCTCACTCCTGGAATTCGTCCTCAGAAAGTTTCTACGTCGTAACCTTGTGTTAAGGTAGGTTACGCCGTAACCATCGTCAGACATCAGAAATTTTGTCAGGTTTAATTACTTACGGCGTAACTCAATCCATGAGTTTACGCCGTAATCTTCCTCTGTAGCAGAAAAATTTATCTTACATGCCATAACCTTGTATTAGTGTTTAAACGAACTTTATGGGTGTGTTCCCTGTAAACCCTCACGAGACTTCACTCGTCCACTCAGGACACTGAGTGGTTTAAAAGGCTTGTTGCATATGCTAAATGCAACTATGATTCCTACAAAAGTGAGTTATGTTTTTATTGTTTTATTTCCTTTTTATTTTTTAGATTTATGCTTGTTGGTAGTGTTGTGATTTCAGGGATTTGAAGTTTGTTCATGGAGGCGTATTAAAGGTACGTCGTTTCTACGTGATCCTTCTACCATTTTTGGAGCAAATTTCAGGGGAGTTCTCGTTCCAATTCTACTTTTCTCCTCTTATTATTACATGTTTGCGTACAAAAGGGACTTTATACATTTCAAGTGGGGGGAAGGGGGGGGGGGGACGGGAGTAGAATTATTACTTAAACTTTATTTGCTCCTTTTTCTAGTTTATTTTGAAAATTATGCCATTTTGAAATTTTTTGACATGCTTTTCTTAACTGAACTAGAATAGACCTTAGCCGAGCACACTATAACCCTTGATTTCATTGGTGAGGTTTAGCCTTTTATTTTCCCCATATTACTCAAATCCACCAAATATTGAGTGTGCCAGTAGTATTGTAAACTTTAGAACTTGGCCTTTACATCATTTTAAGACCATAGACGAGTAGTGTGCCGAGTTAGCTTGGATTTTTGATGATCCAGTGTGTGTTTATCGATTAGTCACATCGACTTTTCGACCCCCGTGTAAACTCTTTTTGTTGCTCTCACCTTTAGTGCAAGATACCCCTAGTTACACTCTTTTCGAGCCATTTTTTTTCGTTTCTTTACCCATAAATTGTATTGTTTCATTACACCTATTCACCTTAGCCTACCATGTAGTCTTAGTTTATGATTGGAAAGTTGCCATTTGCCTAAGTTTGAGGTTTGGGTAGAGAGATTCGGGAATCACGCCTACATTGTAGACATAACTTTGAAGATCATTGAAGACCCCCCATATTCCGCATATATGATTCATCTCAAGTGGGGGGATGACTTATTTATTTATTTATTTGTAGTTAAAAAAAAGTAGTTTATTTATTGTTTATTCTAAAGGGATAGTGCAAACATTATAAGCATTAATCCTTAATTGTTATAAAGCTTATTAGACTAGAATCGAGGAGTCTACCTCGGTCACATTAGATTGAAGATTTTAGTTGGTGGCGAATCTACACCAACTAGTTTTGAAGATCAAGTTAGTGTTTACCTCACCATCTGACATCTACTTATGGCACACTAGCTTTTTACTTGATGATCCAATTTTCGCGTCTCGAAGCTTGGATTTTTGATGATCCAGTGTGTGTTTATCGAATAGTCACATCGACTTTTCGACCCCCGTGTAAACCCTTTTTGTTGCTCACACCTTAAGTGTAAGATACCCCTAGTTACACCCTTTTCGAGCCATTTTTTTTTACTCTTTACCCATAAATTGTATTGTTTCGTTACACCTATTCGCCTTAGCCTACCGTGTAGTCATAGTTTATGATTGGGAAGTTGCCGTTTGCCTAAGTTTGAGGTTTGGGTAGAGAAATTCGGGAATCACGCCTACATTGAAGACATAACTTTGAAGATCATTGAAGACCCCCAATATTCCGCATATATGATTCATCTCAAGTGGGGGGATGACTTATTTATTTATTTATTTGTAGTTAAAAAAAAGTAGTTTATTTATTGTTTATTCTAAAGGGATAGTGCAAACATTATAAGCATTAATCCTTAATTGTTATGGAGCTTATTAGACTAGAATTGAGGAGTCTACCTCGGTCACATTAGATTGAAGATTTGAGTTGGTGGCGAATCTACACCAACTAGTTTTGAAGATCAAGTTAGTGTTTACCTCACCATATGACATCTACTTATGGCACACTAGCGTTTTACTTGATGATCCAGTTTTCGCGTCTCGAAGCTTGGATTTTGGATGGACGGTAGGCGGTGACAATTTGGTTGCAGGCTAAGACTATTTGCTTGTTTATTTTTATTTTTCCCCATTTATGTGCATCCCATGTCTTATCCTACCCTTTAGTCATGAATCATGCTTAGGTGAGGGAGCGAGCAGTCATTGGTGTCTTCGCCATGGATTTGGTCATGTATCGATGGTCTTTGTCACCTTCGCAGTAGCATGTTAGTAATGACAATTCACCCTAGCCTTATAAATTTGTTCACCCAACGTTGTCGTTAAGGATTGTCTTGACCTTAGTTCTAGTGGTATAGATTTGTGTAACCGCCAAGCCTATGATAGAATACATACTATGACTGTGCAATGAGTGACCACCTTGAAATTGACACTTAGAATAGAGAGAGTATGAGTGTTTTGTTCCCATTTCGTGAGGTGTTCGGCTTTGATAAATTCTAGCATATGAAGTTTTTAAACTCATATTTTCCATGTCTCTTGGGAGATATCTTTTTAAGAATGATTCTAATAAGGTCTACTTGAGGGCAAGTATAGTTTAAGTGGGGGGATATTTGATAACATCAAATAGTCCTGATATTTTAGTGTCAATTTCCCTTAATTTGCTCATCATTTGTATCGTTTTACTTGAATATATACTCTTATTTCGTAATATATCATTTTCAGGTTATTAATGAGCATAGGAACAAAGAGACACGGATTTGGAAGGTTATTAAAGAAGATATACAAGAGTATGCTGGCCAGACAGAAGTTACGGCGTAGTTCCACTCTCTACTTACATTGTAACTACGATTTACACTAGAAGACCAAAGTCAATGCAATTCAATGTTATGGCGTAACTTCTCAACACAGTTACGTCTTATATATTTCCAGACTTAGAAGAATTTTATGGCCAAGATATTTACGCCGTAACCCATTTGCATGGTTACAGTGTAAAAGTGGAGAAAATCACTACGAGAGTTCTACGGTCGTAACCCATTCTCAAGGTTACGCCGTAAATATTTTACCATGGATAAGATCATCTGAGATACGATGGTTACGGCGTAACCAATTCTTAAGGTTACGCCATAACTTTAGCGAGGCTATAAATACAATCCCTAATTCTGCATTTTCATCATCACTTCCCAACACACAACACCAAGGGACGTAAAGGGCTTCGAAAGAGACGATTTTTAGCCGCATATAGAGCATTCCCAAGGGAGAATTCATGCCTGTTAATAAAAATATCGTCTAAAAACGTTATTTATATTTTACGATCTTTGCTATATTTTGTTAATGACAATTATAAACTTAATCTTTAGCAAAGCATAAATATAAGTTAAGTCTTTTACATCTATAGTTATAAGCTTTTAAAAACTCATAACATGCTACATACATGATCACTAGTTTATACATGATGCATACATGTTGCATACATTTTACATATTACATATTACATTTTATTTCTTAAATTGAAAATTTGTACAATGATATCATGGCAGACATCATATTGAGATCTTTAGATATCTTGAAGATTTTGAGAATATCATGGAAATATCTTCAAGCAAAGAATTGGATATGGTAATATCTTGGATAGATTTGGAAAGATATTTGGAGATTTGCTGTCAGGGATTAGCGGATCTAAATTGCATAACGGACGGAACCCTCAATTTGGTTCCGCCCAATCCATGGCCTGTTTTATCATTTTGCCTATAAATAGCAAGCCACTCATTCTTGTTAACTCATCACTTTTAGCATAAACAACATTCATTCATTCTTTCATTTATTACTAACCCATTCATATTACATATTTTATTTGTAGTGATTTTTCTTTTGTAGCAAAGAGATCAAAGCATCACAAGCTTCAACATACTGTTGCAAGACTTGTTATATTAGTCACTGTGTGATTTAGTTGTATTTCATGTTGGGAATTCTGCTAAGTAAGAATTCTGCTGATGGATTCTGCTGAAGAGCTGGATTCTGCTGAAGAAGTGTTTCTGCGGAAGTAGTAAAACCTCCTAGTTTGTTTCTGCGGATATAGATATTCCGCGTATTTTGTTATTAGTTAGGATATGCATGAGTTTTATTAGGAAATTATAATGCATATCTTCTTTTAGTTTTTAGAATATACGTTTCTTGTGAAACGGTTTAGGGTTTCTTGCCTATAAAAGGAATACATTATTATGTATTATGTACGAGTTTTGAAAAAAAAGTTTTAGTATTAATCAAAGATCCATAGAGGATCAAAGCGTTCTTAGTTATTTGTGTTTATACTTGTGTTTGATTTCCGCTTTAGAATACAAGTAATAGAGACTTTCTATTAGTGTGTTTGTGATTACATAGACATAACTAATGATCCACGAGCGCTCAAAGATCTAGCAGGTGTGCTAGATTCAACAAGTGGTATCAGAGACTCGGGAAAGTCTCTGTGATACTAAGAACATCTTCTCTTTTACACCCTCTCAAACAAAACAACCAAAACAATGCCTGGATCAGATGATGGATCAGAAGTTAACAACAACCAAAACACCACATCTTTGCAACAACTCAATCTCACCAACAGCAATGCAAAGTTCCCGTACCTCAAGAAGGAAGAGTATGAATTGTGGGCTATGAAGATGCAGAATTGGATCACCAATATTGATTGGAATCTGTGGGAAATTGTCCGTAAGGGTAATAGTTTGAAGAGGCACACCACAGATGCTGATGGCAAAGTTACCATCCTTGGTCCTAAAACTGCTGAAGGGGTTCTAGCTGTACAGAGAGAGAATAAAGTTAGAACTATTCTTTTTCAGGCTATACCAGATGATCATATGGGTGACTTTCACTACATGGAGGATGCAAAGGACATCTGGATGGCCATCAAGGCTAGGTTTGGTGGGAACGATGAGTCAAAGAAGATGAGGAAATCAATGCTGAAACAGCAGTTTCAAGAATTCCAAGTCTCTGAGGAAGAAGGTATCCACAAGGGGTATGACAGGTTTCATAGGATTTTGAGTCAATTGAATCAGTTGAAGGCTAGGCCAGACAATGAGGATTGCAATGCAAAGTTCTTGCGATCTTTACCTCCATCTTGGTTGCAAGTGAGCATTGCACTCAAAGCTAAAGGTGGACTGGATATGCTCTCTTTTGATGATCTCTACAACAAGCTTAAAACTCTTGAGCCCGATGTCAGAAGTCCCATTCGTTCATCCATTCCCACTTACTCAGCTTTTGTTAGCACCACCTCTAATAAGATGACTCAAACTTCAAGCCCAAGCTCCTCAGCATCATCTTCCTACACCAGATCAAATTCACAACCACAGTCCAGTGGTGTATTGGAAGATGTACTTCACTCTTTTGTTGCTGATTATGAAAATCAGCAGCAACTTGCTTTTGAGGATTTTGAACAGGTGGATCCTCTGGATTTGGAAGAGATGAACTTGAAGTGGCAGGTGGCCATGCTCTCTGTGAACATCAAGAGGTTTGAAAATAAGTCTGGGAGAAAGTTTGGTTTCCAGGGAAGAGATCCAGCTAGATTTGACAGGAGGAAGATCAAATGCTATGGGCATCTCACATGTACATAATTGTGTTTTTGGTTGTAGTGAAAGATATAATGAACTTAAGGAGGCTTATGATGAATTGAAACCTAAATATAATGAATGTTATGTAGAAGTTGAGGCTTACAAACAGGCTTTAAAAACTTTAGAAAGACAAAAAATTTGGTTTCAAAAGAATCAGCTTGCTTATGATGAGAAGATAAGGGTGTTAGAAAGAGATTTAACATGTACTACAAATGAATTAAAATGTTGTGAAAAGGAAAAGGCTAAACTAGAGTTAGAGAAACAAGAACTACAAGAGAAGCTTGATAAAGAAGTAGCTTTACATAAAAATTGGTTAATTTCAGGAGATAATTTAGCTAGCTGTCTTTATGGTAGTCAAGCTGTAAACTCTAGTATAGGTTTAGGTTTTAAAAAATATGTTGGTTTAGAGGCTAGGAATGATATGGGTAAATCTACACCAGCAGGCTTAGCAAATTATGTTAAAGAAGGAAAATTATATGCTGTGCCTGGACCTATTAGAGGAGAACACATGCCCACTACCAACACCACAGACTTTGATGGATCACACCATCTGTATGGCAAAAAGTCAAGTGACTTGCCAGACCCTGATTCTAATTCTACTGACTTTGTCTCTTGTTCTAAAAGTGACAAGTCCTCTGACCAAGGGTCTACTACCTATACCAGTTGTGATTCTAGTGAAAAGTCAGACCTTCCCAAGACCTCACCCAAGCCTACACCCAATACTCCCTACAAGTCTGTTAGAGTTTCTGCTGAGGAATCACAGTCCAAGACAGTTTCCTCTGAAGACTTGTCATTTAATTCTTTGCAAAACAATGTTTTTAATTCTGTAAAAAACAATTCTGTTAATGTTAGTGGTTTGAATAATGTTGCATGTAATGGAACGTCTTTCACTTTTAATAAATCTTCTAAAAAGAAGAAATGTTTTGTTTGTGGAAGTAAATTTCATTTGATTAAGGATTGTAATTTTCATGAGCAAAGAATGGGTGTATGTGCTGGTCAAAATAAACCTAGACCAATGTAGAAAAATGTTAATGATATACCACCATATGTTCCACAAGCAACTCATAAGACCAGCAATTCTGCTGATAGACATTTTCCATCTGCTTGGAGAAGATCTGTTGCTAGACCATATGTGATACCAACTAGTTCATATTTTCAGAATGGTTATTGGCCTGGATTTATTGACCCAATGTATGTGGGTAGGGGATATTGGGATACTGCTGTGAAGCCCTTAGCAGGTTGTTCTTGGACTAAAGAGGGACCCTATTTTCAAAGAAGGCCCAAGAACAGTGGTGGATCTTATACATCTACATGGCCTAACTCTTATGATCCACAAGGCAGGCTCAAGTCAGTAATGACTTGAGTCTCCAAAGTGTACTTATATTTTGTATATATTTTTGTTGTTTTTGTAGGATCATCCTCTGAAAAGTAAAGAAGTAGGCATAGTAGATAGTGGTTGTTCCAGGAGTATGTCAGGAAACATAGAGATGATGCATGATTTTGTACCTATTGAAGGAGGAGGCAATGTGACTTTTGGCGGAGGAGATGGTAGAATCACTGGGAAAGGAACCATCAGAACACCTAATTTGGACTTTGAGAATGTGTATTATGTGAAGGAACTGCAACACTTCAACTTGTTCTCAGTATCACAAATTTGTGACACCAAGAACAAAGTATTCTTCTCTGAGGATGAATGTCTTGTGCTCTCTAAAGACTTCAAACTTCTAGAAGATACAACAATTCTGCTGAGAGTTCCAAGAAGCTACAATTTATACACATTCAATTTGAATGATGTCCAACCTGAAGGTGACCTAACATGTTTGGTGGCTAAAGCATCCCTGGATGAGTCTACTAAATGGCATAGAAGGATGGCTCATGTGAATTACAAGACCATTAACAAGCTTTCTAAAGTTGGTCTAGTTCATGGGCTTCCTTCCAAAGTCTTCACCAATGAGCACAATTGTGTTGCCTGCAACAAAGGAAAGCAACACCGAGCCTCATACAAAGCCATTACAGCTGTGAGCACTATCTCAGAACCTCTTCAGTTGCTACATATGGATCTCTTTGGTCCAACTCAAATCAGAAGTATTGATCATAAGTACTTCTGCCTGGTAATCACTGATGACTATAGCAGGTTTTGTTGGGTATTCTTTTTGAAAACTAAAGATGAAACATCTCCAATTTTAAAAGAATTCATTACCCTTGTTGAAAACTAGCTAAACAAAAAGGTTAAAGGTATTAGGTGTGATAATGGGACAGAGTTCAAAAATGTTGTTTTAATAGACCTCTGTCAGTCTAAAGGGATAAAAAGGGACTATAGCAATCCAAGAACCCCACAGCAAAATGGGGTTGCTGAAAGAAAGAATAGGACCTTAATAGAGGCAGCAAGATCCATGCTTGCAGACTCTAAATTACCCACTATGTTCTGGACTGAAGCAGTAAGCACTGCTTGTTATGTTTTGAACAGGGTATCCATCACTAGACCTCATTTCAAGACACCTTATGAACTTCTCACTGGGAAAGTTCCTGATATTCATTATCTCAAACCTTTTGGATGTCAAGTGACCATTTTGAACACTAGTGATCCACTGGGAAAGTTTGATGAGAAAGCTGATGAGGGGTATATTGTGGGTTATTCAGCTCATAGTAAGGCTTATAGGGTATATAACTTAAATGCTAAAAAGATTGAGGAGACCCTTAACCTGAGATACCTAGAAGACAAGCCTAATGTTCAGGGACAAGGTCATGCTTGGTATTTAGACCTGAATTACCTAACTGATTACTTGGGCTATACTAGATATGTTGATAACCAACCTGCAGGTACAAAAGTGTCTCCCACTCACAATGCGGGTACCCTGGATGATGACTCAGACAGTGAGTCTGAGCATGATGAACAAACAATTGTTGTACCTTCTTTTCCTCCTAACCATTTTGCAGGTGACAGCTCTAAAGAAACTTCTGATGAGATTGACGATGAGTCACACTATGCAGAGGACCTTGCTAGACTCAAGAAGCAAGAGCATGCAGCCAATCAAGAAGCTGAAAGGCTTGGTGTGGAGTCAGCACAAGCAGTTAGTGGAAACCAGGATTCTGCTGACAGTTCTCCTGACAGTTCTCCTGTTTCACCTGACATCACCAAATCTGCTGACAGTTCTCCTGACAGTTCTCCCATTTCTACTAGTGTGTCCACAGACTTTGAAGAGCCATATACACGCTTTCCAAGTCCTTCTGATCTTGGGAATCACCAACCCAAAGCTGGATCTTCAACTTATCTTCCTATGACAGTGATTTTGGACCAACTGTGAACAATCTTGACACCACGATGTCAACCCCACTGCTACCAAAAGGATCAACATTGCTCATCCTCAATACAATATTCTTGGTGATCCTCAAGCACCTGTTAGAACTTGAAGTACTGTGAAAAGTTCTAAGTATGGTCAAGTTTCTTTTCTTTCCTATGTCTCAAATCAACAAAGGGACAATCACACAGACTTTAAGCATTGTCTGTTTGCTTGTTTTCTTTCTCAAGTGGAACCAACCAGTGTTACTCAAGCTCTTGAAGACTCAAGCTGGCTTGAAGCAATGCAAGATGAGATGCAACAATTCAAGAATCAGGAGGTTTGGATACTGGTACCACTACCTGATGGGAAGATTGCAATTGGGACGAAATGGATTTTGAAGAAAAAAAGAGATGCAAGGGGTATTGTGGTCAAAAACAAAGCAAGATTGGTGGCTCAGGGGTTCAGACAAGAGGAAGGAATTGATTATGATGAAGTCTTTGCTCCTATAGCAAGAGTTGAGGCCATTAGAATCTTCTTGGCCTATGCATCTTATATGGGTTTCATGGTATATCAGATGGATGTGAAAGGTGCTTTTCTGTATGGTGAAATTGAAGAGGAGATATATGTCACTCAACCCAAAGGTTTTGAAGACCCAGATAATCCAAAGCATGTTTACAAGGTTGTAAAATCTCTCTATGGACTACATCAGGCACCAAGAGCTTGGTATGCTAGGCTTTCTGCATTTCTGCTGAAGCATGGTTACAGAAGAGGTGCCATTGACAAAACACTCTTCATAAAGAAGAATTCCAGAGACATCATTCTTGTGCAAGTTTATGTTGATGACATTATCTTTGGCTCCACTAAAGAAGCATGGTGCAGGGAGTTTGAGGAATTGATGAAAGGAGAGTTTCAGATGAGTGCTATGGGGGAGCTTACTTTCTTTTTGGGTCTACAAGTTCAGCAGAAACCTGATGGTATATTTATCAGTCAGGATAAATATGTGAGAGACATTTTGAAGAAGTTTGATATGGAAAATGTCAGAACTGCCACTACACCTTATGAAGCTCCAAAACCAAAGAACAATCTTGAACCAGATCCTGCTGTGAATGTTCACCTATACAGATCCATGATTGGTTCATTGATGTATTTGACAGCTTCACGGCCTGACATTACATTTGCTGTGAGTGCTTGTTCTAGACATCAGGTCACTCCACTTACTTCCCATTTGATTGCAGTCAAAAAGATCTTCAAGTACCTCAAAGGCCAACCCAAGTTAGGACTTTGGTACCCAAAAGAGTCTCCTTTTAAGTTGGAAGCATATAGTGATAGTGATTATGCTGGTGCAAATCTGGATAGGAGATCCACAACTGGAGGTTGCCAATTTCTTGGAAGAAGATTGATTTCTTGGCAATGCAAGAAACAAACTATTGTTGCTACCTCATCTACTGAAGCAGAGTATGTTGCTGCTACCAATTGTTGTGGTCAGGTACTTTGCATACAAAATCAATTGCTGGATTATGGGTTTAATTTCATGAACACCACAATCTTTATTGATAATCAAAGTACCATATGCATAGTTAAAAATCCAGTTTTTCATAATAGAACTAAGCATATTGAGATCAGGCACCATTTTATAAGATATGCATATGAAAAACATTTGATAAAGGTGATTAAGATTCACACAGATGATAATGTGGCAGATTTATTTACTAAAGCCTTTGATGGACCTAGGTTTCAACACTTAGTTGTCCATATTGGGATGCTTAACCCTTAACTACGAAGTTTGAGGGGAGGCATACGCCTCAGAGGAGGCATATGCCTCAGGGGAGGATCGTAGTTGTAAAGTTTGTAGATTACTGTTTATGTTTTTGTTTGCTAACACTAACCAGCTAATGTTCTTTAAGTTTTGTGTGGTTTGGTTAGGTTTGTTTGCTACTTTGTGTCTGTTTTGCAGAATGACTTTATGTGTAGTTGCTGATTTTATGTTGAAGTTCACAAGATTGGTTAATTGGGAACATGGTCATGAAAGCTTAAAGTCTGTTTCTACTGAAGAGAAGCACAAGTCATAATCACTGGTACAAGTGAAGATAATTATTTCTACTGAAAAGAAATACTGAAGTAATGTAAAAGTGCTACTCAATGAGATATAAAAGATGTCTTGTTCATTCATTCAAGAAACAATTTACAGCTTACAATCAACTTCAAATGAAATACAAGACCATTCCTATACAAAATCAACTACACAGATTCTAGATCCTATCATCATGGTTAAAAAAGTTGTTGGAGATGCATGACCAGTACGATGAAGAAGCTGATTATGGAACAGGGATGATGATGCTCAAGAACCTAGTTTTATGTCTTTGGTCCTTGGCAACATCTCATCATCTCCTACTCCACTTTACCCTTTCCTTTTCCATTCACCTCTGCTTCTTTGCCCTTTCCCCTGTTTCTATGGTATGAAACACCAGATCCTGGAGCAGGAAGATCAATCACCACTTCCCATGATTTTAGAAGTGAAGGGTTAGACTTCCGTGGCCTTGGTTGGGATCTCTCTGGTGTAGAAGGAGGGATAAATGTTGGATCTTCATCTTCATCCTCAGAAGATTCCTCATCAGAGGTACAAAGAAAAGGAGAGACAAACTCTCGTTGTGTTACTGGGTAAGGGAACAAGGGACGTGAATCAGCAGAAGAATCAGACTCAGCAGGAAATGGGGGCTTTGCTTGGTTCCCCATCACTGGATGATGATGATGATGAGGAGGATGGGAGATTTATGATTTCTGGTTTGGAAGACATGTTTGTTGTGGCTAATTATGGTATTGTTGCGAAATTAGGGTTTTGATGTTAATTGGGGGTAATTGATATGTGTGAATTGAGATTAGGGATGATTTTATAGGCGGAGTCAAGGGTTGATGGTAATTTATGCGAGTTGGGTGGCACAGTAAAACTCAAGATATTTACTGAAGATATTTTTACACTTGAGTTGATTCTGCTGATTGACTTTCCATCAGCAGATTGACCGTCATTTCTGCTGAAGCGTTAATTTCGAATGTTGGAGTTACTTTACACGTCAGATCTGATCAACGATTTGTTCCAATATTCTTGACCATAATTGGGTAACTTCTATTAATAACCTACTTCGCATAATCTTTGCCCAAAATCAACTGATTCCCTCTTCAACCAATTTAAACCCATTTACCATTTACTTGATTCATAACCGATTCTCACAATTTCTTCAATGGAGGCACTTCAATTTAAGAAAGATCACAACAAAGTTGCTTTTCTGGGTAAAGCAAAGGGACATGAACTGTATGATCCTATGGTGGAGTTCTTGAAGCATTCCAAGATTCATTATGCTCTAACACATTCTCCAAATGTGATACATGAATCTTTGGTTAAGCAATTTTGGGCATCTGCTGCCGAACGATCTGACACAGAGATTGTAGCTACGATTGATGGAGCAGAGTATGTGGTGACTGAATCATTGATTAGGACAAGATTGCAACTGAATGATGAAGGTGGTGTCTATCACACCAACTCTGTAGAGATACTTGCTGGGTTAAGAGCTGCTGGTTATCAAAGTACTGACACAGATATGTGGCACAAGAATAAGTTTTGCCCCATGTGGAGGTTTTTGGTGCACACATTACTTCAGTGTATCAGCAACAAGTCTGGAGGATGGGATCAATTCTCTACCCAATTGGGTTGTGGTATTGTATGTCTTTCACAGGGGTTGACTTATAATTTTTCTAAGTTTATTTTTGATAATATGGTTGAAAATATTCAGAAGAAAAAGCATAAGTTCCTTATGTACCCTAGGTTTCTTCAAATGATTTTAGGCATAACAACCCAAGACAGAGTCTATTGTCCCATAGGAGCTCTTAGTGCTAAATTGTTTGCTTCTATGAAAACTCATTATGTTGGGGCACATCACCCTCTGCTACCAGCTATGTTGCCACATGGCAATGATGATGCTGGTGAGGGTAATGCTGCTGGTGCTACACCCTCTCCAAATGCTGCTGATGATGGTAATCCATCATCTTCTAGTGTTGTTGCTGATGGTAACGCATCAGTTGCCATTAATGAGGGCCCTTCCATAACTGTTGAAGCATCCAATGTTTCTCCTGACCAACCTACACCTTCACCTTTACCTGTTTCACCTAGTCCTAGTCCAACACCAACTCATGTTGCTCCTGATGAGCTTGTTCCTGAGGTTGAGGAGACAATTCAGTCTCTTGGTACCCAAGTACCTTCACCTCTTGAACCTGAGATTACTAGACTGTCCACACCTAGTCCTGTTAGAGAGCCAATTGATGAAAGCTCTCCTACTTTTGAGCATATACATGTTTCTCCTGAAAGGCCCAATGAAGCTCCCATTACCATTGAGCAATCTGTTGTTGGAGCTGAGGACCCTATTACTCTCACTTCTGTATATGATTTGCTCAACAGGAATGTTCAAGAAGTTGACAAGTTAAAGAAGGAGCTTGCAGATACCAAATCCTCACTTGGTGGTGAGATTGTGGTGTTGAAAAAGAGGGTTCAGGAGTTAGAAGATCAACTTGGGTAGAGAAAGAAAATGAAGTTTGTGATTGCTTCTGATGAAGAGCAGGAGGATATACAATTGGATCCTCTTGAGTTGTTGGCTGAAGCTGCTCAGCAGACTCATGCTTCTTCACCCAAAGCTGCTGAATCATCAAAATCAAAAGAGCCTCTCAAGTTCTATAGAAAGAAGAGAAGACAGTATTTGAGCAAGGATTCCCCTGAGACTTCTAAGGTGACAAGTGTGGATGTTGTTCAAGATACATTTGCTGGTGATCATCTTAAGGCTGATGAACAAATGGTTGATGTTGCTTCTACTGTTGGCCATTCATCTTCAATTCCAGTACAAACTAGTGTTACACCTTCAGAAGTTCCTCCTGTAATATTTGTTGCTGGGAGAACTTTTCTCCTGGATTCTACTGTTGTACATAATTTTTTTTTAATTTCTTCTTAGTATTAAAAAAAAAAAAAAAAAAAAAAAAAAAACAATTTGTATTTTTGTACTAACTTTTCTGCATGTTTGTTGTATATCACTCTGTTGATGGTTATCAACTCACCACATGTGACTTGTGTCCATCAAAGAGTTGGCTAGTCCAAAGGGTACAACTTTGGTAAAGACACATCAAATCTGTTGATAGCTGTAATAGCTTGCTAAAAGCTATAGGGTACTCAACTCACCCATGTTTCATTACTGAGAGTTGAATGGTTTTCAATTCACCATGGATTTTACTCCTTTGGGGTTTCCAAAGAATTGGCTAGCCCACATGTATATGGCATGTGGTAAAGGCAGTGGAAACCATATTTGGTTATCAATTCACCAAAGGTGATTTATTCAACCTAAGAATTGGCTAGTCCTGAGCAACCGGCTACAGGTAAAGACATCTCAAATCCGTTTATAGCTGATGATTTGCTAAAAATCATATGGTTATCAGTGTACCATGGTCTTCCACACCAAAACACTTGGCTACTCCAGTAGTAATGGCTATTGGTAAAGAGACATCAAATCCATTATTTTCAATGATTCACCTCTCACAAGAGTTAACACACCTGGATGTGATGAGAATAGTATGAAACTAATCTGTTTTGATGTACACTTTGTCATTTGTTGCTGCAAAGACCTGAAGTTTAAAGTTTTGCCATTCATAGAGATATGGTTCATTTGATTCTTTGCTGCTGATGTTCGAATTCAATCCTCTTATTCTGAAGTGTTAAAGATCTATCAAGAATCTTGAACTTAACCATGTCAAATTCAAGATTAGGGGAGGATTGTTGGGAATTCTGCTAAGTAAGAATTTTGCTGAAAAATACTGCTGATGGATTCTGCTGAAGAGCTGGATTCTGCTAAAGGAGTGTTTCTGCGGAAGTAGTAAAACCGCGTAGTTTGTTTCTGCGGATATAGATATTCCGCGTATTTTGTTATTAGTTAGGATATGCATGAGTTTTATTAGGAAATTATAATGCATATCTTCTTTTAGTTTTTAGAATATACGTTTCTTGTGAAACGGTTTAGGGTTTCTTGCCTATAAAAGGAATACATTATTATGTATTATGTACGAGTTTTGAAAAACAAGTTTTAGTATTAATCAAAGATCCATAGAGGATCAAAGCGTTCTTAGTTATTTGTGTTTATACTTGTGTTTGATTTCCGCTTTAGAATACAAGTAATAAAGACTTTCTATTAGTGTGTTTGTGATTACATTGACATAACTAACGATCCACGAGCACTCAAAGATCTAGCAGGTGTGTTAGATTCAACATTTCACACATCATTGTTGTACCAATCATTCATATACCTCAGTAGATTCTGGTTAGTATTTTAGTCCTTAAAATACATAGAGTGTCGGGAGTGGTTGTGCCCTTGTAAAAGAACTCGGTATCTAGCTTTGTACCGGAAAAAGAGTAAGCGACGTGTAAAGGTTTTCTCCACCTATAAGGGAGCTTGTTTCTTAGTGAAGAAAAACTCTCGAGTTAGAGGCTCGAGGAGTATAGTAGGGCAAGGAAGAGAGTCCTTGTAGACCGAACCACTATAAACATCCGTGTTGTGGTTTGATTGTTTCTTTTTCTATTTACTAGTTATATATTGTTTATTGTTTGCATAACTTTGAAATCACATTAAGTATTCAAAGCAAAAGAATTTTAAAATGGTAAAACTATTCAACCCCCTTCTAGTTTTTCACAATTGGTATCAGAGCTACGTTACTCAAGAATTTCAAAATATATTGTATTTTAAAACTTGAAACGATCAATGAATTTTGAAAACTTCAAAGAAGGGCAATCTATGCAAAGACCACCACTATTTGAACCAAATAGTTTTATATATTGGAAAAACCGCTTTGAAACTTATGTGAAGTCAAAGGATATAGATCTATGGTACATTGTTATAGAAGGTGACCATAAGGCCATAATTAAAGATATATCAAGTGGTCGGGATGAGGATACTTCTCTTACTCGTCACAGTGATGAGCAAAAGAAGTTGATTGCCAAAAATAATGAAGTTAAAATGATGCTTTATAATGCTTTACCTAGGAAAGAATATGAAAGAGTATTTATGTGTAAAACCGCTAAAGATATTTGGCAATCCTTAATTATCACTCATCAAGGGAACTCACAAGTAAAGGATAACAAAATTGATCTTCTTGTTCAACAATATGAACAATTTGTTATCCCTGAAGATGAGACCATTGATAGTGCATTTGCTAGGTTTAATACTATTATTACTTCTCTTAAAGCACTTGACGATTCTTTTTCTAGTAAGAACTTTGTCCGGAAATTTCTTAGAGCACTTCATCCGAAGTGGAGAGCAAAGGTGACGACCATTCAAGAATCCAAGGATATTTCAAGCATGCCACTTGACGAGCTCATAGGAAATCTCAAAGTTCATGAGATGGTGATGAAAAAAGATTCAGAGATAGTCAAAGGCAAAAAGGAAAAGATCAAGTCCATTGCCTTAAAAGCTAGGGTAGATTCAAGTGATGATGAAGATTCTAGTTCAGGTAACGAAGATGAAGAGTATGCCATGGCCGTAAGAGATTTCAAGAAGTTCTTTAGGAGACGAGGGAAGTTCGTAAGACAACCTCGGGAAGAAAAGAAATCCTTCCGAAAAGACCGTGATGATAAGATAGGTAAAGGAGAAAGAAAGTGCTTTAGGTGCGAAGATTCTAGTCATCTAATAGGAGAGTGTCCTAAGCCGCCCAAGAACAAGACTCAAAGAGCTTTTGTTAGTGGGGCTTGGAGTGACAGTGAAGGTGATGATGACGAGCCTAAGAACGACGAAGTTGCTCTCATGGCTCATGACTCAGAAGAGGTACATTCTGACTCATCATATTCTTCTATTGATGATGATACCTTGTAAAAGGAATATAACAATCTCTGTGAACTTAGTCTTAAAATCATAAACAAAAATAAGTTTTTGAGAACCAAAAAGGAATTTCTAGAAAACGAAGTTTATGAATTAAAATAAAAAGTTAAAAGATTAGAAAAAGGAAAAACTGTTAACGAAGCATGTATTTCATGTGAAGAGCTTAAACTAGAATTAGAAAAGCTTAAGAACACACAGGATACTCTTATCAAACAAACTTCTAAGTTTAAAAGTTTTGATAAAAATATTAGTTTAGCAGATGAGGTAATGAAAATTCAAAAGTTACCTCATGATAAAACTGGATTAAGCTTTATGAAACTAGGAGACTTAAGTAGTTTTAAGAAACAAGCCGTTAAAGTACAAGAAACCGTTCCAACAGTTTCAGACACCCACGGATCCAACGAAACCAAAAATTTGGTTCCGCCAGTAGTGGAAAAGGGTTCCGCGGCGACTGTTGCTGAACAGAAGGATTACACTTCGGCTCGTATTGAGTTTGTTAAAGTTACAAGAAAACCTAGTACTAGCTCAACTGTTAACAAACCAAAAACCAGCTATTAGCATAGGAATAGGGCAAGCTAAAAATGAGTTTAGAACTAAAACTGTTTAACAAAGACCTAGAACTACGTTTTCCAAACGCCCCTTTCTAAAGAGTAATTACAACACACAACATCATTATCAAAATAGTTGGAACCCAAACATTCCTAGGAGCTATCAAGGTCCCAATTATATGCCATGGAACCCATATCCATAGTTTCCTTACATGAATCAAGTAAATGGGATGTTTAACCCAAATGGACCCATGAGATATTGGGGACCAAACGCTTGAGTTTTTCTTAAACTTAGGTATGCTTAAAAGTTTGATTGGAACCAGACGAGTTGATTAAGGACAACGGGTGTTCAAGGCACATGACGGGAAACAAAAGCCTTTTCTCAACCTACCAAGCATATGACGGAGGTAATGTGACGTTTGGTAGCAAGCTTAAAAGTAAAATCATCGGAAAAGGTACAATCTCTCATGACTCTCTCTCTATTGATGATGTTGCTCATGTAGATAACTTAGGTTTTAACTTACTTAGCATTAGTCAACTATGCCATAAAAAGTATAGCGTCCTTTTCAGTGAAAATGGAAGTAAAATACTTAAAGACGGTATAACCATAGGAAAAGGTGTTTTGAAAAATAACGTATACGTTATGAAATTAGATAAAACGTCTAAAGACAAACTTTGTCTTACCTCTCTAGACGACAACTCAACTCTTTGGCATAGACGCTTAGGTCATGCCAATATGAGACTAATCCAATCTCTATCATCTAAGGAACTCGTTAGGAACCTTCCCAAGTTGAAATACGACCAACAATTTTGTGATGCTTGCAAAATTGGGAAACAAGTTCATAATAGCCATAAGGCTAAAAAACATGGTGTCCACATCTAGGTGTTTAGAACTATTGCATATGAATTTGTTTGGTCTGTTGGGAATTAAATATTCTGAAGTTCAAGAATTGGGAATTTCTTTAAGTATGTTTCTGCTGGTAGTATATTTGTTTCTGCTGGTTGTGCAAAGTTTCATTCCTGCTGGTAGTGTATTGATTCTACTGCTGATAATGCTGCTGTTGATGCTGCTGCTAGTGTACTTGTTCCTGCTGCTAGCGATAACTATTTGCTGCTGCTAAGTGGATAAGTATGAAAAGATATTATGTATTTTGGTCAACAATATACGGTAGATAATATCTTACCCCATGTGCTTAGTTAACAAGTTGTGTACACAGATACATGTTGTATCTTATGTACTGACACACTTAAGATAAGTTAGCAAGTAGTTCGACTAGACTTTAAGCAATATTGTAAAGATCTTCTTGGACTATAAAAGAAGATCTTAGACTCGATATAATATGTCGATAAGTTGGTTATTTTTGTGAAAATACTTAGAATTTTCATAACTGTTAGAATTAGAACAAACACAAAAATATCACAAGTAAGAAAAACTTAAGATTCAAGGTTGTAACCCTAGTGATAACTCAAGATCACTCGTATTATTATCATTAATAATATTGAATCGTTTGGTGTTAATCTTTCATTGTTCATTGTCATATAACAAACACAACTGTTCCATTTCCATAACCATAATAACCTTCTAAGTGTGATTAAGTAGATTCCGCATACTTAATCATATTAACTCAATATATCATACACACAAAGTACAAAAGGTTTAACCACCTTAACCGTGTGTCGAATCCTAACAAGTGGTATCAGAGCACAGGCTGATATTTGATTTAGAAGAAGAAGTAGAAATGGATGTTGAATCTATTCAGACAAATGTTGCTGCGAAGATTCCCATGCTCTTACCAGCCTACCACCACTACATCAACAGTGGACGGCAAAGTGGTGTCAACTCTGCAGACAAAGCCAACATCTGCAGAAGATAGAATAAAGAAGAAAAATGACTTGAAGGCAAGAAGCATGCTGATGATGACCATTCCCAATGATCAACTTCTAAACTTCAGCAAGTTCAAAGATGCCAAGTCATTATTTGAAGCTATTATTGCCAGGTATGGTGGAAATGCCACCAGAGAAAACCCAAAGCCGCTCAAGCAGCAGTTTGAAAACTTCTCCTCTACATACAATAAATCTCTTGACCATATGTTTAATAGGCTTCAGAATATGGTGAGCCAACTTGCTATTCTTGGGATTGAAATGCCTCAAGAAGATTTGAACTCAAAATTTCTGAGAAGCTTACCAGAAGAGTGGGCTATGCATGTTGTTGCCTGGAAGAACAAGCCAGACTTAGACACCATGGAACTGATGGACTTGTATAGCAACTTCAAGATTGTGGAGCAAGATTTGAAGAAGAATGGAGGTACTAGTTCTAATACTGGGAACAAGGCATTTATGTCAACTCCTAGTACCTCAAAATCAAGTGAAGAGGTGAAAGTTGTTGATGATGTTGGTGCTGCTAGTTCATCAAGTAGTACCATAAGTATTTTGGATGAAAAGACTTGTTATGCATTTCTTACAAGTCAAAATAATGGGTCCATGCTCACCTATGAAGACCTCCAAGAGATCCATGAAGATGATCAGGAGGAAATGGATCTAAAATGGCAAATTTCTCTTCTTAGCATGAGAGCCAAGAAGTTCTATCACAAGACGGGGAAGAAGCTCATAATCAGCAACACTGATGCTGCTGGTTTTGATAAGTCAAAGATAGAGTGCTATAACTGCCACATGATGGGTCATTTCTCAAGAGAGTGCAGAAGACCAAGGCAGCAAGATAGCAAGAATAGAGGTTTTGGAAGCAAATCCAAAACAGAGGAGGTTATTGAGCCAAAAGCTATGGTAGCTATTGATGGCTTAGGTTTTGATTGGAGCTTCATGGCAGATGAAGAAGAAACTCCTACTCAGATGGCACTTATGGCTTTTCCTGCTACTGAGGTACAAAATCATAAAGCTTGTTCAAATACTTGCACTGCTCTTAATGCTCTACATGTTTTAATCAAACAATATGATAATCAAAAGAAAGAGCTAAGCAGCACTTTTCAAAACTTTATAAACTATAAGTGTGGATTAGAGACTCTAGAGAAACAAATCACACACTATAAGGAAAATGAATTAGCTTTTTCTGATGACAAAGCTCTCCTAAGACATGACATATTCTTTAGAGATGCTGAAATTAAGCTTTTGAGAGAAGCTTTTGATAGGGTCAAAAAGGAAAATGAAAACATTCACTTAACTACACAGGCACTAGAACATGCTTCTAGAGGTGTGCACAACATAGTAGAATGTCAAGTGATTAATAGAGCTAAGTCAGGAGTAGGATATAAGAGTGTCCCACCTCCTTATAGAGGCATCCCAAAACCCCCAGGGATTGACCTAGTGAATTCAGGTTTACATGAGTTTCAAGAACCAATAATGGAATATGGTTCTAAGACTACTGAGAGTCTTAAGGTAGAAAAAGTAAGTAAAAGTTTAGATAAAACTTTACTTTATCAGGAAAAGGTGTCCTTTGTTAAGAAATTAATGCTATAGTTGTTGAGGATTGCACAACTGATAGTGATGAAGAAGAACAGGTTATGTCTAAACCTGAAGTGGTTAAGAAAGAAGGAACAAGTGTTCCTAAGATAGTCAAACACAATACTGCTAAGCCTAAATCAAACATTAAGCATGTTAGGCAACCAGTTAGATATTGTGAACAATATAGAACCACCAACAAGCCCAGAGGTAACCAAAGGAATTGGAATAACCTCAAGTCTCATCAACTAGGTGATGACTTTGCTTTTTATAACAAAGCTTGTTACACATGTGGTAGTTTTGACCATCTTGCAGCTTTCTGCAACCATTGGGTAACTGGGTATGAAAACAATAGAGTGAACCACAAAAGGCAAACACCTAAATCTCATTTTCACTCTAGTTCTAGTGTTAATAGAACAAAACCCAAAAAATTCTCAACTAAGTCTATCTCAAACACAGATCCTGCTGGTAGACAAATGGTTCCTGCTGCTAGACTAATTGTTCCTGCTGCTCGACCATCTATGACTGTTAACCCAAAATCAACAGCTAAGGGTGCAAAAACATTTTTCAAACATGCACCAAAGACTGTTCTAAGGCCCATTCAAACAAAAGCAGTGGTTCAAAAATAAGTTTGGAAACCAAAGGGTAGAACTGAAAAGTTAGCAGTTCCTGCTGCTAAGCAATCAGTTCATTCTGCTGCTAAGGGAAACAGGAAAAATGCTGTTAAGGCCTCAGCATGTTGGATTCTTAAATCCAATGTTGCATCAACTATCCTTAAAAGATTAAATTACATTGATGCAAGAGGCAGATCCAAGTCAGTAATGGCTTGGGTCCCCAAAAGAAACTAATACTTCTCATTTATGTGCAGGAACATTCAAATGATCAGCAAGAGGATCAAGGATACTCAGATAGTGGATGTTCAAGGCACATGACAGGCAACAAGTCTTATCTCTCAGATTTTCAATCAATAGATGGAGGCTATGTTACCTTTGGAGGAGGTGTTGGTGGCAAAATTTCCGGTAAAGGTACCATTAAAACTGGAAATTTAGATTTTGAAGATGTGTTCTATGTAAAATAGCTAAATTATAATCTTTTTAGTGTCTCACAAATGTGTGACAAAAAGAACAATGTTCTTTTCTGTGAGACTGAATGTCTTGTACTTTCTCCTGATTTTAAGATGCCTGATGAAAGTCAAGTACTTCTTAGAATTCATAGAAATGGTAATATGTACAGTGTAGACATGAAGAACATTGTTCCTAAAAAGAATTTAACTTTTCTTGTTGCAAAGGCCACATTGGATGAATCTATGAAATGGCATAGAAGGCTTGGTCATATTAACTTCAAAACCATAAATAAAATTGTTAAGAATGGTTTGGTAAGAGGTTTACCTCAAAAACGATTTGAAAATGATCAAACATGCATTGCTTGTCTTAAAGGCAAATAACAAAAAGCCACTTGTAAGCCCAAGATTTTTAACTCTTTCAATCAATCATTGTCTATGCTTCATATGGACTTATTTGGACCTGTTTCAGTAAGTAGTATAATGCATAAGAGATATTGTCTTGTTATAATTGATGACTATACCAGATTTACATGGGTTTTCTTTCTATCTTCTAAGGATGAGACTACAAGCATCCTTAAGACTTTCATTACACAGATAGAAAACCAAGCAGACAAGAAAGTGAAAGTCATTAGATGTGATAATGGGACAGAGTTTAAGAATAGAGTTATGGATGATTTCTGCAAACAAAAAGGTATTAGGAGAGAATTTAGTGTTACTAGAACACCACAACAGAATGGTGTTGTTGAGAGAAAGAATAGAACACTAATTGAAGCTGCTAGAACTATGTTAGCTGATTCTAAGCTAACTATAACTTTTTGGGCGGAAGCAGTTAGCACTGCTTGCTATGTTCAAAATAGAGTTTTAGTTGTACAGCCTCACAATAAGACATCATATGAACTTTTTAGAGGTAGAACTCATGCAATAGGGTTTCTTAGACCTTTTGGATGTCATGTGACAATTCTCAATACCTTAGACCATTTAGTAAAATTTGATGGTAAAGCAGATGAAGGATTCTTTGTTGGATATTCTCTTAATAGCAAAGCATTTAGAGTATACAACACAAGAACTATGATTATAGAAGAAAATCTACATGTGGAATTTTTAGAGGATAAATCCAATGTAGAAGGTCAAGGACCAAAATGGCTATTTGATCTTGAAGATCTAACCAAATCAATGAATTATGTGCCTGTTGTTGCAGAAACTAATAATTTTTCAGGTTCTCAAGCAACAGATGAGGCAAGGTTAGAAAAGGAGAAAAACCAAGATCATGTTTGGATGCCAATATGGTCACAAGTGTGGAATCAACATCAACAACTGATGAATCTTCTTATGGCAAAGCTAAAGAAGGTGTTGAAGATGAAAGGATAGAAGATGGAACTCAGGAACAACAAATTGTTTCTGCTGGTGATTCTGCTGTTAGGCTTAATGTTCCTGCTGCTAGGCCAACTGATTCTGCTGCTGGCCCTTCAGAAACGAAAGAAGCAGAATTCTCAGACAATGAGGTGGATTTCAACAATCTTCCATCAAATTATCAAGTTCCTTCTACTCTACAAACAAGAATTCACAAAGTCCACTCCCTAGAAAATTTAATTGGAGATGTACAATCAGGTGTGAAGACAAGACAACAACTGATGTCTTTAGACCAACAAGGGCTTCTTGATGCCCTTTATGCTTCAAAGCAGCATGAGTTTTCAAACTCTTGCTTGTTTGTATGTTTTCTCTCACAAGATGAACCAAAGAACATTCTGAAAGCCTTAGATGATTCAAGCTGGGTAGAAGCTAAGCAAGAGGAGCTTCTTCAGTTCAAGATTCAGAAGGTATGGGTGCTAGTCGATTTACCTAAGGATGCAAAGGTAATTGGCACTAGATGGGTTTTCAAGAATAAAAGGGATGAAAGGGGTATAGTGATTAGGAATAAGGCTAGATTAGTAGCCCAAGGGTACACACAACAAGAAGGAATAGACTATGATGAGGTTTATGCTCCAGTAGCAAGGATTGAGGCAATTAGGCTTTTCTTAGCTTATGCTTCATTTTTAGGCTTCACAGTTTATCAAATGGATGTCAAGAGTGCATTTTTATATGGAACAATTGAAGAAGAGGTGTATGTTTCACAACCTCCAGGCTTCATTGACCCACAACATCCAGATAGAGTGTACAGAGTAGTTGGCCTTCATCAGGCACCAAGAGCTTGGTATGCAACACTAGCTTCCTACTTATTAGAAAATGGATTTCAAAGAGGAAAGATTGATCAGACACTTTTCATCAAACAGCACAAGAAGGATCTTCTGTTAGTGAAGGTGTATGTGGATGACATTATCTTTGGATCTACTAGGAAGGAGATGTGTTTAGAGTTTGAGAAGCTTATGCATGATAAGTTTCAGATGAGTTCTATGGGAGAACTTACATTCTTTTTGGGTCTGCAAGTTAAGCAATCAAATGAAGGAATCTTTATCTCTCAGGACAAGTATGTTGCAGAGATACTTAGAAAATTTAACTTTGCTTATTCAAAAATGGCAAGCACACAAATGGACTCTGAGAAGCCTCTTCTAAAAGACGTAAATGGAGAAAATGTAGATGTAGACACATACAGATCTATGATAGGCTCCTTGATGTATCTTACATCATCTAGACCTGACATCATGTTCTCTGTTTGTGCATGTGCAAGATTTCAAGTTACTCCAAAGGTTTCTCATTTAACTGCAGTCAAGAGAATTTTTAGATATCTCAAGGGTCAACCTAGGTTGGGTCTATGGTATTCAAGGGAATCACCTTTTGACTTGGTTGCATTTTCGGATAGTGATTATTCTGGTGCTAGCTTGGACAGGAAGTCAACAACTGGAGGATGTCAATTCCTTGGATGTAGACTTGTCTCATTGCAGTGTAAGAAGCAAACAATTATGGCCAATTCAACAACTGAAGCTGAATATGTAGCTGCTGCAAGTTGTTGTGGTCAAGTTCTATGGCTTCAAAACCAACTCCTTGACTATGGGTACAATTTCTTAAAAACTGTTATTCATATTGATAATAGTAGTACAATTTGTATTATTAAAAATCCAGTGCAACATTCTAAAACAAAACACATTGAAATTAGACATCACTTTATAAGAGACTGCAATGAGAAAAGATTAATTCAAGTACTTAAAATTGCTTCAGAATTTAATTTTGCAGATCTGCTAACCAAAGCTTTTGATGTTGGAAGGTTTCAGTACTTGGTAGCAAGTATTGGAATGCTTAATCCTTAATGATTTTTAAACTTTGTGTTTTTGTAAATAAATTTTTGTTTGTGCTGCTAGTTTTAAAAGTTACTACTGCTATTACAAAAGTTTGTGCTACTAGTACAAATTTAAATTGTGTTATTCATACAGTTAGTCCTATGATTATTCTAATACAAGACAAATACTTTGTACATTGTTCTTTTGGTTTTAGACTAACAATTTCAGGTATGATCATGTGAACACAAAAGGATGTTTCAAGTGAAATGGAAGCAGCAGAATCAGAATATCCAGTTGCTACATATTAAGTTTATGATGAACTGAGTTTGGGAATTTAAATCTCCTTAAAACTTCTTTCTTGAAACCTAAGTATGAAATTTCACATTTGAATTGATGACTTAGTTGATCAGATAGTAACTGATGCAACTCACTTTCTATCATTTTATACTTTCAAAGTATAATGAGCAAGTCTAAGGACATCTGATAGAAAGAACAGCTAGTAAAAGTGAATCTAACCCTTGTATTAGAAACAACAATTACTATGAGCTGGAAACCTTGTCAAGAAAGCCTTTTGAATAGGTTTATCTGCACACAGGCAGTTATTTATAACTGAAAACATTGGTTCTCACACAACCAGAGGTTGCTTTAAACCGAAATTTTGATTAAGTGTCTGTTATACACTTGATCCCTTCAAAATGGTTGAAAGCAGTATGGTTTTTCATAATAAAATCATATACATACTGCTAAGGCAAAAGTTTCTTAAAAGGATTTTCAAAGAGACTCACAAAAACCATCCATTGATGGACCATGAGTCAAATGCCCCATGAATCACCTCTCATAGGAGTTAACACACCTAGAAGTGATGAGGGCAGTAACTTAAACTCTTAAGGAATTGATGGCTTCATGTACAACATTGTCTGAAAACAAGTTCACATTGATAAATCAGATAATGGAGAAAGAAATATTTTGGTACATAGTGAGAGATCTTCCAAACAGGGGAGGATAAAAAATTTATTTGCTTCAGGGGAGGAAATAAAAGCCCAAGAAAGGAAGATTAACCAATGAAAGGGAGGAAAAGACAAGAGCATACAAGATGATGTCATGGAGGTTGAAAATGACAAGATCAGAACTAAAGGAGAAAGTTCTATCTAGGTCAAACGAAGAAAAGTTTCAATTTCAGTTTACCACGTTTGTTCATCACTTGCAAAGACATGCTGATAGATGATTTCACTTGTTGAAACAAGCATCCAAGATACACAACACCATTGCCTCTTATAATTCCTCCATCCAAGGAAATTGCACCATCTTTAGGATGTGTGTTGATATTGTTAAAGTCAAGAGTTCAGAATGGAAGAAAGTTCAGATCAAGGGTCTGACTATGAAGTGTTTGAAAGATCTTCACAATTCCTCATTTAATTCAAAGAAACATGTTAGAAAGAATTCACATGTTTAGGGGAGGATTGTTGGGAATTAAATATTCTGAAGTTCAAGAATTGGGAATTTCTCTAAGTATGTTTCTGCTGGTAGTATATTTGTTTCTGCTGGTAGTGCAAAGTTTCATTCCTGCTGGTAGTGTATTGATTCTACTGCTGATAATGCTGCTGTTGATGCTGCTGCTAGTGTACTTGTTCCTGCTGCTAGCGATAACTCATTGCTGCTGCTAAGTGGATAAGTATGAAAAGATATTATGTATTTTGGTCAACAATATACGGTAGATAATATCTTACCCCATGTGCTTAGTTAACAAGTTGTGTACACAGATACATGTTGTATCTTATGTACTGACACACTCAAGATAAGTTAGCAAGTAGTTCGACTAGACTTTAAGCAATATTGTAAAGATCTTCTTGGATTATAAAAGAAGATCTTAGACTCGATATAATATGTCGATAAGTTGGTTATTTTTGTGAAAATACTTAGAACTTTCATAACTGTTAGAATTAGAACAAACACAAAAATATCACAAGTAAGAAAAACTTAAGATTCAAGGTTGTAACCCTAGTGATAACTCAAGATCACTCGTATTATTATTATTAATAATATTGAATCATTTGGTGTTAATCTTTCATTTTTCATTAACATATAGCAAACACAACTGTTCCATTTCCATAACCATAATAACCTTCTAAGTGTGATTAAGTAGATTCCGCATACTTAATCATATTAACTCAATATATCATACACACAAAGAACAAAAGGTTTAACCACCTTAACCGTGTGTCGAATCCCAACATGGTCCATCCGCTATACAAAGTTATGGAGGAAACTTCTACACTTTGGTAATAGTGGATGATTATTCAAGATATACTTGGACTAAATTTTTGAAAACTAAAAATGAAGCATTTGATAAATTTGAAATTCTAAGTAAGAAAATTCAAAATCAAATAGGAAATAGCATTGTATCAATTAGAACAGACCACTGCCGTGAATTTGATAACGAAACTCAATTTGGAGCTTTTTGTGATGCAAATGGCATAACACATAACTTTTCAGCTCCGCGTACTCCTCAATCTAACGGTGTAGTAGAACGTAAAAATAGAACACTTCAAGAAATGAGTAGAACAATGCTAAATGAACAAAATATTCCACAAAAGTTTTGGTGCAACGCCATTGACACATCCACATATATCTTAAATAGAGTCCTAATTAGACCATTTTTTAATAAAACACCATATGAGCTTTATAGAGGCAAAAAACCTACTGTAGGATATTTTAGAGTTTTTGGAAGTAAGTGCTTCATTTTAAACACTAAGGATTACCTCACCAAGTTTGACCCAAAGTCTTATGAAGGTGTGTTCCTTGGATACTCACAAAATAGTAAAGCGTATATCGTCTTGAACAAAGAAACCTCAAGAGTCGAGGAATCGTTGAACGTAACATTCGACGAAAGTCCACCTCCCTCTAAGACATCATCTTTGGCAGATGATGACTTAGTTGAAAGTCGAATGATTGAAAACCAAGAAAATCTAGATAATGATAAAGAAGATGAACCTTTAAATAAGGAAATAGTCAATATCAAAGAATCTAGAAGTCATATATTAGATAACGCCATAGGAGAAATTAATGAAAGAACCTTAAGATCCAAAGTTCAAAATCAAAGTAATTTCTTCTGTTTCAATTCAACAATTGAGCCCAAAAATATAAATGAGGCCATAAAAGATGAATCTTGGGTTATAGCAATGCAAGAAGAACTAAACCAATTTGTTAGAAATGATGTTTGGACATTAGTCCCTCAAACTAAATGTCAAAACATAATTGGAACAAAATGGGCTTTTAGAAATAAAATGGATGAAAATGGTGTAGTGTCTAGAAACAAATCTAGGCTAGTAGCTCAAGGCTACAATCAACAAGAAGGTATAGACTACGACGAAACATTTGAACCAGTTGCTAGGCTCGAGTCAATTAGAATACTACTTGCATATGCATGTGCACATGACATTAAACTTTTCCAAATGGATGTTAAAAGTGCATTTCTTAATGGTTTTATTAATGAGGAAGTGTATGTCACACAACCTCCCGGCTTTGCCGACTTTGAAAAACCAAATCATGTCTACAAACTTAAAAATGCTTTATACGGACTTAAGTAAGAACCAAAATCATGGTATGATCGACTTAAGACTTTCCTAGTTGAACATAAGTATACTACGGGACTAGTAGACAACACTCTTTTCACTAAGAAAAAGGGATCACATATTATCATAGTTCAAATATATGCGGATGACATCATATTCGGATCAACTTGTCAAGAGTTATGCGACGATTTCTCAAAAATCATGCATGACGAGTATGAAATGAGTATGATGGGAGAACTAAACTTTTTCTTAGGACTCCAAATTAAACAATTAGAAGATGGGATATTCTTCAACCAATCTAAGTACATCAAAGATATGCTTAAGAAATTTGGTCTTGAAGATTTCAAACCTATGAAAACTCCTATGTCTTCGGAAACTAAACTCACCAAGGATGATGAAGGTGAATCCGTAGATAGCACTAAATATAGAGGAATGATTGGTAGTCTACTCTATCTCACGGCTAGTAGACCCGACATTATGTTTAGTGTTGTGTTTGTCTATGCGCTCGCTTTCAAGAAGATCCTAAAACATCCCAAGAGTTTATAAATACAATAAATAAACTAACAAAGTTTATAAGTATTTAAATAATTTTGAGTCTTATAATTACTTACCTTTGTTTAGATATGCTTGAGTATTATAGAAAAATGGAATATAAGCGGAGCTTCGACGTGAAATTTGTAATCTTCGTAAACCCGAGGCTACTTGAAGATTATAACATCGCCTTCTTGAAAACCCGAAGCTATTTGAAGATAATAACAAAGTCTTTTTGGAGATTTGAAGTTATTTGAAGATTATAATGACTCTTTCTTGAAAAATCGAAGAAAATAAGATCAAATGCTAGCTTTTCTCAAGAACATATGAACTTTCTTACAAAATATAAGAGAAGTGCCTTTGGTATTAGGTCTTTGAAGATATAAGAAGGTGTGGTGCAAGAATTTATGAATTTTTTAGCTTGGTATTTATAGGAAAAATTTAGGAGTTAACTATATATTAGGTTAATATTTAACCATGGTTAAGTTTACACTTGTAAACATCCTAGAGATCAATGGTCAAGATCAATCCAAGTGTCCTTGGTGGCTTCCCTGACAAACCTCATGAGGCTTTCATGAGAAGCTTGATAAGTTTCTTGCATTATCTTGCTTTTACGGAGTCAGTTTTGTCCTGGTAATCACTAACTGTAAGTCGTAATGTCACGAAACTTAAAATCGGGTATCCTAAAAATATAAAACTTATAAAAATGATTAAAACTTATTAATATACTCTATATTAACATATTAAATGAGTGATAGGTTCTATCGGGATGCTTAAAGTCATGAAAACCTAGAAACATAGGCTTAAATTGCGTAAAACGCGTAAAACGCAAAACCAGAAAATGTAAAATTCCAGAATTCTTGAAAATGTCACGGAAGGTGGAAAACATATATTTCTCTTGTTGGTAATGTTTTGTGGACATATCGGGATGCCTAAATGATGTTTAAACCTTAAAGTAAATCTCGGACACGGTTTCGTGATTCTTGCAGAAATGATCCGACGAGTGTTAAAATATCGGATTATCATTAAAATAGTTTAACTTACGAGAATATGAAATAAAAATTTTGGGAATGAATAGTGAAAATAAATAGTAAATGTGAATAGTAAAAATGAATAGTGACCCAAAAGTGCGAATTGTTACAGTCTCTACCCCTTAAGGAAATTCCGTCCTGGAATTTAATGTGTCTAGGTCTCTTATCTTAACAAAGACATGAATAAAGCTAGATTTTTGTACTAGAATAGAATAATATGGTAGGATAAGGCACGTACCCGTTACGCATTGCGGGTTTCCTTATTACCCAAATAGTATGCTCAACCCCGAGGTGGACTAGCATTGTTTCCACGGTTCGGGGTATTTTCTTCAAGCATTACGGCTAGAGTCGGGTTATCCAGCACTTGTCTCTGTGCCCTATTCAACTTTGGACAAGTATTCCGTAAGTGATTTGGGTTGTTGCACTCATAGCATGCCCTCAGGTTATTCACATTGCCCGCATTTACCCGCGCTCCACAACTATTTGCAAAATGGCCCAACTGATTGCACTTTGTACATACACGACAGGGCTGAGACCTCGGATGATGATAGGAACATTTAGTACACTTAGGATGTGGACCCTCATAACTTTTTTGACCAGAAACAGTTGCGGCAAATCCTCTTGCCTTCTTGTTGTCAACCATTGTGCCTATTTGCTTGTCCGACCCACTCGCTCCCTTCCTTTTATCATTGTTCTTCAAAGCTCCATTCCTAACCATCTCATCTGTTAAGGTCCCCGCTCTCAGTATTGCACTTTGAATGGTAGAAGGCTCGGTTGTTTTCACTGCCCCATGAATCTCGGGAACAAGGCCATAGATATACCTCTCAATCCTTTTGGATTCAGGGGTAACCAGATGAGGAACTAGTTTAGCTAATTCATGAAACCGATCTGTGTAGGCTGCATGACCAGCCCCTACCATAGTGTCACACCCCCAAATACATGACTTGCAGCGGAATGGAACACTTGAGGGCGTGACTGATCATAGCACCACAATTACAGTTATATTGAACGACCTAAAATGTCGTTTTGAAAATACATCGTTTGATTACTTAAAATATTCAGAGCTTACAAAACAAGGTCCCAAAAGGTGTTTCAAGTTGCGGGAATAAGTTTATACAAATCAAACGATAATTAAGTGCATAAAAGATAAGTGAGACGCGTCATCATCGTGACTCTATGATAAGTCCAAATGCCGGTCATGATGTGAATGCCTGAATTACCTGAAAATACATTGCTAAAAATGGTCAACACGAGGTTGGTGAGTTCATAGAGTTTTGTGTAAAATGTAAAGCATTTGAATAAAGATTTCCCGGCAAAGGCATTGCAAATTCACTCAGTCCCAAGTTCCGCCTATACAAGACTTGCAACCTGTGTGTTTACAACCCACTGCCAAATAAGATTTGGTTTAGGTAAACAAGAGTAATATATGGAATGCGAGATTTAATGTTAAATATGGCAATGTCGCCATGACAGTGTCGTCATATAATTAAAATCATACAATTGCTATAAGCTCATGACCCCGAAGATAGACTAATAATGTACGCCCCAACGAAGTGTTTTGCCAGACACTCCAATATAATTCAAATGAAATGCGTCCGTTTGACAAGTTGGAGCAACCAACCCGAATGGAGGAGTCACCCTCAATAGATCTATTCACTCATCCTAGCTTAATGTCAATTAACGGTCCATGATAAATAAAAGGGGACTTTAAATTGGCAATGATGGTAACTTAAGAAATGTAAATGAATTTAATGTACTTGAACTCGTAATAAAATGTTGTGCAATGTATTCTCCCACGTAGGTTTGAAATGAAATAATTAATTGAAAACGGGGCTATGAAAACTCACCTGATGCGATAGCAACAATGACAATAGTGGATATGATGAAATGTGGCTCGGTCTCTAACCGCAACCTAATATGAATGATGTATCTAATGTAAGCAATGAAACAATGCTACACATGCAAATACGTATGTTATCGATACCACTCGCGAATTTTGAAAATAATGTTTACCGTCGAAAAAATATATTTTTGACGTCTCGTTAAGTTATAAAACACTTTTCGTGTAAATACGTCCCACGATCGTCGTTTGATGATTTATCGGTAAATATAGTGTTTTAGTTGTTAATTAACATTTTTCATAACTTGCAAAAATGTGACCAAATGACCTTGCAAAACTAGTCATAAAAGTGTGCTCGTTAAGTGTTAGTGAATAAGCTCGGTGTTTTTGAAAATCTTGTAACGATGTCTTGAAGTCGTATCATTTAACTTTTAACTATACGGGTCTCGATCAATGAGGAAAATGGCTCTCAATATAGTGTTGTGCAAAAACAGTTTTTCTATACTTAGTTAAAAGCTGTTGGGATTTTATTGGAATAGTCGGACTTCAAACGCGAGTATATTGGTCGTTATAAGCTCGTTTTCTACGTTCTTTATATCCACGGCTTCGTATTAACATGAACTAATATAATTTCAGTAGTTGGGGTCATCTAGATCACGTCTAATACCTCGTTTTGTCCGCTGAATATCGGCAAACAGCACGCAAAATTTTTAGAAATTAGTTTTTCTTCGTCAAATTTAGAAAAATCATATCTTTCTCGTCGTAAGTCGGTTTTTGCTCATTCCAACGCCCACTGTTTCATTTTTGAAAGTATTTTCTGAATATGAAGGCCAAAATAGTTCAAAGTTTACTGAGTTTTCCAGATTTCATTATTTTTGACAGAACCTTTTCTATAAGTTGTAAAAATCACTTTTATGGTTCAAGACTTGATCAAAACACTTCCAATCAACACCACAACTAATCTAATCCTACCATACACTTTCTTAGGATGTCATGGGTTCCTAAACATCACCAACAATGGTGGATTTCATGAGGTTACTACTAAAACTTATGGATCTATTGTTAGAGAGTATTTATGTGTATAGTGGTATATATAACATAAGTATATTGCATGATTAACTACTAATACTTGAAAATACATCAAATGAAAGTATAAAGGATTGAAAATTATATGAAACACTTACTTGAAGATTTGAGGTGTTTTGTTGAGAAATGTGTAAGGAACTTTGATGTTTTTATAGTAAAGCCTTAACTAATAACACAAATGGGACTTGATTAGCACTTGTTCTTGAAAAAATGATGGAACCTTGCTTGTGTTCTTGCCTTGGCCGATCCAAATGGAGAAGAAAAAGATGGGAGAGTTTGATATTTAGCTAGTTATTTGTGATATGTATGTGTTATTGAAATTAAATCAAAGACATATATTCTTGCTTCATTAATTATAGTCTTACTAATCAAATGAAATGTGAAATTAGGGGTGCTAGGGGAGGGGGGGCGGCATCACATGGAATAAAAGAAGGAATTGTTGGCTAATCAAAGCTTATGTCCCCCCAAATAAGCATGTGTTAGTTGTTTTAAGTATACATTAGGTGTTACTGGGTACCGAGTTAACTAGAAATAAATCTTGACGAGATAAAGTAAAATATGACGAAGTTGTAAAAATTGTAAAATCATATTCCTTGCAAGAATCGGGTGTTAGAATAATTATCGGGTTAAAATTTCGCAAATCGGCGGAGTTATAAGTGTTTAACGCAAAATGTAGCAATTGATTTAAAAACATCGGGTAAAGTGATCATATAATCTTTATATCATTATAATGAGTAAGAAAATATGTTATGATCACTGTCGGGAGTGTCGGGTGTATTGTTAGTAGTAATGACTGAGTGGTAACATTTATTAAATAATTAAACACACGTTAATGAAAATCACACAAACCCGTGCATGACCTAATATGATGATGATGTTACTGATGATATGTAGACTACTCTAGTCTATATGATGTGTCCTTACTGATGATGCATGAATACGCAGGTAAACCATAATGGTTATGCGCATTTGAATACCCGTAAACCTAGTTTACGTAATGATGAATGATAACCATGAATAATGATTTCCCTCTGGGAATGAATAGTGTTTCGTGAATAGTAAAATCTTTAAAAACTTCTCAAAGTCTCAAACTGACTTTAAAAAAGATGAATAGTGATTTATGAATAGTGGTTGATGAATAGTGATTGGTGAATAGTAAATGATAAATAGTAACTTGTCGAGGTTTGGAAAATGACCTGAAATTACGGGTTGTCACAGTCTCCACCCGTTAAACGAATTGAGTCCCTGAATTCAGTTGATGTTGGTCTCTGGAGTAGACTTGGTGAAAAGATGTGGGTATTTGAAACGTATCTGGTCTTCCCGCTCCCAAGTAAACTTGGGACCTCTTCGAGAATTCCAGCGAACCTTCACGATAGGAATTTGACTTTTGCTTCCACTGTTTGACCTCACGGTCCATGATTTCTACTGGTTGAGTTTCTTTTAATGGAATTACGAGTGATTCGTCTGAGAGACACTTCTTGATATTTGGAACGTGAAAAGTATTATGTATGACATTGAGTTCTGACGGAAGCTCAAGTTTGTATGTCAGTCGGCCGATTCGAGTTAGAATCTTAAATGGTTCAATATACCTAGGGTTCAATTCTCTGTGGTTACAATAATTGTACTATACCTTTCCAAGGCAAGACTTTCAACGTAGATCGTTCTCCGACTCGAATCTTGGTGGTTCGTGGCTTAGGGGTACCTAATCCCAATGGTTTGCATCCTGAACTGACCTAACTTTTCTATTGTTCTCTTCAATGTTCGTTGGTCTGAGAATGGTAGAGCGTGCGTACATCTGATTGGGTGGGAATATATTAAAGGGAATGTCAGAAGTTTGAGGAGTATCGTCTATCTTTTCGTTGTTTTCTTACGTCATGAAATTCTCCTCATAGATGGGAAGGTCTTTCCTAGAAGGGTCAATGGTAAAATCCAACTTAACTGTTAAGTAAGTGACATATGGTGTAGGTACTCAGAGAGAGTTTGCCTATAGGGGTGTTTATGAAAAATTTATTTGGTTACAAGGCTTTTGAATGAAGATTGTTATTAAGAATTTTTGAAAAGATGATTGTCCTCATTATGGCATAATCCTTCCTAAAGATCAGGCTGTGTATAATTGAGGACTAATGATGCGATGCTCGGTTTAGTCAAAGTAGCATTACTTTTCTCAAAAGTTTTAGATAGTGTTCAACGTGTAGTTTGGTAACATGGTAGTTTAAATTTCGTCTTTAACAAGAAAATCGGTTCGTAAGGGAGTAAATAGTTGGTGGAGTGCTAGTAAATCAATTTATGAGATGATGGTAATATAACATGTTTTTAAAATCTTGCGAAATAATTTCCTGAGATGGTAGTAAGATAACTTTGAGTAAAATTATTTGAAATGGTTTAATGAAGTGGTCGTAAGATATCTTGTAACAAAATCTGTTGAATGGGTTATAGGACGTGTATGGTTATTCCTACGGAATGGTAGTAGCCTATTGTCAAGACGTAATTTGCCCAATCCCTACTAGGACAGAAGTATGTTGTTGCGAAATGATTGAAAATTGGGCAAGTGGAATAGGAAATGAAATGAACGAAGGTTGTAATTATTGTGGAGATGATAAAAGATAGAGATTACCCTAGATAGAAAAGTACATAATACAACGAGGTTACAAGAAAGTACTTAAGATAAACTACTTAAAGGAATACAACACAAAAGGGCTCCCCCTACGGTTTATTATTACGACAGTAGTTCCTTGTTCTTAAACATTGTTGTCATCTTCAACGTTGTTGATATGCTGGCAATCCCCTTCTCCGATGATATAAACCCTTCCACGAGCTATTCTACCTTGGTTCCCATTTCCTTGGTTTCATTGGTTTGGACATTCATTCCTATAGTGTCCTATCTCTCCACAGCCAAAACATGTCACTGGAGGTTCCTGATTTTTGGCAATGATTGGAAACTTGCATTCTCTAGTCGCATGGCCAATCTTCTTACAGTTGCCACAAGGATTAAGGCAATGCCCAGGGTTATGATGGGTTTGACACTTGTCGCACTTGGGTAGGGTACCTTTGTAACCTTTCTTTTCGGTTGGGCCTGCAGCATAGGCCTTTGCAACTTCTTTCCTTTTTGGTGGTGGTTGGGTAGCATTGCCACCTTGGTTGTTATCCCACCTTCTCTTGTTATTGTTGTTGTTTGCATGGTTGGTGTTATTCCGGTTGTTGTTATAACTGTTGTTGTTTCGGTAGCTGCTGGAGTTGTTGTTGCTGTTGCAGTTATTGTTGCTGTTAACAGTGGTTCCTTTCCTCACTACCTGAGCCATAAGCTTCTGAGATATCCTGATGGCCTCGTCCAGTGTTTGTGGATCAAAAGAAATTACATCCCCTTGGATGCTGGATGGTAACCCTCCAATGAAGTTTTCTAGTAGCTTTTCGTTGTCTAGAACCATAGTTGGACACAATGCAGCCAACTCCTTAAATCTTCTGATATATGCTTCAATCTCATTACCCTTTGTCACTAACTCATAAAACTCTGTTTCTAACTTTTTCACCTCAGTGCGTGGACAAAACTTTTTAGATAATAACTTCTTGAATTCATCCCATGAGAGCTTGTGAGCATTTTCCATACCGATGGGCTGGGCATAAGAATTCCACCACGACATTGCTTCGTCAATGAGTGTGCTAGTTGCAAACTTTACCTTGCTGTCTTCCGGACAGTTGCATAAAAGGAATACTGATTCTGTCTTTTCAAACCATCGTATCATGGCAGTGGCTCCTTCCGTACCCTTAAATTTTACAGGATCACCACTCTTGAAGTCTTTGTAAGTACATTTATGACCATTAGAACCATTGGCTGCTTGTCCTGTAGCTTCTGCTGTCTCTGCCCTAGAAGCGGCTTCAGCAGCAGCGGCTACGGCTGCTCTTTTGGCTACTAGCGCTGCCTCAATACTGTCGGCAACGAGCTTCCTGATATCAGCGGGTGTCATAGATGTAGTAGCTCTTTTTGGCGGCATGACTCTTCATAATCACAAAAGATAGAAACAATGAGAACTCACAATAGAAACGATCATCATGTACAATATTTATAGCCAAAACATGTACATATAACCACAACGTGTATAGATACAACCACAACATGTATAGATACAATGAAATCACAAAGAGAAGTAACTAAGAAGTGTCATAAATATAATCACAACGCACGTGAATATAATACATGAAAATTCTGGCCTACGTGGACCGATATCATAAATAGCACAACTATTCCTACATAGTAGAGTCACACTTGATACATTTGTTTGTACAACAATCAAAAGACAACAAGCTCTTTAACTATGTCCCATATCCCGGGACTAGGATAATAATAGTACAGCTACATGATAAGAGTCTAACACTAGGCACCTCCTGGTGCTCCACCTGATCCACGCCTAAGCTCTCGTATCGTTCTGGACATAGCAACCATAATCTCCTCTAAATGCTGTACTCGAAGCTGAATATCGGCCTCCCTGCTCTCTGAAGCAGAAATCCTAGCATGAACTGAAGCTAACTCTCCTGCCTGACGGTGATGCTCATCCTGGGACATCTGTGCCCTATCAAATAACTCCGGTATCTCCTGTCTCAACTGGGTGATGAGCTCAGAACTCTCCTGCTGCCTGGCCTCTAAGCTCTGATATGAAACATTGATTGAAACTCTGCCCAAAACTAGTCCCTCAATCTCCTTCTCTATAGCCTCAACTCGGCTCACTGGTATCTCTGCTAGCTGACCCAATGCTCTCTCAATCTGATCCTGATGTTAATCCACTCGTGCCTCCAATGCAGAAGTAGTAGACTGTCTAGCTGATACTGCTCTAGAACTCTCGCCAATCTCAAACCGGCGAGGTGGTGCAGTCTCTGATGTCTCTGTAGTGGCTGGTGATGAGATGTCAAGTCGTGCCCACTTCTTGAGTGGTAACTCGGACATAGGGGTAGGGTCTCTAGGATGAAGTGGTACTGATGGTGCATCATCTGGAGAACAATCTGGTAGGGATGGTAAGGATGGGGATAAGGATGACAAAGATGGTAGTGATGGTGATGGTGAGGATGATGGTAATGGTGTACGGAATGCTACTCTCTTTCGCGCTGTCACACGACGTCTGAGAGGATGGGATGGAGTACATGCTCTGGAATGAACACTGGTGGTCAGGGTAAGTGATGATGGTGGTGGTAATGGTACAAAAGCAGCTGGTGATCTGATAGTAAGACGATGAACCCACTTAGCAACAGTGCGCTTAATGCGCGGTCCATCTGGATATAGTCGGTATACCCGACCAATAGGTATGAGCTCCCCTGGCTGAATAACAGTAACAAATCTGGGACCACGGTGGATCATAGGTGACAAGGGTGGTGTCGGTGCGACTTCGCCCTCCTCGAAGGGTTCGGTCTCAGCCTCAGATAGCACAGGTGATGACTGTGGTGTAGGGTCCACTGATGATAAGATAATGGTGGGTGGTGATGAAACAACCGACTCTAGTACAATAGGGGGTGGTGATGAAACCTCATCTGTGTCAGAGTCTGATAAGATGAAAATGGGATGGGTGTCTGAAGACATCTCTGTGACAATCGACGTGAAATAAAAGTAAAATCATAATGTATGTATGAAACCTCATGTAAAATGAATATGCACTTATGATGAAATGATAAGATGCTATGATGGTGTAGTTATAGTCTAGGGTATCATGGACAACCTAGTTCGCTATAACCTTTGCTCTGGTACCAATCTTTCACACCCCCAAATACATGACTTGCAGCGGAATGGAACACTTGAGGGCGTGACTGATCATAGCACCACAGTTACAGTTATATTGAACGACCTAAAATGTCGTTTTGAAAATACATCGTTTGATTACTTAAAATATTCAGAGCTTACAAAACAAGGTCCCAAAAGGTGTTTCAAGTTGCGGGAATAAGTTTATACAAATCAAACGATAATTAAGTGCATAAAAGATAAGTGAGACGCGTCGTCATCGCGACTCTAAGATAAGTCCAAATGCCGGTCATGATGTGAATGCCTTAATTACCTGAAAATACATTGCTAAAAATGGTCAACACGAGGTTGGTGAATTCATAGAGTTTAGTGTAAAATGTAAAGCATTTGAATAAAGATTTTCCGGCAAAGGCATTGCAAATTCACTCAGTCCCAAGTCCCGCCCATACAAGACTTGCAACCTGTGTGTTTACAACCCACTGCCAAATAAGATTTGATTTAGGTAAACAAGAGTAATATATGGAATGCGAGATTTAATGTTAAATATGGCAATGTCGCCATGACAGTGTCGTCATATAATTAAAATCATACAATTGCTATAAGCTCATGACCCCGAAGCTAGACTAATAATGTACGCCCCAACGAAGTGTTTTGCCAGACACTCCAATATAATTCAAATGAAATGCGTCCGTTTGACAAGTTGGAGCGACCAACCTAGACGGAGGAGTCACTCATCCTAGCTTAATGTCAATTAACGGTCCATGATAAATAAAAGGGGACTTTAAATTGTGCAATGTAACTTAAGCAATGTAAATGAATTTAATGTACTTGAACTCATAATAAAATGTTGTGCAATGTATTCTCCCCCGTAGGTTTGAAATGAAATAATTAATTGAAAACGGGGCTATGAAAACTCACCTGATGCGATAGCAACAATGACAATAGTGGATATGATGAAATGTGGCTCGGTCTCTAACCGCAACCTAATATGAATGATGTATCTAATGTAAGCAATGAAACAATGCTACACATGCAAATACGTATGTTATCGATACCACTCGCGAATTTTGAAAATAATGTTTACCGTCGAAATAATATATTTTTGACGTCTCGTTAAGTTATAAAACACTTTTCGTGTAAATACGTTGCAACAATATCCCACGATCGTCATTTGATGATTTATCGGTAAATATAGTATTTTCGTTGTAAATTAACATTTTTCATAACTTGCAAAAATATGACCAAATGACCTTGCAAAACTGGTCATAAAAGTGTGCTCGTTAAGTGTTAGTGAATAAGCTCAGTGTTTTTGAAAATCTTGTAATTATGTCTTGAAGTCGTATCATTTAACTTTTAACCATACGGGTCTCGATCAATGAGAAAAACGGCTCTCAATGTAGTGTTGTGCAAAAACAGTTTTTCTATACTTAGTAATATTTTTGTTAAAAGCTGTTGGGATTTTATTGGAATAGTTGGACTTCAAACGCGAGTATCTTGGTCGTTATAAGCTCGTTTTCTACGTTCTTTATATCCACGGCTTCGTATTAACATGAACTAACATAATTTCAGTAGGTCGGGTCATCTAGATCACGGCAAACGCCTCGTTTTGTTAGTTGAATCTCGGCAAACAGCACGCAAAATTTTCAGAAATTAGTTTTTCGTCGTCTAACTTAGAAAAATCATATCTTTCTCGTCGTAAGTCGGTTTTTGCTCATTCCAAGGCCCACGGTTTCGTTTTTGAAAGTATTTTCTGAATATAAAGGCCAAAATAGTTCAAAGTTTACTGAGTTTTCCAGATTTCACGATTTTGGACAGAACCTTTTCTATAAGTTGTAAAAATCACTTTTATGGTTCAAGACTTGATCAAAACACTTCCAATCAACACCACAACTAATCTAATCCTACCATACACCTTGTTAGGGTGTCATGGGTTTGTAAACATCACCAACAATGGTGGATTTCATGAGGTTACTACTAAAACTTATGGATCTTTTGTTAGCGAGTATTTTATGTGTATAGTGGTATATATAACATAAGTATATTGCATGATTAACTACTAGTACTTGAAAATACATCAAATGAAAGTCTAAAGGATTGAAAAATTATATGAAACACTTACTTGAAGATTTGAGGTGTTTTGGAGAGAAATGTGTAAGGAACTTTGATGTTTTTGCAATAAAGCCTTAACTAATAAAACAAATGGGACTTGATTAACACTTGTTCTTGAAAAAATGATGGAACCTTGCTTGTGTGCTTGCCTTGACTGATCCAAATGGAGAAGAAAAAGATGGGAGAGTTTGATATTTAGCTAGTTATTTGTGATATGTATGTGTTATTGAAATTAAATCATAGACATATATTCTTGCTTCATTAATTATAGTCTTACTAATCAAGTGAAATGTGAAATTAGGGGTGCTAGGGGGGCATCACATGGAAGAAAAGAAGGAATTGTTGGCTAATTAAAGCTTATGACCCCCCAAATAAGCATGTGTTAGTTGTTTTAAGTATACATTAGGTGTTACCGGGTACCGAGTTAACTATAAATAAATCTTGACGAGATAAAGTAAAATATGACAAAGTTGTAAAAATTATAAAATCATATTCCTTGCAAGAATCGGGTGTTAGAATAATTATCGGGTTAAAATTTCGCAAACCGACGGAGTTTTAAGCGTTTAACGCAGAATTTAGCAATTGATTTAAAAACACCGGGTAAAGTGATAATATAATATTTATATCATTATAATGAGTATGAAAATATGTTATGATCACTGTTGGGAGTGTCGGGTGTATTGTTAGTAGTAATGACTGAGTGGTAACGTTTATTAAATAATTAAACACACGTTAATGAAAATCACACAAACCCGTGCATGACCTAATATGATGATGATGTTACTGATGATATGTAGACTACTCTAGTCTATATGATGTTTCCTTACTGATGATGCATGAATACCCAGCTAAACCATAATGGTTACGCGCATTTGAAAACCCGTAAACCTAGTTTACGTAATGATGAATGATAACCATGAATAGTGATTTTCCTCCGGGAATAAATAGTGTTTCATGAATAGTAATTTTTTTGAAACTTCTCAAAGTCTCAAACTGACTTCAAAAATGATGAATAGTGATTCATGAATAGTTGTTGATGAATAGTGATTGGTGAATTGTAAATGATGAATAGTAACTTGTCGAGGTTTGGAAAATGACCTGAAATTACGGGTTGTCACACATAGAGTGATGATAAAGGTCATCTTCCAGCTTTTGCATCTCATTATCCGGACAGTACTCTTCTTTCAGCAGTGCTTTAAAGTCCTCTCATGTCATGCCTATAGCCGCTTCTCTTCCCCTAGCTTGAATCTGCGTGTTCTACCATGTCAATGCCTTCCCTGATAGCAAGCATGCAGCATATTTCACCCTTTGATGGATTGCACAGTTACTGACGTCGATTACAGACTCCATCTTCTCGACCCATCGTGTACATGTTAATGCACCTCCTTTACCATCAAACTCAATTGGCTTGCATGCTGTAAATTCCTTATACGTACATCCAGTCATATTGTTGTTGTTGTTGTTGTTGTTGTTGTTATTACCATTCCTTCCTCCATTATCGGTTGTGTCATTTATGCTTCTATGGTTTCCTGAATTGTTGATGTGATTGCCAACTTGGGTGACTATAGTGGGAAGTAGGTTTTGTAGTTGTTGGGCAATAATGGCTGAAAAATCAGGATTTCCACCATCGTTACTAGGGTTACTAGTGTCGTGAGCATCTCCTCTACCTCCACGTCCACCAGTCCTTCTACCCATTGATGTCGTACCAACTCGGTTAGTGCTACGAGTTACTCTCTTTGGTCCCATGATTTCTACAAGAAAGGTCATTTGTCGACGTCAGATATGAGGTAAATTCCTGGACTACTTAGTCTTAAATTGTTACTAACTTGAGTCAATGCCGATTAATGTAAGCATGGTCACATATGTCCACGTGGGTCGTGATGCATTTATAATTATGTTGGCCACCATAATTATAATTGCTTCCTTTCACACGTGTACATATTACCAGACACACATATTTCAGCGATTGATACTACATAATTGGGTAGACTTTCTATCTTTCGCTCTTAAGTGGTGAAGGGGTAATGTAGTGTGGGTATCTAAAGAGGGTGACATGGCTTTAAAGGACTAGTTACGTTGGTAGAAAGGTTCGAGTGTCGTAATTGGTACATAGGAATTTCCCTTAGGTATTAAGATCATATAAAGTAAGCATATATAAAGACTGCACACATAGTTCTCTAAGGTGTTCTCAAGAAAACTCCCATCCTCGAGCAAATCATCAAATCTCTACAGCTAAATAATAACCTTTATTTAACTCAATCTCATGTCTCATCAAACAAGAACGGTTACAAGAATAAGTTAAATAACTAGTTATTACTAAGCTCTACATTTTTGATGACTCGATTATAGTCTGGGGTTTCCCATAAACATATCATCCAATAGCATAGACCTAAAAAAACAATTAGCAAAAAGCATATGCGTATGAAGCGTGTGTAAGGCAAATAAAGAGGAGAGTTTTAATGTATATAGCAGTTATAGTCTAGGTAATATATGCAACCTAGTTCTCTATAACCAAGTCTCTGATACCAATCTGTAACACCCCCAAAATATCGCAGCGGAAGATTGTGTCACTGGGGTGCTACTTCATAATACAAAGTACAAGTTATAGAAAACGACCTCTAAATGAGACGTTTTGAAAAGTTACCATTCGATTAATAAATTCCGAGTTACAAACATGAGTTCCATAATACAATACATAAGTGTTTTAAAACATATCGAATGGTAATGATAAAAGCATAAGTCTTCAAAATATGCCGAGCTACTCTATGCTCCATGCAACAACTATCACCTTACAGACCTGAGATAAACATGCAAAAAGTGTCAACACAATGGTTGGTGAGTTCATAGAGTTTTTTTTAAAGCAGTTGAAAATCCTTTAAAGAATGTTTTCCATAGCAAAGGCATTGTAAATCCACTCAGTTACAGATCCCGCCCATACAAGACTTGCAACCTTTGTGTTTACAACCCACTGCTAATAATATAGTATGATTAAAACATATGTGTATACGATAGATGCACACTTAATGTAAAGTATAATAGCCTACTGAACCTCATGACAAGAATAAGCAAGAATGCTTAATAGCTGGATTATATTCACCCAAGGCCATGAATCTGGGGCAAAGGGTGGGGGTGTCAACCCGATAGTACTATCAATACCTCTCCGTCGGCTCCATCCAGGAGTTAAACAGTGGTTAAAGAATATAGCGTATAGAATAGTTTTCACACATTAAGTCACATATAGTAATAAAACTACACATCCTGTTTAAGAGTATGAAAGTATAGCATAGCATATAAGTAAAATTGTCTCGCGTAATAGCAAATAGTTTAAGCATGTATCTCCCCCAAAGAGTTTAAAAACAAGTATTAAAGAGTAAGAGTGGGGCTATGACTCACCTTGAACTAATGATATCACAACGTATAACAGAATCGATGGATTAAGCTAGGAAGTCTCTACGTACAACCTAGAAATATGATATCGTGTCTTAGGTTCTAAAACAACGAAGTGAATATTTAAACATGCCTTATATAGTTTATATATCTCGTACTACTGTTCAGGCCATCATAATCCAGAGGTCATGCAGTAAACGTTCGAGGAGCTAGGACACTTTAATTCGTAAATCCAGCAACTCGTCGATACGTTCACCCAAATGAAACCCCACACATGAAGCTCCCTACTAACATAGTATGAAACATATATTTTGCTTACTTGATTATATGACATATTGAGAGTTTATAAATACAATAAATAAACTAACAAAGTTTATAAGTATTTAAATAATTTTGAGTCTTATAATTACTTACCTTTGTTTAGAATGCTTGAGTATTATAGAAAAAGGGAATATAAGCGGAGCTTCGACGTGAAATTTGTAATCTTCGTAAACCCGAGGCTACTTGAAGATTATACCATCGCCTTCTTGAAAACCCTAAGCTATTTGAAGATAATAACAAAGTCCTTTTGGAGACTTGAAGTTATTTGAAGATTATAACGACTCTTTCTTGAAAACTCGGAGAAAATAAGATCAAATGATAGTTTTTCTCAAGAACATATGAACTTTCTTACAAAATATAAGAGAAGTGCCTTTGGTTTTAGGTCTTTGAAGATATAAGAAGGTGTGGTGCAAGAATTTATGAAGTTTTTAGCTTGGTATTTATAGGAAAATTTTAGGAGTTAACTATATATTAGGTTAATATTTAACCATGGTTAAGTTTACACTTGTAAACATCCTAGAGATCAATGGTCAGGATCAAGCCAAGTGTCCTTGGTGGCTTCCTTGACAAGCCTCATGAGGCTTTCATGAGAAGCTTGATAAGTTTCTTGCATTATCTTGCTTTTACGGAGTCAGTTTTGTCCCGGTAATCGCTAACTGTAAGTCGTAATGTCACGAAACTTAAAATCGGGTATCCTAAAAATATGAAACTTATAAAAATGATTAAAAATTATTAATATACTCTATATTAACATATTAAATGAGTGATAGGTTCTATCGGGATGCTTAAAGTCGTGAAAACCAAGAAACATAGGCTTAAATCGCGTAAAACGCAAAACCGAAAAATGTAAAATTCCAAAATTCTTGAAAATGTCACGGAAGGTGGAAAACATATATTTCTCTTGTTGGTAATGTTGTGTCAAAATCTCGGATTATCATTAAAATAGTTTAACTTACGAGAATATGAAATAAAAATTTCGGGAATGAATAGTGAAAATGAATAGTGAAAATGAGTAGTAACCCGAAAAGGCGAATTGTTACAAAGAGTACAAGTAGTATTTGTACTTTCATTGGACATTGTCTTACCACATGGTTCTCAAAGAAACAAACGGCTCTAGCAATCTCAACAACCGAAGCCGAGTACGTGCCTGCAGGAAAAGCATGTCAACAGGCACTGTGGATGAAACAAGCTCTCTTCGACTATGGGATTCAACTCAATGACGTTCCCATTCTCTGCGACAACAAAGGAGCTATCGACCTTAGCAGGAATCCAGTTCAACATGCTAGAACCAAACATATAGAGATTCGTCATCACTTTTTACACGACAATGTTCAAAAAGGAAACATCTTAATTGAGAAAGTATCCTCAGAAGACAACATTGCCGACATCCTCATGAAACCTCTTAAGAGAGAACCCTTTAACCTTCTTAGACTTGGTTTAGGATTAATGGAACCTAATGTGTAGTTAAAAACCTTAGTTTGAACATTAGATTAACCAAACACGACAAAAATAACCAAAAACCAAATCTGATCCCGCGAAACCAATCGACAACAAGGACGGAACCCTGATTTTGGTTCTGCCCTATCCGCGGGTTCCTGGGTCAGTTTTTTAATATTTTAAACAGACACTCCTGTACTGCTTATCACATTCCCCAAAAACACACAAGCAACACCAACTCGACCCATAGTAAACCAAACTCATAACTTAGGCATTCTACCACAACCAATTTATGCTTTAATCCGCTCTGTAAGTATCCTAACTATATCTACATTCCTGATCTGAGTCTAGGATTTCTATTTCTTGCACAAAATCAAAACTCAGGGCTTATGCATAATTTTTGATTAATTATGAAGCATATTCACTGAATTACATAACAAATCATGTTTTCCATAGTTAGGAATTGCATCTTGTAGGACATTATCATAATTCACTAAAAACCCCATGAGAAATTTTTTATAAAAATCTTCTCACGATTAGGAAAAGCAGTTTTTGCACATTGTTCATACAAATAAAAACGTTATGTTTTAAACATCATTTGCATAATGTCTCTTGAATGCTAAAGGGAATACATAACTAATATGTACTCTCGGGTACATTCAATCGATGCTACATTGAATTAGGAGCGTTTAGTTATCTCTCTTTTGTTACAAAATTTGCAAAACAAAATTTTCATGCATTAAAAGAGTCGAGATAACCACACTCTATATTGTCCATATAGGCAACACAGAACATAATATATACTTTTGTTAGTTCTAACTAAAACTAAGTAATTTTTGTCTAGGATAACATGCAACCGCCATCTAACAACAGATCATAACACTCCTCATTCCGCAACTTCATCATGATTATTGCAACCACTAAATCACCTTCCATATAGAAACTTTGTTAGCCTTCACTATCACCATCACACTAATGACTTTTGAGGTAGATCTCCAAGGAACCATCTTCACCATGCAAGGCATTCATCCTTTCGATCAAGCTCACTGACAACCTCAACCTCCCTCATTCACCCAACATTCACCATTTAGCTATTGACGGAACTGTGATATAACCAATCGCACCCAACATCAATGAGAAACTTGACAGCCTTACAGCCTCCACCAACAATGGTGGATTCCTCACAAATGAAACTCCTTTTTACATCCATCTTTGTACTTCCACGTCCTCTTTCTCCGTGATCACTCCACTACAACTCAACCTCACCTCTTCACCAACATCACCCTTAAGCATTATGAAATGTGATAACCATCCACCCAAGCAATCAATGAAACTACCGCCTCTACGCACTTCTACACATGGTGATTCCCACCATGTAAGTATGGATTACAACCACTTTCTACTTCCAACGATCTCCCACCTATATTCACCTCCGACATCAAACAACCAACACCCCCACCACAATTATGACCACCTCCACCAACTCCTAGACATGGATGTTCCATTTGAGAGACCGCCCACTTAACTCACGAACCCAACATTTTGTTCACGAGTTACAAAACAAAATGCGGTTCATTTTGAACCACATCCAGAGTCTAAATGCTCTTTCACACCCCCACAATGACGTAGATTTTCTTATTGTTTTTCTTTATAAGATTTTTAGGACTCTTCTTTTTATTTCTAGGTTATTTTCCTTTTTATTTCCTTTGTAACATCTTAATTTGTGACTTTGGTCACAAATAATTTTCAATGAAAGATATTTGATGTTGTTCAAGTGTTGATTGTGATCACTACTTGTGCATTATATGGTTGGTTTCAACTATTATACTTGGTTGACTTATTATACTTGGTTGACTTATTTGGTTGATTTATTATACTTGGTTGACTTATTATACTTGGTTGACTTATTTGAATGGGTTGAACTATTATGCTTGGATTGAACCTTTGTGTTATAGCTCTCATTCTCATGCATCATATTACTTGGTTGGATCATTTACAACTAACCTTTGTCTTGTAGCATTTTTCATCCTTGGATCATATACGTTGGTACCCTAGCAACGGGGAGTATTGATCAAGGGGGAGTTAATCATGCACTAACCTTTATTTTTATAGCATCATTGAATCATATACTTTGGCACCCTAACAAGGGGGAGTATTGATTAAGGGGGAGCTCATATAGTACTAACCTTTGTTTTAGATTCAAGCATCATAAACTTGGCACTCCAATTAGAGGAGTATTAATAAGCACTCAAAATCCATTTCTCATCGTACTTGGCAATCCAAATTAGGGGGAGTAATAACCAAGGGCAATTCACTACATTCCGCTTTGCATTTCCTCTTTTTGTTTCGACAAAAAGGGGGAGATTATATTAAACTCATACATCATACATTTCATACAATTTAAAATGGCAAAATTGCTTTTAAATTTGCATAAAACAAGTTTAATCTATATTTTTAAAAGACTTGCACTTTATTTATTCCATTGCTTAAAAATAAACTTTATGTTTTGTCATCAACTAAAAGGGGGAGATTGTTAATACAAATATTGTCAAAAAACGTTATTTATAATTTACGATCTTTGCTATATTTTGTTAATGACAATTATAAACTTTATGATGAGTGTCTAAATACTCATCATTTTTGTCCCATCTGAACCGCCAAAACGTTTAAAAACATGCGAATATGCTTCAAAATACCGAAAATATCATTTGATCGTGTTTTTATGTGTTTCTTATGCAAAATGATTAAAAACGATCGAAAGCGAGCATTATTTGCATACTTGGCAATTTTAGTCCCCGAACTTTGAAAAGTTGTCATAAAAGGTCCCCGAATATTTAAAAATGGAAAATAAACTTTTATGGTCCTTATTCTATTGCAACTTGTCACTAATGGTCCCTGGAATAAGTTTGGAAGTTTGACAGGATTGGACCTCGAAGTTTCAGCAAATTACAAGATTGATCCCTATGCTTATTTATTAAACCAAAATCCGGATCTAAACTTTATACCAAAACCAAATACACTATCCAAATCCAATCCAAACTAAGCCTACCCACTACCCTTTACCCCAACAGCCCAACCCCACTTACCCTTGGCCCAAAATACTTCCCAGCCCATACACCCTTTAATATTAAATGGGTTTGACCCCGTTGACTTGGTCAAATCCCTCCAAAAACCGCCTCCCCGTTTCTCCTTCCTCACATACCCTGCAAAACCATACCACCTTCATACCACCATACCAGCCCACTGTTTTGCCTCCACCTCACACAACACTCCAAGCAATTATACCCTCTCCACGCAACCTTTCCTGACAATAAAGAAAAAAAAAGGCGCCAAAAGCATTTTTGAATGGTTTAGATGCATTTGACCATTTCAATGGCTCAGATGAGATGGGAAACAGTCAGAGACATGTGGGGAACAAGAAAAGTCATCTATATATCAAGAGGGAAGCAGAGGGAAAGAATTATTAGTGTAGACATAGGAGTAGAATAATTTAGGTAGTGTAATTTCCTTTTCAGTTGTTCCTTTCAATTCAAATAGCTTGTAACCTGTTTAACTTATGTAATTTAAGCTTTATACAACATAAATTTCAAGTTTCATCTCTGTTCTCAGTTTATGCAATTTCCAAGTTTAGTTAAAAATCTCAAGTTGGTGAAATATTGTTGTTTGTTGTTATTTTGGATTAAAATAGCTCACATAAGCCTTGACAAAGCTTGTGAAGCTTTTAGAAATTTAAAATCAGCAATTAAGTAGATAAACTCAAAAATACTCAAAAATCAAGAAAAATAGAAAACAAATAAAAAAATAGTGGAAAGAAGAAGAAGAAGAAGCTGAAGCTGAAGCAGGGTGTTTATTTGGACTGAGATAACTTCATTGGTGTAGTGACAAGCTATTGGGGGTGTTCACAGTTCATGGTTCTTTGTTTCACAGCTCTCATCAATTGTAAGCAATTCATAATTTTTAAGTTTTATTAGTTTTATTGTTTATATAGTGTAACTTTAGTTTAATTATCTTTAAAATAGTTTAATTAATCTGTTTTAAGTTTAAAAAGTATAGTTGTAGTTTTAAAATAAAAAGTTTTAGTATAAAAGTTCCCTTAAAGGGGTGTTTGGTTTAGTAGAAATTAGTAGTTTTAAAAACAGTTTAGGTGTTAACTTTGGTTCTTACATGCTACACTAGGTTATATTAGTTCATTTAAATCATAAAAACCTAGGATAGTTTCAAAAGTCAAAATCACCAAATATTGCCTAATCACAGTTGACTGTTGGGATTGGAGGTTGCAAGATCATTCATTTTAGTTACAAAGTTGTTAGAATGCATTAATTTAATCATTTAGTAGCTTAGTACATTAATTTCAGTCATTTAGACCCAATCAAAATCCAAATAAGTCAAAGTTTTAGATTTCTCAAAAAAGTCAAATTATATTTTGTATTTGCATGGTTTTTGCAGAATTTTGAGAATTTCTAGTGCCTTCGTTTTAAGCCAAAATTGTTTGATCTTTTGGATTATAAAAGTTCCCCAGCTCGTCTACTTAGTGAATTTTTTCTAGGATTTTAGAGGTAGCTTTGGATAGCTTTTCAAGAGCTTGAATTGTCCCTTTTTTGCCCTGTTCTTCGAGTACCACAGCAGACTGCTGCGAATTTGAGCTCATTTAGAGCTTAATTTTGAGCTTATTTCGAGTTAGGATAAGCTATTATTAATTGTATAAGCTTGTTTAGTTAGTTGTTAGTTAGTTTGTAAAAGAAAATAGCCAAAAAAATAAAGTTTAGAAAAGAAGGAAAAAGTGGTATTCGAACCACTGACCTGTCGTATACTAGTCCAACACTCACCCAGTGTGCTAGTTAGCTCTTATTGTTATATTTGTGTATCCTTGTTTATTTAAGTATCATTTTAGCATCTTAATTTAAATACCTTATTTTACTAGTAGCTTATTAGATTATTTGTAGCTTATATAGAAAAAGCAGTCACACAATTTTATTTTTTATACCTTTGTAATCACTTGTAGTGTTTATATAAAAAAAAAAGTTTCGTAATTTTTAGAAAAGTTTTACTATTTTTAATCTATTTATTTAGTTTAAGTAGTAATTAAATTATAAAAAAAAAATATATATATAAAAATAAGAAAAATATAAATCTTTTTTTTTAGATAATTTTCTTTTGTCATTTTTAAGTTATAAAAAAATATTAGAACACTTGTAGGGTTAATTTTACATATATCTAAGTTATAATCGCGTTTTAATTAGTTCCCGACTCGCGTTTTTAGTATAATTTAGATTAAACGAAAAATAGAAAAATAGTGATAGCTTCTATTTAATAGATTTTATCTTGTTAAAAGCAAAATCAAAAGCAATCTAAATCATCAATCACTCTAATCCTAGCTTTTCACAGTTTTCCATTCACACCTCGTTGGGAAACGATCCGGGTGATCACTTGCCTGGTTTCACACTACATACGAGCATCCGGTTCCGAGTCTGCATTTGTTTAAATATAAGTGTTGGTTCGGGGCGGATCAAATTTTGGCGCCGCTGCCGGGGAGGTGTGCTGCGACAGTTGTGTAAGTTTTAGCGATTAGTGATTCGAGATCCTTCTATCAGAAGTTCCTATTTCCCAAAAACAATATAAAATACAAAAATATTTTTCTTTTCTTTTCTATATATATTATTATTATTATTATCATATAAAAAAATTAAAAACCCAAAAACATTTTTCGTTCTCTTTAATAAACAAATAATAAAATATTACCATCGAAAATCAAGACTGAGTACTACCTAACTGGGGGTACGACCATAATAAGTTCCCAAACCAAAGATTAAAACTTGCCTTTGTGTCGCTTGCGAATTCGGCTCACCTTTGATTGATAAACAAACTCTAACGGAGGTTCTAGGATAGTCTGACATTAAATTGTCGGACTGAAAGAAGCGGGTTTTTAAGGAGCGTAATTGCCCACCTTTGCTTCTCCGCCACTCTGTGCGTTTGTCAGTCAGAGAGCTACCGTACGCTGGTTGATTTAAGGTTTAAGTTCCTTGTGTTGTGCTTTGATCTTGTTAAAAAAAAAAAAAAAAAAAAAAAAAAAAAAAAAAAAAAAAAAAATTGAAAACCAAAAACCCAAAAATATTCACCTTTTCCCTCTTACCCCTTTTTGATTCTTTATCCCTTCACCTTCTATCCATTTGATTCTAACTTCTTCTATATTCTTATGGCATCTATCAACCCCGAATTCTTATTCGCGCTTGAAAAACTTCAAGCCTTGTCCAAGATTTCAAAAATTCGTGTTGATCATGATGATCCATTGATTCCTATTCCCTCTCCGATGAGGGAAATGGAACGAGAAACCGAGGTGACAAAGGACCAGGTACTTTCCTCTGACAAAGAAAGTGCTAAATACGTCCAACCTACGGTTATCCAAAAATCTAAGCTCACAATTACTCCTAAACCGTCAAGAATCGATCCTACTCTTTCACGATTTACGGTTAAAAGTTTGTCAAGCAAACGTACAGAGCTTAGATCAGTGACTGAAAAGAACGACTTGCCCAATCTCCACGTTATTCAAAAACAAAAACCAGAGACCATAACGGAAGTGGTGGAAATTCCTAGCTCTCAGAGCACACCACTTGTCCAACCTCCGGATTTTATTCCTTGTGTCGGTTGTGGTGAGCCGCTTTTCGGTTTGTCATGTCGTTGGTGTACATGTGAACAATGTGGAAATGATATTCGAGACGGAAGTTGTTTGTTCTGCGGTTCAAGGGATTCAATTACTTATGATCCAAATTCTTTCAATGAACCGCCAAATTTCTCCGACTACTCTCCACAGTCCCAAATGTCTTCATTTTACAACTATGGTTGTGAACAGTGTGGGGGACCTCCTAATGGTGGAAATTGCCATGGTTGTAGCATTGTGAATCCGGGAAACGGGTTTGTCTATGACCAATATCCTTATGATTCGCCAAATCAGTCACAGCAAATGTATTGTTGTGAGTACTGTGGTGGTCCACATTATGAATCCGATTGTCAAACAAGGACCCCGCTTGTCTATGAGCATGGCCCTTGTGACAATTTTGATCATTCTTATCAGGACCAACTTCCACAGTATCAAATGATTCAACCTCAGTCATCACCTCTTGAAGAATCTTTCGAAGATGTATTACAAAAACTTAAAAATTTTGTGGATACACTTAATGATTCGGCTGTTAATAATGCCCAAGAAAATTCACATGAGAAATCCATGGCAGAATTGTTAGCTGAAGAGCGGGCTGCTAAAATAAATTCCCAAGATGCATTTGAAAAATCTATTAAAGAATCAATTGCAAAAGAAAAAGCAGCCAGATCTAGCTCTCAATTTCGTTTCATTCCTGATGACAGTGATGATGAAGATATCTTAGATGATGATTCATCAAGTTCATCAGTTGAAAATCAGTCTGTTGTTATCACACCCGAGGTTCACACTCACTCTCTAAGTATGGGGGATGAGCTTCTTGATACAATTCCTGCAAAGGAATCTGACATATTCATAAAGTCTAGTATTGAGAACCTTGTCCCAATCCCAAGAGAGTCACAGGGAATTCTCGAGCATTTGTGTGATATCCCTCCTCCTCTTATCTTCCCAAAAGATCATGTTGAGATGTTCTCCGATTCTAATGATGACGATTCGTTATCTTGTGGAGACATCATCTATGTGGAAGAATTTCCTTCTGAGCCAGTCAGCTTAGAAGAAGAGAATGATGAGGAAATTGACACTGAAATCAAAGATGAAGCTCTTCGAGCAACATTATTGAATGTCAATCTTCTCATTTCTAAAATCGAGGCTTTCAAAGAAAAACCCATTTCATCTCCTATCCCCATAAAGGATAGTGACATACTTTCCGATGATTCTATTCCAGAAATGGAAGCCTTTTGTTTTGATCAGATGGGAGAGAAAATTAGTGGCAATACCACTTCTCATTCTTATAATTCTCTCCCCGATTATGAATCATTTACATTTGAGGAGTTCAAAGGTGAACTCACTCACATCAAATCCGAATATGATTCATTCATCTTTGATGAGTTCTTTTGTGAACTCACTCATATCATATCTCCGCCGGAGTATGATAACTTTTACTTTGATCTTGACAAAGAAAATCTTTGTGTTCCGGAGGGAGATGTTCTCAATACTGAGAATTTGATTGATATCACAATCCCATCCCTCCCACCCTTGAATTGTCTTGATCAGCCGAGCTTAAATGATGAGATTCATGATCCTGAAATCATGAATTCTCCTTCTACTGATGATGAGTTAGTCATGATTTTTATCATGACTTTCTTTCTCTTCTTCACCTACAGGGTGACTTCTCCTGTTCTTCACTCCTTAGGGAATGAAGACACTATCTTTGATCCCGGCATTTTCATTTATCATTTGTGAGCCGGATCTCTGTGTATATCTCATCGGAGTGGAACTTTCAAGTACTTCAGTGTTTATCCAAACATCTTGAACGAAAGTCCGATGGAGATTTTTTGTTCCACATGCTTCCCCAAGAACCAATTAATTCGGGGTCGAGTCAAGCTAGCGACTCGGTTAATAAAAACAGTAGCAAAATATGGGTTTTCACCCATGTCTCACCCTAGTGTGGGGGGATGCCCCACATGTTGTAAATATGTACAGTCAAAAAAAAAAAAAAAAAAAAAAAAAAAGTGTATATAAAATAATGGCTATTAGTATTTCCCTTTCACGTTCTAAGTGTTGGTTTAACAGCCGGTTCTTTGAATATTGAGGGCAATATTCAGTTCTAAGTGTGGGGGGGAATTCTAGCGAATTTGATCAAATGTACCATCTAGTACCCCCATTTTAGCCAAAATTTTAAAATTTTTTCTCACTTAGAACGTAATAAATGGTTATCAGTCCGCCATGTCTAACCCACATAAGGATTGGCTAATCCGAGAGCAAACGGCTCTTGGTAAAGATATATCAAATCCGTTTATGGCTTGCAATTTGCCCAAAATTGTATGGTATTCGACTCACCATATCCTAAAAAGTGAAGAGTTGGCTAGCCCGCAAGATTATGGCTTGTGGTAAAGGCAGTGAAAATCCATGATTGGTAATCAGCTCACCAAAGATAATATTCATAATTTATCTAAGAGTTGGCTAGTCCAGAAGCAAACGGCTTCTGGTAAAGACAAATCAAAACCGTTGACAGCTGATGGTTTGCTCAAAATCATTTGGTTATCATTGTACCAAAGTTCTTACTTGAACTGAAACAATTGGCTACTCCAGAAGTGATGGCTTTTGGTAAAGAGTCTTTCAAATCCATTAAATCTTCATAAAATATTGCTAGGGACTAGCAATAGTTTAGTGTGGGGGATTGATGAGTGTCTAAATACTCATCATTTTTGTCCCATCTGAACCGCCAAAACGTTTAAAAACATGCGAATATGCTTCAAAATACCGAAAATATCATTTGATCGTGTTTTTATGTGTTTCTTATGCAAAATGATTAAAAACGATCGAAAACGAGCATTATTTGCATACTTGGCAATTTTAGTCCCCGAACTTTGAAAAGTTGTCATAAAAGGTCCCCGAATATTTAAAAATGGAAAATAAACTTTTATGGTCCTTATTCTATTGCAACTTGTCACTAATGGTCCCTGGAATAAGTTTGGAAGTTTGACAGGATTGGTCCTCGAAGTTTCAGCAAATTACAAGATTGATCCCTATGCTTATTTATTAAACCAAAATCCGGATCTAAACTTTATACCAAAACCAAATACACTATCCAAATCCAATCCAAACTAAGCCTACCCACTACCCTTTACCCCAACAGCCCAACCCCACTTACCCTTGGCCCAAAATACTTCCCAGCCCATACACCCTTTAATATTAAATGGGTTTGACCCCGTTGACTTGGTCAAATCCCTCCAAAAACCGCCTCCCCGTTTCTCCTTCCTCACATACCCTGCAAAACCATACCACCTTCATACCACCATACCAGCCCACTGTTTTGCCTCCACCTCACACAACACTCCAAGCAATTATACCCTCTCCACGCAACCTTTCCTGACAATAAAGAAAAAAAAAGGCGCCAAAAGCATTTTTGAATGGTTTAGATGCATTTGACCATTTCAATGGCTCAGATGAGATGGGAAACAGTCAGAGACATGTGGGGAACAAGAAAAGTCATCTATATATCAAGAGGGAAGCAGAGGGAAAGAATTATTAGTGTAGACATAGGAGTAGAATAATTTAGGTAGTGTAATTTCCTTTTCAGTTGTTCCTTTCAATTCAAATAGCTTGTAACCTGTTTAACTTATGTAATTTAAGCTTTATACAACATAAATTTCAAGTTTCATCTCTGTTCTCAGTTTATGCAATTTCCAAGTTTAGTTAAAAATCTCAAGTTGGTGAAATATTGTTGTTTGTTGTTATTTTGGATTAAAATAGCTCACATAAGCCTTGACAAAGCTTGTGAAGCTTTTAGAAATTTAAAATCAGCAATTAAGTAGATAAACTCAAAAATACTCAAAAATCAAGAAAAATAGAAAACAAATAAAAAAATAGTGGAAAGAAGAAGAAGAAGAAGCTGAAGCTGAAGCAGGGTGTTTATTTGGACTGAGATAACTTCATTGGTGTAGTGACAAGCTATTGGGGGTGTTCACAGTTCATGGTTCTTTGTTTCACAGCTCTCATCAATTGTAAGCAATTCATAATTTTTAAGTTTTATTAGTTTTATTGTTTATATAGTGTAACTTTAGTTTAATTATCTTTAAAATAGTTTAATTAATCTGTTTTAAGTTTAAAAAGTATAGTTGTAGTTTTAAAATAAAAAGTTTTAGTATAAAAGTTCCCTTAAAGGGGTGTTTGGTTTAGTAGAAATTAGTAGTTTTAAAAACAGTTTAGGTGTTAACTTTGGTTCTTACATGCTACACTAGGTTATATTAGTTCATTTAAATCATAAAAACCTAGGATAGTTTCAAAAGTCAAAATCACCAAATATTGCCTAATCACAGTTGACTGTTGGGATTGGAGGTTGCAAGATCATTCATTTTAGTTACAAAGTTGTTAGAATGCATTAATTTAATCATTTAGTAGCTTAGTACATTAATTTCAGTCATTTAGACCCAATCAAAATCCAAATAAGTCAAAGTTTTAGATTTCTCAAAAAAGTCAAATTATATTTTGTATTTGCATGGTTTTTGCAGAATTTTGAGAATTTCTAGTGCCTTCGTTTTAAGCCAAAATTGTTTGATCTTTTGGATTATAAAAGTTCCCCAGCTCGTCTACTTAGTGAATTTTTTCTAGGATTTTAGAGGTAGCTTTGGATAGCTTTTCAAGAGCTTGAATTGTCCCTTTTTTGCCCTGTTCTTCGAGTACCACAGCAGACTGCTGCGAATTTGAGCTCATTTAGAGCTTAATTTTGAGCTTATTTCGAGTTAGGATAAGCTATTATTAATTGTATAAGCTTGTTTAGTTAGTTGTTAGTTAGTTTGTAAAAGAAAATAGCCAAAAAAATAAAGTTTAGAAAAGAAGGAAAAAGTGGTATTCGAACCACTGACCTGTCGTATACTAGTCCAACACTCACCCAGTGTGCTAGTTAGTTCTTATTGTTATATTTGTGTACCCTTGTTTATTTAAGTATCATTTTAGCATCTTAATTTAAATACCTTATTTTACTAGTAGCTTATTAGATTATTTGTAGCTTATATAGAAAAAGCAGTCACACAATTTTATTTTTTATACCTTTGTAATCACTTGTAGTGTTTATATAAAAAAAAAAGTTTCGTAATTTTTAGAAAAGTTTTACTATTTTTAATCTATTTATTTAGTTTAAGTAGTAATTAAATTATAAAAAAAAAATATATATATAAAAATAAGAAAAATATAAATCTTTTTTTTAGATAATTTTCTTTTGTCATTTTTAAGTTATAAAAAAATATTAGAACACTTGTAGGGTTAATTTTACATATATCTAAGTTATAATCGCGTTTTAATTAGTTCCCGACTCGCGTTTTTAGTATAATTTAGATTAAACGAAAAATAGAAAAATAGTGATAGCTTCTATTTAATAGATTTTATCTTGTTAAAAGCAAAATCAAAAGCAATCTAAATCATCAATCACTCTAATCCTAGCTTTTCACAGTTTTCCATTCACACCTCGTTGGGAAACGATCCGGGTGATCACTTGCCTGGTTTCACACTACATACGAGCATCCGGTTCCGAGTCTGCATTTGTTTAAATATAAGTGTTGGTTCGGGGCGGATCAATAAACTTTATCTTTAGCAAAGCATAAATACAAGTTAAGTCTTTTACATATATAGTTATAAGCTTTTAAAAACTCATAACATGCTACATACATGATCACTAGTTTATACATGATACATACATGTTACATACATTTTACATTTTACATATTACATTTTATTTCTTAAAATGGAAATTTGTACAATGACATCATGGCATACATCATATTGAGATCTTTAGATATCTTGAAGATTTTGAGAATATCATGGAAAGATCTTCAAGCAAAGAATTGGATATGGTAATATCTTTGATAGATTTGGAAAGATATTTGAAGATTTGCTGTCAAGGACTGGCGGATCCAAATTGCATAACGGACGGAACCCTTAATTTGGTTCCGCCCAATCCGTGGCCTGTTTTATCATTTTGCCTATAAATACCAGGCCACTCATTCTTGTTTACTCATCACTTTTAGCATAAACAACATTCATTCATTCTTTCATTCATTACTAACCCATTCATATTACATATTTTATTTGTAGTGATATTTATTTTGTAGCAAAGAGATCAAAGCATCACAAGCTTCAACATACTGTTGCAAGACTTGTTATATTAGTCACTGTGTGATTTAGTTGTATTTCACACATCATTTTTGTACCAATCTTTCATATACCTCAGTAGAGTCCGGTTAGTATTTTAGTCCTTAAAATACATAGAGTGTCAGGAGTGGTTGTGCCCTTGTAAAAGAACTCGGTATCTAGCTTTGTACCGGAAAAAGAGTAAGCGAGGTGTAAAGGTTTTCTCCGCCTAGAAGGGAGCTTGTTTCTTAGTTAAGAAAAACTCTCGAGTTAGAGGCTCGAGGAGTGGAGTAGGGCAAGGGAGAGAGTCCTTGTAGACCGAACCGCTATAAAAATCCGTGTTGAGGTTTCTTTCTCTATTTACTAGTTATATATTGTTTATTGTTTGCATAACTTTGAAATCACGTTAAGTATTCAAAGAAAAAAAATTTTAAAACGGTAAAACTATTCAACCCCCCTTCTAGTTTTCCACAACGCCAATTACTACATAAGTTTTAGTATTTCATATCAAACATTTGTATTTAATTCAATGTATTTCATTATGATCTTTAACATTGAATTTTCTGCATTATTTAATATGATTGGCTAAACACCTTTTGTGTTAGTCTAGTTATGAAATTTTTATTGCTATGATTTAGTTTTCTCATTTTCTTATCGCTTTATGTGCATATTTTCTTTACTTATTCATGGACACTCTTGTTTCGGTAGTGTTAATGTTTGGTAGTATCTAGGAAGCTAGGATAATTGACCATCAGACCCTAGACGAGTAGGCTGCGAGTAGTGGTAAGAATTGACCATAGGACTACCACTATCTTGTGTGCGAATTGACCATAGGATCACCTATTAAACGGAGATGCTTAAGAAGTTAGGGGAAACCTAAGTTCAGAGATGTCGGGTTTCATAAGAATAGGTCTAGATTGTAGCTGGTGCTTAATGACTTAACATATGTTACCCACGAACTCCGTCGATTGTATGATGACAGAATAGGAATCTATGTGACAAAGGCTTGACGAATTTACCCGACGAGTCTAGTGACGTTTAACCCCACATGAAGCGAAGCATTAATAGGAAAACTTAATTTTGGCGTAACAAGATTAGTAATTAGGCTAGCACATTTCTCCATACTGATTGTTCATTACTTTTATTTTGCTTTCGTTTTCATTTCATTTCATTAGCTTAATTATTAATCAATTCAAAACCCCCTTTAAAATCAGTGACATTAGATTTAAATTAGGATCCACACTCATAGCTCTTGGAACGACCTCAACTTTACCGATTACTACACCATACACGACCGGGTACACTGCCCGTTAGTGCATAGGTAGAGTAGGTAGACGAGAAATTATAAATATTGAAACCTGGTCTGAAATCCAGCATCAATACTATTGCTACCAATATTGTGAACAAGAGAAAGAAAAGGTTGAAACAAATTAGAAAGGATTAAAAGGGCAAAGAAAACCTTAAAATGGGTGACTTCATTGTTTGCCAAGAATTTACAACAAGGAAGGAAATGACAGAGAAGATAAGAATGTATGCTTTAGAGACTAGAAGAATTGTTAAGGTGAAGAAGTGTGATTACAAATGAGTGAGAGCATACTATAACGGGCTTGTTTTGAGTTATGGTAAGGGGAAGCATGCAGATGATGATGATGACAACTCAAAGCAAGGATGTTCTCAAAATAATCCTTTTTCTTCAAACTTAAAGGGAAAGATTAGGACATCTGATGAACTGAAATAAGTACATTTTATTACTATCATTTATCCTATTAATTTGACTTGTTTTATTATATTATGTATGAGGATTGATACTTAATCGTTTACTTTTGTAATTCTCAGGTAAAAACAAGCATTTGGTGAAACTTGGCGATTTTGGACTAATTATGGAGCAAAACATGCAAGAAGTTAAGAGTCTACTGAAATGGACAAGATCAAGACAAATCTGCTCCAGATGCGCCGCATCTTGCTTATCACATACGGCGCATCACTATCAATATTTCACCAGATACGATCCAAGATACAAGAGGACATGCGCCGCATCTACTTATGGAGTTACGCCGCATCTTCTGGCGGTGTACGAATATTCATGAATATTATAATCTTGGACCCCACGCGAAGTTAAGTCAATGCGCCGCATCTACTTACTAGATGCGCCGCATCTTACCCTCAGACAGAAACTATAAATACCCCAAGACCAGACGAATTCCGAAGCTTTTTAGTCAACACACAGAAGGCCGAAGTACAGAAACCTAGGACAAATTCAGTCGATTAAGGCAGCACAAGACACACCCAAACGAAGATACAAGAGCTGTAAGAAGGTGTTGCATGTGTTTAATTCATTAAGTAGTTTTGTTTTATTGTGTTAGTAAACTTTAATTCATCAAGATTGGTGGCTTGTGTAATGTGACAACGGAAAGATTGCACTCCCTTAAAACTGCTTTCTCATTAATTAAAGTTTATATGTTGATGTCTTTGGTGACTTTTATTAGTGCATTGATAACCTCTGTGTCTAGCTGAGCGTTGATCGGGTCGCCATGCCTCTGCCCTCGCCTATTTATTAGATCGCCTATGCATTCTATGGTCTGTAGAAAAGTAGGAAGAAAAATAAATAGGATAGTCATAAGTAATCATTAAGGGTTTACTCGCAGATAAGATTAGAACCAACGAGAAAGGACTTAATCTTGGTGCATTGCATCGAACTATACACTTCATATAAAACTAGAAATAAAACAAGTGACAAACTACTTATCTATCAGGACAACCCTCTTATTGTCTCAAGTATTTATCTGTGTACGTGTGTGCTATTCGCTGATTCGTGCCTATTGGTTTAGTTTATTATTTAATTGCAACCAAATCGTGCCAATCTCTCAGGCTGAACCCTCTTGCGTTAGATTAGGTTGTATAGCTAACTTAATATATTAAAATACTGATTAGAATAACTAGATAATACGTTCCACTCTTAGTGATCGACACTCTACTTACCATTATATTCATACTGACCGGGTACACTGCTCGTTAAGTGTGTGTGTTATTGATAAGTCGGCTAAATATAAATTTAAAACTTGAGTAGGCATTAATACTGCTAAACCGCAACGACATACACGCGCATCAAGTTTTTGGCGCCGTTGCCGGGGAGTGAATTGTTATTATCTGTTAATTTGATTAGTATTTTAATTAGGTTTTTTATTTTTTATTTTTTTTATCTAACCATTAATTTTGTTGTGTATTAGATTAATTTGCATTCATTGTACTATTTTGCATATTTTCTGTTTTTGTGTGCTATTTGTTTGTTTTCTTTGTGTTTATTTTCGTGTGTTTTATTTGTTTTTAATTTTTTCGTATTTTCTGCATACTGCTATCGTTGTACTGAGCTAAATCGAACGATACGGCGCATCTGATTTCTCAGATACGGCGTATTGCGTTTAATTTTTATAAAATACAACGCGTTTAATTAATTCGATACGACGCATCTTTTCCCCAAGATACAACGTATCCGTTTTTTGATAATTTTTTTTTCTAAACGTTAACGCCATACGACGCATCTGCTTCAGCAGATACGGCGTATCTATCATTTTAATTAAAAACAGTTTTCGAATTATTAAACAGATACGGCGTATCGATTTTTATCGATACGGCGCATCTTCTGAATCAAAAATCTTATATTTTGAAACGTAACGAAAATACGGCGCATTAACTTTTGTTAATACGACGCATTTAATTTTTAATAAATATCGATTTTTGATTATTAAAATTGATACGGCGCATTCGAATTTCTAAGCGGCGTATCTATTTTCTGAATAAAAGACTGATTTAATTTTAACGATTATAAGATACGGCGTATCCAACTTTTTGGATACGGCGCATCGTCTGCAGATATCAGCAACTTTTATTTTTCTTATCTCCGAACGGAAAATACTCTGACCCTTATACCTGGAAACTTTTACTTTGAAATCTACCTCTCTTTAATTTTCAGGAACAATGTTCGATATTTTCCCCAACTTGTTCAGAAGACCCCAAAGAAATCTTACCATGGAAGAGTTTGCACTACAAATCGCTCAAGCAAATGAAAAAGAACATCATGAAGCAAGAAACTTTATTAATGAATTCAAAGGCAGTCATGAGCTTTTACTAAAGGAACAAAACAACATGATTTATGGATTGGCAATTGAAGTGCACCAATTGTCAACGGTGCTTAATAGGGTTCTTTTGGTAAAGCAAGACTTGAAAGGGATTACAACTAGAGGCGGAAAGTCGACCTTTCAGATCGGAGAGACACCCGAGGATGACGGTACAAACAAGATTTCCCCTGAATCTTTATCACCTGAGCAAGAGCAACCAAAAGAGACTAATCCGGAACCTGTAATCAGAGAAGAACCTTCTGTTGAGCCTAAGCGATCAACACTACCTTTCCCACATAGGGTAAGGAAAGAGAAAGAAGATGCCTATCAAAAGAAATTCATGGAGAATCTCAAGCAGCTGCAGCTAAGCATACCATTTATGGAAGCCCTGGTGCAAATGCCAAAATATGCTAAATATCTGAAGAGCTTGCTTACAAACAAGTCTAAACTTGAAGAGGCTTGCACCATAACCATGGGGAAAAGAAGCTCAGCTGCATTGCTCAACAAACTTCCGTCTAAAGAAAAAGATCCAGGGAGTTTCACTATTCCTTGTCAAATTAAAAATTTGCATATTGAAAATGCTTTAGCCGACCTAGGAGCTAGTATAAGTCTTATGCCCTCTTCTATGTATGATAAATTAGGTCTTGGTGAACCAAAACCTACTAGGATGTGCTTAGAACTAGCTGATAGGTCCATACAATACCCATTAGGAATAGCTGAAAATATATTAATAAAAGTTGATAAATTTGAATTACCTATCGACTTTGTTATCCTCGATATGCCTGAAAATTCTAGAACTCCAATAATATTAGGACGACCGTTTTTAGCCACTGCTAGGGCCATAATTGATGTTTTTAATAAAAAGATAACTCTTACCATAGGAAAAGATGAGGTTGAGTTTAACATGGAACAATCTATGAGTAAAGATAAATCCGATGACGATGAATGCTATAATATCGATGTTTCTGATGACACGATTAATCAATTTACTCAGAAATTGTTAAAAAGTAATTTGCTTGATTCTTTTCTGCTTAAAAATTTAGAAAACACAATTGCTATAGAAGATCAAGTTGATGAGAATACTATTGATTATAATTTAGCTGCTGACTCTGCTGTATGTAACGTGATACGGCGCATCGAAAATATCGATGCGGCACATCTATCTGATGACAGCAGCGATATAGTTAAAGAACAAGTTTATTCCGCTAGTGCTACTGAAATTGATAGTGTTAAACCTGTGCTTAAGGATCTCCCTTCTACTTTGGAGTATGCCTATCTAAATGGGAACATTAATTCGCCCGTTATTATTGCATCTAACTTAACGCCAAAAGAAAAAGAATCACTTTTGCAGGTACTGTATAAACGAAGAGGAGCATTAGCGTGGAGTATGTCTGATATTAAGGGAATTAGCCCGTCATTTTGTACACATAAAATCCTTATGGAGGATGAATTCAAACCAACTATCCAACCTCAAAGGCGTTTGAATCCAAAAGTCCAAGATGTGGTGAAAAATGAAATTGTGAAATTACTTGACTCCGGACTTATCTACCCAATTTCCGACAGCTCGTGGGTCAGTCCTATCCACGTTGTACCAAAAAAAGGGGGAATGACGGTAGTACTCAATGACGATAATGAACTAATTCCTTCAAGAACTGTTACCGGATGGAGAGTTTGCATCGACTACCGCAAACTCAATGATGCTACGCGAAAAGATCACTTCCCTCTTCCATTTATTGATCAAATGTTAGAAAGACTATCAGGTCATGATTATTATTGTTTCTTAGATGGTTTTTCAGGTTTCTTCCAAATACCAATTGCCCCTGAGGATCAAGAGAAGACAACTTTCACCTGCCCTTATGGAACCTTCGCCTATAGGAGAATGCCGTTCGGACTATGCAACGCCCCTGCTACTTTCCAACGTTGTATGACGGCTATCTTCCATGATATGGTAGAAGACTTTATGGAAGTCTTCATGGACGACTTCTCGGTGTTCGGTAACTCATTTGGTGATTGTCTTTTTAAACTTGATAAAATGCTTGCTAGGTGTGAAGAAACTAACCTTGTTCTTAATTGGAAAAAATGTCACTTTATGGTTAGAGAGGGAATTGTGTTAGGACATAAGATTTCTGGGAAAGGTATAGAAGTCGATAAGGCTAAAATTGATGTAATTGCTAAACTACCTTACCCCACTAATGTAAAAGGTGTTAGAAGTTTTTTAGGGCATGCAGGATTTTATCGTAGGTTCATAAAGGATTTTTCAAAAATATCTAGGCCTATGACCCAATTATTGCTAAAAGATGCGAAGTTTGATTTTTCTGAAGATTGCAAAAAGGCGTTTAACATACTTAAAGAAAAACTAACTTCTGCACCAATTATAATTTCACCGGATTGGAATCTGCCTTTTGAACTAATGTGTGATGCTAGTGATTATGCTGTTGGAGCTGTACTTGGCCAGAAGATTGATAAGAAATTTAAGCCAATTTATTATTCTAGCAAAACATTGAATAATGCCCAAGAACATTATACCACCACGGAAAAAGAACTTTTAGCGGTAGTTTTTGCATTCGATAAATTTAGATCATATCTTATATTGTCAAAAACTATGGTTTACACTGACCATTCTGCTTTGAAGTATTTGTTCAATAAACAGGATGCCAAGCCAAGGCTTACTAGGTGGGTTTTATTGCTCCAAGGATTCGATATTGAAATTAAAGATAAAAAGGGTGCCGAGAACCTAGCTGCTGACCACTTATCTAGACTTGAAAACCCTGATATGGAGGTGCTTGACGAAAAGGAAATAGCTGATGACTTTCCTGATGAACACCTTATGATGGTAGGAATTAAGAGCAATAATAATGGACCATGGTATGCCGACTATATAAACTTTATTGTTGCAAATGAAATTCCAAAAGGGCTAACATCCGATGAGAAAAGAAGGTTTCTAACTCGCGCTAGCGAGTATATTTGGGATGAACCTTATGCCTTTAAATTATGTCCTGACAATATTTTCGAAGATGCGTAGATGGTGATGACATCCCGGCAATATTGGCACATTGCCATTCAGGGCCAACGGGGGGACATCACGGTGCAGTCATCACAAGAAGAAAGATCCTTGATGCGGGATTTTATTGGCCCACTATGTTGGATGATGCAAAAGACTATATAAAAGGATGTGATGCGTGTCAACGATCCGGGAATATAACGTCAAGAAACGAAATGCCGCAAAACTATATCCATGTATGTGAAGTTTTTGACATATGGGGATTGGACTTCATGGGACCGTTTCCTGAATCTAAAGGTAATAAATATATTTTGGTTGCTGTTGATTACGTATCAAAATGGGTCGAAGCGCAAGCATTACCAACAAACGACAGCAAGGTAGTACTTAAATTTTTACAAAGTTTGTTCTCTAGGTTTGGAATTCCTAAAGCATTGATTAGTGATAGGGGGACACACTTTTGTAATCATCATCTGGGAAGAGCCTTGCAGAAATATGGAGTATATCATAGGGTTTCCACCGCATACCATCCTCAATCCAATGGGCAAACTGAAGTAACCAATAGGGCTATAAAGCGAATTCTTGAAAAAACGACTGGATATAATCCAAAAGGGTGGTCTGACAAGTTAAATGATGCTTTATGGGCATTCCGTACAGCATATAAGACACCATCGGGATGCACTCCATTTCGTCTTGTATACGGAAAAGCATGCCACCTACCGGTTGAAATTGAACAAAGTGCATATTGGGCTTTGACGAATTGTAATATGGATATGGAAGCTGCAACGAAGAACCGTTTCATGGAACTTAATGAACTCTATGAACTAAGAGATGAGGCCTACAAAAATACTAAGATCTACAAAGAAAGAACTAAAAGATGGCATGACTCGAGGTTACGTGGGGATAAAACGTTTACTATTGGAGAGAAAGTGCTACTATTTAATTCTAGATTAAAGATGTATCCTGGTAAACTTAAATCAAGATGGACGGGTCCGTTCGTTGTCAAGAAAGTGTATCCATATGGAACTATTGAAATATGCGATAAAAATGGTTATATATTCAAAGTAAACGGGCAACGTGTGAAGAAATACTTTGATAATAAAATTGAGGATAATGAGAACGAGGTGGTGGAGTTTGAACCTGACGTATTGGAATAAAGAGCTGAACGTGAGTCTAACTTGAAGACTCTGGAATAAAGACAAGTGCTGACCGGGAGACAACCCGGAGAAATTTTTATTATTCTGTTTTTGTGTCGAGTCAGTCAGGCCGCAGAGGATACGGCGCATCTCCATCCTGAGATGCGACGCATCTCCTGCAATGGTCATATCTTTACTTTTTCTGCATTTTTTATTTTCGACTTTAAAACTTTTTATCAGTTTATTTTAATGCGGCGCATCCCTGGTTAAGGATGCGGCGCATCTTCTATTCTGATCCGTATTTATTCCAGGCTCGATACGGCGTATCTTCTTCCATAAGATACGGCGCATCGACTGACCTGATGATTTTCATTTTTTAATTTTTATGTTTTATTTTTATCTAACTACTAATGTGTTATGCAAGTTGAACCTTTCTTACCTTAGGTGTGTTTTGAAGCCTTGGTGGTATTATAGATTCCTGCATTTCCTGTGGATACATCTAATATGAAGCTTAAACGTTCTAATCCACAAGAAAGATGATTTTTGCTCTTATACAAATGGAGGATCATACCGAGCAAATCTCAGGGGAGTTTTTCTGTTCTAATTCTTTTATTTTCCAGTTTTTAACCTTTCATGCAAACAACGAGGACGTTGTTTAACTTAAGTGGGGGGATTGGAGAATTAGAACACTTAACACTTACTTGTCCTAAACTTTTCAAAATATGCTTAAAATGTGCTTAATATATAAAAATTTTAAAATTTTTAGCATGTTTTTGTTTAAAGTCTAAGTTGCATAGCTGCACACATGACGTTATTTTCAAAAATTGTGATTTTTCAAAATTCACAAATCTATGAGTGTGCCGGTGACTTGTAAACTTTAGAACTTGGCTTGTATACTATTCGAGACCACCATAATAAGTATTATTTATATAATTGGAATGACTTGTCTAAATTGGTAAATTTCTAGGATTACACCCAAAAGCCTTTATATGTTATGTGTTATTAGCTAACTACACTGGTTAGTTAACCCCCGTATAAACCCTTTTGTTACTCTCATTTTTAGAGTAAGATACCCCTAGAAAAACACTCAGAGCCATTCCTTTCGTTTCTTACACCTTTGTTAAAATGTTTCGTAACACCTTTACACCTTAGCCTACCCTGTAGATTAGAATCCGTGGTTGGTTAATTGCTATAGGCAAAGTGTGTTTCCTTACATTACCTGTGTTCGCGTGCGTAATTCATTATCTATGGTTAGGTCGGGAAATTGCACAATGCAATTGGAGTGAAAGTAAATATTGTATCTTTGAGTTTATTTTTCGTGTGTTTACTACTTTCACTATTACCGTTATTTCTGAAGTCATGAAAAGTATGGAAAAATTATCCAGAATTATCGTTATAGTGATGTGGTGAAATTTTACACATCTATATATATGTTGATGTCAAAAAAAAAAAAAAAAAAAAAAAAAAAAAAAAAAAAAAACGAAAAAATTAGAAAAGAAAAAGAAAAAAAAGAAGAAGAGTTGGATGTTTGATTTAAACCAACTTATGTAAAGTTATGTAAGTGGTCGATATCACCACTAATTGTTGTACTATATCTATGGATTGAATGGGAGTTGGCAGTTATGGGAACACCAACTAAGGTTTATTCTTTGATTAAGATCTTGTTGAGTATAATTCGTGTCTACCTAAAGCGTGTGTTTCAAGTGTTAAAGCGTGAGTTATTCAATGATATGAGTCTTATTCATGGGATGGTTGGGATAGTGATTAACCACACTTAGGATTTTAATTTATTTGTTTTGTTTATTTTTCATTTTACACCAATTTATATCCCAAATATTATCCATACCCTGTATTATTCTTTATCCAACCAAACATTTGATTTATTGAGATTAGGGATTTGAGCAATCTTAAGTATCGTAGTCGTGGATTCGGCTATGTATTTATGATTTTGTCGCCCTTTTTGATATATTATTATTGGTGAAGTTTGGACCTATCTTTAGCCTATTCGAGTTAAGGATTTGAGCAATTGCAAGTATCGTGTTCGTGGATTCGATCATGTATTTGTGATTTTGTCGCCTTTTCTGGAATTTGAGATCGATAGAGATTAAGAATAATTAACCCTTAAACCTAAAAAACCCTTTTTACCGCTTTAGACTTGTTATTCCTTGGCTTTAGTGGGGGAGATGTGTATACTTGCCAAGCTTATGATAGAATATTCGTCACGACTGGACAGTTAAACGATTAGATTTGCTTTTATCAAATTATTTTATTTTACTTCTAATTCGTTAAGTGTTTAGTTGTGTGATTATGACAAAAATGAATACATGCTTAAATATAAAAATAAATCCTAATATCTTTTAGGATACATTTTCATAAGAATAATTCTAAGGTTTACTTGGGGACAAGTAAAGTTCAAGTGGGGGGATATTTGATGAACTCAAATAAGTACATTTTATTACTATCATTTATCCTATTAATTTGACTTGTTTTATTATATTATGTATGAGGATTAATACTTAATCGTTTACTTTTGTAATTCTCAGGTAAAAACAAGCATTTGGTGAAACTTGGCGATTTTGGACTAATTATGGAGCAAAACATGCAAGAAGTTAAGAGTCTACTGAAATGGACAAGATCAAGACAAATCTGCTCCAGATGCGCCGCATCTTGCTTATCACATACGGCGCATCACTATCAATATTTCACCAGATACGATCCAAGATACAAGAGGACATGCGCCGCATCTACTTATGGAGTTACGCCGCATCTTCTGGCGGTGTACGAATATTCCTGAATATTATAATCTTGGACCCCACGCGAAGTTAAGTCAATGCGCCGCATCTACTTACTAGATGCGCCGCATCTTACCCTCAGACAGAAACTATAAATACCCCAAGACCAGACGAATTCCGAAGCTTTTTAGTCAACATACAGAAGGCCGAAGTACAGAAACCTAGGACGAATTCAGTCGATTAAGGCAGCACAAGACACACCCAAACGAAGATACAAGAGCTGTAAGAAGGTGCTGCATGTGTTTAATTCATTAAGTAGTTTTGTTTTATTGTGTTAGTAAACTTTAATTCATCAAGATTGGTGGCTTGTGTAATGTGACAACGGAAAGATTGCACTCCCTTAAAACTGCTTTCTCATTAATTAAAGTTTATATGTTGATGTCTTTGGTGACTTTTATTAGTGCATTGATAACCTCTGTGTCTAGCTGAGCGTTGAACGGGTCGCCATGCCTCTGCCCTCGCCTATTTATTAGATCGCCTATGCATTCTATGGTCTGTAGAAAAGTAGGAAGAAAAATAAATAGGATAGTCATAAGTAATCATTAAGGGTTTACTCGCCGATAAGATTAGAACCAACGAGAAAGGACTTAATCTTGGTGCGTTGCATCGAACTATACACTTCATATAAAACTAGCAATAAAACAAGTGACAAACTACTTATCTATCAGGACAGCCCTCTTATTGTCTCAAGTATTTATCTGTGTACGTGTGTGCTATTCGCTGATTCGTGCCTATTGGTTTAGTTTATTATTTAATTGCAACCAAATCGTGCCAGTCTCTCAGGCTGAACCCCCTTGCGTTAGATTAGGTTGTATAGCTAACTTAATATATTAAAATACTGATTAGAATAACTAGATAATACGTTCCACTCTTAGTGATCGACACTCTACTTACCATTATATTCATACTGACCGGGTACACTGCTCGTTAAGTGTGTGTGTTATTGATAAGTCGGCTAAATATAAATTTAAAACTTGAGTAGGCATTAATACTGCTAAACCGCAATGACATACACGCGCATCAAGTTTTTGGCGCCGTTGCCGGGGAGTGAATTGTTATTATCTGTTAATTTGATTAGTATTTTAATTAGGTTTTTTATTTTTTATTTTTTTTATCTAACCGTTAATTTTGTTGTGTATTAGATTAATTTGCATTCATTGTACTATTTTGCATATTTTCTGTTTTTGTGTGCTATTTGTTTGTTTTCTTTGTGTTTATTTTCGTGTGTTTTATTTGTTTTTAATTTTTCGTATTTTCTGCATACTGCTATCGTTGTACTGAGCTAAATCGAACGATACGGCGCATCTGATTTCTCAGATACGGCGTATTGCGTTTAATTTTTATAAAATACAACGCGTTTAATTAATTCGATACGACGCATCTTTTCCCCAAGATACAGCGTATCCGTTTTTTGATAATTTTTTTTTCTAAACGTTAACGCCATACAACGCATCTGCTTCAGCAGATACGGCGTATCTATTATTTTAATTAAAAACAATTTTCGAATTATTAAACAGATACGGCGTATCGATTTTTATCGATACGGCGCATCTTCTGAATCAAAAATCTTATATTTTGAAACGTAACGAAAATACGGCGCATTAACTTTTGTTAATACGACGCATTTAATTTTTAATAAATATCGATTTTTGATTATTAAAATTGATACGGCGCATTCGAATTTCTAAGCGGCGTATCTATTTTCTGAATAAAAGACTGATTTAATAAAGTTGTAGGTAAGAAATAGGGATACAACTGTAAAGATTCAAGTTGAAACAAACACTAATTTACAAGGTTCTTCTTTGGAAGTGTCCAACAACATCAACAATGGTTCAGTTTAATCGAGTAATGGAGGAGATCAAAGTAGTGGACCCTAAAGCTCATGATTGGTTACAAAAGATACTACTATCATCATGGTTTAGGTCACATTTTAAGGTATAATATAATCTTAGCATGTCTTTCAAGCATTATTATTTGAATGCTCAAAACAGATGCTGGTACTTTATGTAACATACAAGGAGAGCAAAATGTGACATCCTACTAAAAAACTCATGTGAAGTTTTAATAGTAAGTTGGTGGATGGCAGAGATCAAATAATCATTGGTTGTTTGGAATACATTAGTGTCACACCCCAAAAATGACGCAGTGAAATGGCATTTACGGGGTATGACTTCATAGTTAAGAACACAAGGTGTCACAATAGAGAAACACTAAAAGCATAACATACGACAGATAATAGTCGCAAACTCCCACAAATGGGATAAGTACAAAGATCCAAAATAAACATAAGTCTTAAAGTCAAACAACATCGCTAGAAAATAACAAAATGCAACTCTACGGGATATACCCCAGGAGGGTCTTGTCTTAAGTCTTGCTAAGCCAGTCAATACTCAACCTTCTAAGCAACTCTAATAACACCTGAAAATGGTACTATAAAACGTCAACATAATGTTGGTGAGCTCGTAGGTTTAAAAGTAAAACCGTTGAGCTGTGATAGCATAGTGTAGGAAAAAAGTGAGCATGATAACCAATTATAAGCACAAGTCAAAACAAAATAGTGTCGCGCCAACTGAACCTGCCACGATCGTTGCACACATAAACAGTACACACAGTGGGGAGCTACCCCGATAGATCTATCATAATGCTTCGGCTCTCAAAAGAGTTAACAGTTGCGCATTCATGTACACACATGCAAAATATTTAGTAGCACATAATCGTATCAACGCACATAATGTCCAGAATCATGAAAACAGTATAATCACAGCATGAAAAATAGTTAAAATATCATTTGAGTACCATTTTCCCCCAAGGAAAACATAATGAAAAAGGGGCTACGAGAACTCACCTTAATCAAGCAATGCACAACACAATAACTCAAGGGTATTGTGTAGCACACGGCAACTAGGACATCACAGCACAACGGACTCAGCACGACCTAATAATATAAAGACTCGTCTTAACATATATCTCATAAGATAATTAAAGACGTAAAAGTTTCCAAACGTCAACTATTCCCATTCCCAAAATTATTCCAATTTCCATTTCAAAAATAATTTCGTTTTATCCGTTTATTAGAGTTTGGTATCATCATTCATGTAACGGAAGGAGGAAACTGACTCAAGAGTACACACCCCAAAAAGGAAACAACAAAACAAAATTTGACGCGGAGAGTGTTGACAAGAACTCGAGTCAAGAAGAGATGACGGAGAGAAACCAAAAAGATAACAAATAGCAAACACAACAAATAAGATGAATAGGTTGGTAGGCGTCGATACTTTCCCATAATCCCATTTAGTTATAAAAGTATACTCGTTTTATAGTTTAAAAGTAAAATTTCACCACGACTCGTTCGTTCATTGAACGTTTCCAAGTCGTAGGACTTTATTAGAAATAATTTTCAAAGTAGTTTAGGTGATGTGTAATATATAAATATTATTGTTCGTTAGACATTATTTTCATTGTTTACCCGTTGCGAATCGAATATATTAAAATCATCATGAGTCTAATGTACTATATTCATTTCGTGTCCAATGGTCCAAAATGTCCAAGGTCCAATAATATTCCAAGTCCAAGTATGTTTTCCAAGTTCGGTGTTGCAAATATCCCATAGAATCCCGACTACCAGTCAACAAATAAATAATCTAACAAGTTCAAACACTAAAGTCTACGGGTAGCGTGTCTCAAATAATCCAACTACTCTCTTGTGTCTCCAAAAATCATTACCCATTTAATTTACTAAATCACTTTATTATTAAATAAGTCTAATAATAACTTTTACTTTTAAAATTTACTAAGTAAATTTTTATTTTACTTTCTTTTCTCTTGGTTCCACACGAGCCGTTTTCTTAATTTGAGTCACGACTAATAGTCATTTACGGGTCAAACCAAAGTCAAAGTCCCGTAAGTCCAAATTTTGGCAAACCAAGTCTTCCCGAGACCAAGAGGTCTCGGCAAATCCTTGTTACGGCCACAACATCACAAATATTAAACCAATTAAATCTCGCAACCATAACACACGACCTCACAGTCCAATATTTACACAGTCAAATTCTATATATATACTAATTCCCATTGTCAGCGGATACTAAAAAAAAAATGAATCGATGGTTATAAAAATAATAAACCTTAGCCCGTTTATTTTATAAAACAAATAACTAAACTTATAGATTATTATAAAGTTGACTTTAACTCTCTTTTTAAATTTACCATAAAACCCAACTGCATAATCAAACATGTTCGACACTAGTTTTTTTTTCTTGACAAATCTCATGAGATGATAAATTCTCAAGTTTGGCATTACAGATTGAAGATTATATATATATATATATATATATATATATATATATATAGGGAGACTTTCTTGCGAGAACCATCTTATCTGCGAGAACTGACAGAACCACCAAAAACATACATGCACGCCTTTTAAAATAAAATAAAAATATATGCAAATCATCAATAATCGTAAGTATCCACCTATGTTCTTCAATATCATCATGAACTCATCATCTTTTTTCACAAAAACCTTACACACGGCCGCAATATTGTCATTGCACGCCTTATAAGAACATACATGCACACCTTCAAAGAAAAATTTTGTATTTCCAATTTCTTATCAAATTCTTTAGAACAACCATGTTTTTTTAAAAACATATATGTTGTTTTTAGAACATATGTGCAAAAATCACATATTGAAGGCGTGCATGCATGTTTTTGGTGGTTCTGTCAATTCTCGCAGATAAGATGGTTCTCGCAAGAAAATCTCACTATATATATATATATATATATATATATATTTTAAACTGGGACGTTAAAACATAACTCTTTCTATATTCGGTTACAGAATTAAAACGATTATGGTTTATAATATGGATATAACGTTCTGTTTAGACCTTTCAAACAAAACGTGACATTAAAATGGTTCTATGCAAAACATGTACCATCTTATGCAAGATCGAAGTCTCGTTCTATACTATGGCTCAAGTCCACAATCCAAAAAAAATACCCAGTAACTAATCGGACCAAAAATAAAAATAACATGTCAATATGTCCAAGTCATATATCACAAGTCCATTATAGGCTATCAAGGTCACACCGAGACCACGGGGTCTTGGCTAACACCTGACATGGCCGAAACATCACGACATCAATCCAAGACTAAATCACAACATCACAATAACATCTCTTGGCTAAATCTATATCCTACGGCTCGAGTCAAAGGCCAAACCAAATCACAATACCACAAACCAATCGAAAAAAAATGAAGCTTACCTTGCCGATACCAAGTGGTCTCGGCTTCGAATCTGTCGCGAGCAAAAGCAGACTAAACAGACCAAAAATAATTCCATCCAAATCTTCACCACTCAACTTAACCGAAACTAATTACCTAATCAAACTTTAACCAAAACCCAAATGACCCAAGTTTAATCAAAACCTACTCGTTGGTTTGGTTGTAGCCGCGACTCATATTCAACAAAACCAAATCCAGAACAAAGACTAAAACTAAATAAGCTCATGAGCTTCAATAAGCTCAGAGATAAGCTCGTACACCCCAAAAAACTCAAGAATAAGCTCGTACGCCAGCTTATTCCCTCGGTACGTGAAACCAAACACGATTACAAACACAAACGAGACACAAGGACGATGATACCACAAATTTCTTTACATTTTTAACAGTTTAAAACCATTTCCCAAACGTTTTTTACCCTCACCGATTCACACGAGGTTGTGAATCGGTGGGTTTGTTTACTATACCTCTAGATCTAGCTTACCATGTTTATTTAAACACAAAATGACCAAGAATAGTGGCGGTGGTGGCGCGTAGGGTGAGTTTGTCGCGCATGAACCACAAATCCTCCTTCAAAGTGATGAAACAAGGGTGGGTTTGGTGGTATTTTGTTGGTGAGGGTGGCGGTGTGGTAGTGGTAATGGCCGGAGATGTGGCCGGATTGTTGGAGAGGGAGTAATATTTTAGGTTTGCAGTAAGTGAAGAGAGAGTGAGAGAGAGGAAAAAAAGGCGGCTTGTGTGTGAGATAAATGAAATAAAACCCTAGAATGGGTATAAGTGTGGCTTATGTAGCCTTAGGACCACATGTGAAACCCTAATGTCCCCCAGGGACTAAAACTGTAACTTAAGGCAAGGGTGAGAAGTGACATTCGGTTAATCTTCTTATAAAATGTATTTGAGATAAATTTGAGCACCGAAACATTTTCCCGAGTATTTCTAATGTTTTCCACTGATCTTAAAACAATTTTTCCAATCAAATTGATTATAAATACGTTCATGTTCGTGTTATCTCGTAAAATCAATATTTTATGTGTTATTAGGTTTATTTGTGCCGACTCGCGTTGTGTGGTCTATCTCAGAAACACACATAATAGTGAACACATAAATTAAATAAACATATTATTTCGAGCTTAAGGTTGCGTAAGGACCTGAAAAATTCGCAATTGTTATAGTCTACCCCCGTTAATTAGAATTTTGTCCTAAAAATTCAATTGACTAAGGGTCTGAGCTTGATCGGATAGTATTCACCCTTCGATTGGGTTGAACACAGAAGGGTAAGGGTGTGGTTGTCAATCCAAATAGTACCGGGTGCTACTTCCCAATTGGTACTATCCATACTTCCTAACCTCCGAAAATTACACAAATGAAACCGCATAATAATCACACAGTAAGGCAAGCTTTCCCGTCCTTAAGTAAAGCCGTCAAAAACCTTAGGCATCTTTTGGGTAGTTTAATTTGAGCCTCAATTGAAATCTAACTTAACCCCACAACTCATCAAACAAGAATTGTCATGAGATTAAGCTAAACCACAAGTTTAAGCCCAGTAACAAATTGTTTTCAGCTTAATCTCACAACTCATCAAACAAGAACTGTCATGAGATTAAGTTGAGCAACAAGTTGGACCTAACCTTAAACTACGTAACAACTTGAATCTAACTTAACTTCACAACTCATCAAACAAGAAATGTCATGAAATTAAGTTAGGTATCAAGTTGTAAGAAAAGAAACTCAACATTTTTGAAGGATTGGCTCAATTTTTGGATCGCTTTCAAATAAACAACTAGTAGATATCGAAAGAGAAGATTCAACTAAGAGGGATGTGCATTCCTGTTTCCTCCAAAATCAATAAGGCATGCCCTAAGCATATCTCCTAATGTCGGATAGTATGCTCACCCTGACCATCAGTCTAGGAATGGTAGGTCGTACTCCAATCTAACTGTGTTCCTAATGCGTCTTATAGTGTCTACCAAAATCGCGATGTGAATCGTCTGTCACGATTCGATATAATAGGTAAGGCGCTCCTCATGTATGTCGCTCTAATTGGATTTCTTATCTTTGAATACTACGGAGGCATTGATCAAACCAAAGGACTTATCCTAAAAACTCGAAATGCCTGTATATCGTTCTTAACGCGGTTTTAGGGGTGTCAGTCTTGTGCACTCTCAACTAATGATTTTCGGGTTCGGAATCTTTCTTTGAGAAGTATCGCATATCATGAAATTTGTGTCGCTCCGGGAGTTAAGTTTATGCACATCTCAATTCTTCAAGGAGGGGTAAATCCTGTTAGGTCTTTACGAAGTACTCCAGGGAAGTCTTAAGCACGCGAGGTATATTTGGGTATCTGCTCGTCCTACTAGGCGCAATGAAATGGGCGGGTTTGTAGTAACTATCAAGTGGTTAGGCTTCATGAAATGCCTCGTCCATTATTGAGCAAAATCATTTAAAAATTTTAAGCTAAGTAGCAACTTTAAACTTAATCTCACATCTCATTAAACAAAACTGACATGAAATTAAGTTAAAAGTTGTTAAAAAGCTTACTTTTTTTTTGAAGAAAAAAAGAAAAATTTTAGTTAAAGTTTGGGGTTGCTCAAAAATGAACGGGTGGCATTTCAGCACCCAAAGGTCTTGCTACCAGGTGGTGGAGATTTGAACCATCTTATCGGTTTCTACCTTTTTGGTCATACACTATATCAATCTCATAACTAAGAGTTAGGACACTAGGTTTCACCTTTAACAGAGGCATGAACTAAGTGGAAACAAATCTATAATCGACGTCGGAATCAAACAGTATGTTAGTCTAGTATCCGTTTAAGGAGAACATACCCGTCACGATGTTCGAGTCCTTGCGTCCTTCTTCAGCGTTCATCACAAATACTCAACCACGAGTTGGGTTGCCATTGTTTCCAGTGTTTGAGTTTGTTCCATTAGTCGCTAAGGTCTGATTCTAGTTATTCTGCACTTGCCCCTATGCCCTATTCAGCTTAGGACATGTGTTTCAGAAATGATATGGGCTCCCGCATTCATAACATGTCCTTGGGTAAATGACATTAATCGGAGTCGCCTGCATGGCTACTGCTCGACAATCCCTTATAATGTGACCAGTCTGATTGCAGTTGAAACATACTAGGTAGGGTTTAGTGTCTAGGTAGTGGTAGTTACATTTGGCACACTTAAGGTGAGGACCTTCATATCCCTTACGGCCCGAGCTCGTTGCCACAAATCCTTTTCCCCATTTCACCTTCTTATTGTCACCATTTGCACCTCCTTACTTACTTGGCTCACTCACGGTCTTCCTCTTATCACCACTCTTGGACAAGGTCCTATTCCTAACCATTTCATCCATTAAGGTTGCAGATTTCAGTATCGCGCTCTGAAGGGTAGGGGGCTCAATCGCTTTCACCATCCTGCGAATCTCAAGGACCAAACCATAGATGCACCTCTCAATTCTCTTGGATTCAGGAGTGACCATATGAGGTACTAGTCTAGCAAGCTCATGGAATCGATCCATATAAGTCGCATGCTCAGTTCCTACCATAGCATGGTTGTAGAAGTCATGCTCTAGTTTCTGCATCTCGTTGTTTGGGCAATACTCCTCCTTTAGTAATGCCTTAAGGTCATCCCAACTCATTCCCATGGCATCTTCTATTCCTCTGGCCTGGATTTGCGTGTTCCACCAGGTCAGGGCCTTTCTTGTCAACGAGGCTTGCACCGTACTTCACCCTCAGGTGAGCTGCACACTCGCTTATGTCCATTACTGCCTCCATTTTCTCAATCCATCTTGTGTACACCAACGCTCCTCCATTTCCATCAAAGTCCACTGGTTTGCATGCTATAAATTCCTAGTACAAACATCCTTTGCCACTATTGTTGTTGTTGCCATTATTGTTGTGGTCACTACCCGTGCCATTGTCTGCATGGTCATTCTTGCTTCCGTTGTTTCCTAGGTTACTGATGTGATCGCCAACTTGGGTGACAATAGTGGGTAGCAATGCTTGTAGTTGCTTGGCGATCATGGTGGAAAGGTCAGGATTCACATTGTCATTGTCGTTGTTCTCGGTGCCGCAACCACCTGCTCTACCCCCTCGCCCACCAGTCCTTCCACCCCTCGGTGGTGGAATGCCTCGGTTAGCTCGAGTCGACCTTCTTGGAGGCATGATTCTACAAAGTAGGACATTGGTAGGCGTTAGATAGGAGTTAGGTAGGATAGGTCGGTATATGTGTCATACTACTACACTCAACTTCCTATATGACAATCCATGAATTTGATAAGTCCATGCCGCATCATGTTATCGTAAAAACGTTGGCCTGTCGTTTTTAATATAGCATCATGTTGCATTTACTTATCATCATCACTTCGTGTCATACTATACACACAATCGCACATGTAGTTCCTATAATGTAACTATATGAGGGTTCCTAAGTTATAGTCTAGGTTATACCATCTAATTCTCTATAACCTTGGGCTCTGATACCACTCTGTCACACCCCAAAAATGGTGTAGCGGAATGGCATTTACGGGGTATGACTTCATAGTTAAGAACACAAGGTGTCACAACAGAGAAACACTAAATGCATAACATACGACAGATAATAGTCGCAAACTCCCACAAACGGGATAAGTACAAAAATCCAAAATAAACATAAGTCTCAAAGTCAAACAAACATCGCTAGAAAATATAAAAATGCAACTCCACGGGATATACCACAGGAAGGTCTTGTCTTAAGTCTTGCTAAGCCAGTCAATACTCAACCTTCTAAGCAACTCCAATAACACCTGAAAATTGTACTAGAAAACATCAACATAATGTTGGTGAGCTCGTAGGTTTAAAAGTGTTGGGAATTAAATATTCAAGAAGTTTAATATCGGGTTCTATTCAAGGAAATTCTCCAAGTATGTTGCTGCTGGTAGTGTATTGATTCTGCTGCTCAGTGTTCCTGCTGATAGTATTATGATACTGCTGCTAGTGTTAGTAATCCTGCTGCTAGCGTTAACATTCTGCTGCTGATAATGCTGCTAGTTGATGCTGCTGCTAGTGTACATGTTCCTGCTGCTAGCGATAACTCATTGCTGTTGCCATAAGCTTTCTACTGCTGGATGGATAAGTATGAAAAGATATTATGTGTATTTAAGTCAACAATATACGGTAGATAATATCTTACACCATGTGATCAGTCATAATGTTATATTCACAGAACAAGTTGTAAACATAGATACAAGATGTATCTTATTGACTGACACACGTATTATCATAGCAAGTAGTTTATCAAGACTTTAAACAATATTGTAAAGATCTTCTTGGACTATAAAAGAAGATCTTAGACTAGTGATATGTGTGTGTCTAAAAGTGATTGTTGAATACTTAGAACTTTCATAACTGTTAGAACAAGAACAAACACAAAAATATCACAAGTAAGAAAAACTTAAGATTCAAGGTTGTAACCGTAGTGATAACTCAAGATCACTCGTATTATTATCTTAATAATATTGAATCGTTTGGTGATAATCTTTCATTGTTCATTGACATATAAAAAACACAACTGTTCCATTTCCATAATCATAATAACCTTCTAAGTGTGATTAAGTAGATTCCGCATACTTAATCATGTTCACTCAATATATCCTACATACAAAGTACAAAAGGTTTAACCACCTTAACCGTGTGTCGAATCCCCAACAAGTGGTATCAGAGCAAGGCTGATATTATTGATTTAGAAGAAGAAGCTTGAGAAATGGATGTTCAGTACTGCTACAAATGTTGCTGCAAAGTTGCCCATGATCAAACAAAATGAGTTTGAGTTATGGAGGTTGAGAATTGAGCAATATTTTATGGTTCAAGATTATGCTCTCTGGGATATCATTACATATGGTGATTCTTTTTCACTAGGCTATTCAGATGTTATCATTGATGGCAAATCAGTAAGACAAAGAAATACTGGACCAGTTTCAAATGAAGAAAGGATACAGAAGAGAAATGATCAAAAAGCAAGAAACTTGTTGCTTATGACCATTCCTAGTGAGCAGATGCTATCCTTTAGCAAGTATCCAGATGCAAGAACTCTTTTTGAAGAGATTTGTGCATGGTTTGGTGGTAATGAAACTACCAAGAAAACACAAAAGACATTGTTGAAACAACAATTTGAAAATTTCAGTTCAAATAGCAATGAATCTCTTGATAAGTTGTTTTCTAGATTACACAAGCTTGTCAGTCAGCTAAGTGTATTGAGTGTTGAGATAGCAAAGGAAGATCTCAACATGAAGTTTTTGAGAAGTCTACCTGATGAGTTCCATACTCATGTGGTTGTCTGGATGAACAAGCCAGATATTGAAACCATGAAACTCAATGATTTGTTCAATAACTTCAAAATTGTTGAACAAAGTCTAAAGAAGTCTGGAATCTATAGTACTAGCTCTGGGAATGTGGCACTCTTGTCATCTCCTAGTATTAGTAAGTCAGAAGAGGTAGATGAAGTTGAAGGTGTTTCTACTACTATTTATGGTGGTCTTTCTACTAGTTCACAAAAGAATGTTGCAGGACTTGGAGATCCGGCATTCTATGTATTCATGTCTAGTCAAACTAGTGGTTCTTCTCTAATTCATGAAGATCTTGATCAGTTGGATGATAATGATTTGGAAGAGATGGACATCAAATGGCAGGTTGCTTTGCTTAGCATGAGGGCTAAGAAGTTCTGGCAGAGAACTGGTAAGCAGATTACCATTGATGGTAATGAAACTGCTGGGTTTGATAAGAATAAAGTGGAGTGTTTCAACTGTCATAGGTTAAGACACTTTGCTAAAGAATGTAGAAACCCAAGGAAGCAGGATAATAGAAGCACATGGTATAGGCAAGAGAAGAAGAAGGAAGTCACAGTTGAAGAACCAAGGGCTATGCTAGCCATAGATGGGGTTAACTATGACTGGAGCTTCATGGCTGATGAAGATGAAGCACCAACAAATTCTGCTCTTGTGGCCACTGAGACTGCTCTAATGGCCTTCTCAGATTCAGAGGTAAATTCCATAACCAAATGTTCTTAATCATGTTATGCTCTTAAAGAAAATGAAGAACTTAAAAGAAAAGCTGATAATAGGCGAGAAGAACTAATTATTGCCTTAGCCAATTTAAGTAATCATAAAAGAGCTATAGGTGTACTTGAAAGACAAATTGCACACTTTCAAGGCAAGGAATCTAGGTTTACTGATGACTTAAATGCTCTAAAAAGAGGCATAGCATTTAGAGATGAATTACTTACTAGTCAAAGTAAACAATTAGCTGAAGCCAATAATAAAACTGAAAATGTTAAGATAACTGTAGATGCTTTAGCTCATGCCTCAGAAGGAATGAATAAGATTTGGGAAGCTCAAGTAATCGATAAAGCTAAGTCTGGTTTAGGATACAAATCTGTTCCTCCACCATATAGAGGTGTTCCTTCACCTCCAGGTGTTGACCTAGCACACACAGGTTTTGCTGAGTTTCAAGAGCCAATACTGCTAAGCCTAAATCAAACATTAAGCATGTTAGGCAACCAGTTAGATATTGTGAACAATATAGAACCACCAACAAGCCCAGAGGTAACCAAAGGAATTGGAATAACCTCAAGTCTAACCAATTAGGTGATGACTTTGCTTTTTATAACAAAGCTTGTTACACATGTGGTAGTTTTGACCATCTTGCAGCTTTCTGCAACCATTGGGTATCTGGGTATGAAAACAATAGGGTGAATTTCAAAAGGCAAACTCCTCAATCTCATTTTCACTCTAGTTCTAGTGTTAATAGAACAAAACCCAAAAAAGTCTCAACCAAGTCTATCTCAAACACAGATCCTGCTGGTAGACAAATGGTTCCTGCTGCTAGACTAATTGTTCCTGCTGCTCGACCATTTATGACTGTTAACCCAAAATCAACAGCTAAGGGTGCAAAAATATTTTTCAAACATGCACCAAAGACTGTTCTAAGGCCCATTCAAACAAAAGCAGTGGTTCAAAAACAATTTTGGAAACCAAAGGGTAGAACTGAAAAGCTAGCAGTTCCTGCTGCTAAGCAATCAGTTCATTCTGCTACTAAGGGAAACAGGGCAAATGCTGTTAAGGCCTCAGCATGTTGGATTCTTAAATCCAATGTTGCATCAACTGTCCTTAAAAGATTAAATTACATTGATGCAAGAGGCAGATCCAACTCAGTAATGGCTTGGATCCCCAAAAGAAACTAATACTTCTCATTTATGTGCTGGAACATTCAATTGATCAACAAGAGGATCAAGGATACTCAGATAGTGGATGTTCTAGGCACATGACAGGCAACAAGTCATATCTTTCTAATTTTCAAACATTAGATGGTGGCTTTGTTACCTTTGGAGGAGGTGTTGATGGCAAAATTTCTGGTAAAGGTACCATTAAAACTAGAAATTTAGATTTTGAAGATGTGTTCTATGTAAAAGAGCTAAATTATAATCTTTTTAGTGTCTCACAAATGTGTGACAAAAAGAACAATGTTCTTTTCTGTGAGATTGAATGTTTTGTACTTTCTCCTGATTTTAAGATGCCTGATGAAAGTCAAGTACTTCTTAAAATTTCTAGAATGGGCAATATGTACAGTGTAGACATGAAAAATATTGTTCCTAAAAAGGATTTAACTTGTCTTGTTGCAAAGGCCACATTGGATGAATCAATGAAATGACATAGAAGGCTTGGTCATATTAATTTCAAAACCATAAATCAGATTGTTAAGAATGGTTTGGTAAGAGGTTTACCTCTTAAAAGATTTGAAAATGATCAAACATGCATTGCTTGTCTTAAAGGCAAACAACACAAAGCCACTTGTAAGCCCAAGATTTTTAACTCTATCAATCAATCATTGTTTATGCTTCATATGGACTTATTTGGACCAGTTTCAGTAAGTAATATAATGCATAAGAGATATTTTCTTGTTATAATTGATGACTATACTAGATTTACATGGGTTTTCTTTCTATCTTCTAAGGATGAGACTACAAGCATCCTTAAGACATTCATTACACAGATAGAAAACCAAGTAGACAAGAAAGTGAAAGTCATTAGATGTGATAATGGGACAGAGTTTAAAAATAGAGTTATGGATGATTTATGCAAACAAAAGGGTATTAGGAGAGAATTTAGTGTTGCTAGAACTCCACAACAGAATGGTGTTGTTGAGAGAAAGAATAGAACACTAATTGAAGCTGCTAGAACTATGTTAGTTGATTCTAAGCTACCTATAACTTTTTGGACTGAAGCAGTCAACACTGCTTGCTATGTTCAAAATAGAGTTTTAGTTGTATAGCCTCACAATAAGACATCATATGAACTTTTTAGAGGTAGAACTCCTGCAATAGGATTTCTTAGACCTTTTGGATGTCATGTGACAATTCTCAATACCTTAGACCATTTAGGAAAATTCGATGGTAAAGCAGATGAAGGATACTTTGTTGGATATTCTCTTAATAGCAAAGCATTTAGAGTATACAACACAAGAACTATGATTGTCGAGGAAAATCTACATGTGGAGTTTTTAGAGAATAAATCCAATGTAGAAGGTCAAGGACCAAAATGGCTATTTGATCTTGAAACTCTAACCAAATCAATGAATTATGTGCTTGTTGTTGCAAAAACTAATGATTTTTCAGGTTCTCAAGCAACAGATGAGGCAAGGTTAGAAAAGGAGACAAACCAAGATCATGTTTGGATGCCAATATGGTCAAGTAAAAGTGTGGAATCAACTTCAACAATTGATGAATCTTCTTCTGGCAAAGCTCAAGAAGGTGTTGAAGATGAAAGGAAAGAAGATGGAACTCTGGAACAACAAATTGTTTCTGCTGGTGATTTTGCTGTTAGGCTTAATGTTCCTGCTGCTAGGCCAAATGATTCTGCTGCTGGCCCTTCAGAAATGAAAGAAGCAGAATTCTCAGACAATGAGGTGGATTTCAACAATCTTCCATCAAATTATCAAGTTCCTTCTACTCCACAAACAAGAATTCACAAAGTCCACTCCCTAGATAATGTGATTGGAGATGTACAATCAGTGTGAAGACAAGACAACAACTGATGTCTTCAAACCAACAAGGGCTTCTTGATGCCCTTTATGCTTTAAATCAGCATGAGTTTTCAAACTCTTGCTTGTTTGTATGTTTTCTCTCACAAGATGAACCAAAGAATATTCTGAAAGCCTTAGATGATTCAAGCTGGGTAGAAGCTATGCAAGAGGAGCTTCTTTAGTTCGAGATTCAGAAAGTTTGGGTGCTAGTTGATTTACCTAAGGATGCAAAGGTAATTGGCACTAGATGGGTTTTCAAGAATAAAAGGGATGAAAGGGGTATAGTGATTAGGAATAAGGCTAGATTAGTAGCCCAAGGGTACACACAACAAGAAGGTATAGACTATTATGAAGTTTTTGCTCCAGTAGCAAGACTTGAGGCAATTAGGCTTTTCTTAGCTTATGCTTCATTTTTAGGCTTCACAGTTTACCAAATGGATGTCAAGAGTGCATTTCTATATGGCACAATTGAAGAAGAGGTGTATGTTTCACAACCTCCAGGGTTCATTGATCCTGACCATCCAGACACAGTGTACAGAGTAGTTGAGGCTCTTTATGGCCTTCATCAGGCACCTAGAGCTTGGTATGAAACACTAGCTTCCTATTTAAAAGAGAATGGATTTCAAAGAGGAAAGATTGATCAAACACTGTTCATCAAACAACACAAGAAGGATCTTCTGTTAGTGCAGGTGTATGTGGATGACATTATCTTTGGATCTACAAGGAAGGAGATGTGTTTAGAGTTTGAGAAGCTTATGCATGATAAGTTTCAGATGAGTTCCATGGGGGAACTTACATTCTTTTTGGGTTTGCAAGTTAAACAGTCATATGAAGGCATATTTATTAGTCAAGATAAATATGTTGCTGATATACTAAGGAAGTTCAACTTTGCTGATTCAAAAATGGCAAGCACACCAATGGACTCTGAGAAGCCTCTTCTAAAAGACTTAGATGGAGAAAATGTAGATGTACACACATACAGATCTATGATAGGATCTTTGATGTATCTCACATCATCAAGACCTGACATCATGTTCTCTGTTTGTGTTTGTGCAAGATTTCAAGTAACTCCAAAGGTTTCTCATTTAACAGCAGTAAAGAGGATTTTTAGATATCTCAAGGGTCAACCTAGGTTGGGTCTATGGTATTCAAGGGAATCACCTTTTGACTTGGTAGCATTTTCGGATAGTGATTATGCTGGTGCTAGCTTGGACAGAAAGTCAACAACTGAAGGATGTCAATTCCTTGGGTGTAGACTTATTTCATGGCAGTGTAAGAAGCAAACAACTGTGGCTACTTCAACAACTGAGGCTGAATATATAGTTGCTGCTAGTTGCTGTGCTTAAGTCTTATGGCTTCAAAACCAACTTCTTGACTATGGGTACAATTTCATGAACACTGTTATTCATATTGATAATAGTAGTACTATTTGTATTATTAAAAATCCAGTGCAACATTCCAAAACAAAACACATTGAAATTAGACATCACTTTATAAGAGACTGCAATGAGAAAAGATTAATTCAAGTCCTTAAAATTGCTTTAGAATTCAATTTTGCAAATCTACTAACCAAAGCTTTTGATGTTGGAAGGTTTCAGTACTTGGTAGCAAGTATTGGAATGCTTAATCCTCAATGATTTTAAACTTTGTGTTTTTGTAAATAAATTTTTGTTTGTGCTGCTGGCTTTAAAAGATACTACTGCTATTACAAAAGTTTATGCTGCTAGTACAGATTTAATTTGTGTTATTCATACAGTTAGTCCTATGATTATTCTAATACAAGACAAGTACTTTGTACATTGTTCTTTTGGTTTTAGACTAACAATTTCAGGTATGATCATGTGAACACAAAAGGATATTTTCAAGTGAAATATGTGAGCAGCAGAATTAAGATACTAGTTGCTGACATAATATGTTTATGATAGAAAAAGTTTAGGAATTTCAAACCTCCTTAAAACTTCTTTCTTGAAACCTAATTATGATGTTTCACTTTGAATTGATGACTTAGTTGGTCAGTGATGCGCATGATGTGTCGTTGCGGTTTAGCAGTATTAATGCCTACTCAAGTTTTAAATTTATATTTAGCCGACTTATCAATAACACACACACTTAACGAGCAGTGTACCCGGTCAGTATGAATATAATGGTAAGTAGAGTGTCGATCACTAAGAGTGGAACGTATTATCTAGTTATTCTAATCAGTATTTTAATACCCTAAGTTAGCTATACAACCTAATCTAACGCAAGGGGGTTCAGCCTGAGAGACTGGCACGGTTTGGTTATGATTAAATAGTAAACTAAACTAATGAGCACGAATCAGCGATTAGCACACACGTACACAGATAGATACTTGAGACAATAAGAAGACCTGTCCTGATAATTAAGTAGCTTGTCACTTGTTTTATTGCTAGTTTTATATGAAGTGTATATAATTAAACCTTTCTCGTTGGCTCTAATCTTATCGGCGAGTAAACCCTTAATGATTACTTATGTCTATCCTATTTATTAAAGAGACGCTAAAACAAATAGGCGAGGAAGGGGCATGGCGACCCAAGCAATGCTCAGCTAGACACAGAGGTTATCAATGCACTAAGAAAAGTCACCAAAGACATCAACATATAAACTTTAATTAATGGGAGAGCAATTTTAAGGGGTGGACATGATATTCCGTAGTCACATGACATCAGCCCATCAATCCTGATGAATTAAAGTGTACTAATACAATAAAACAAAACTACTTAATGAATTGAATACGTCCAGGACCTTCTTACAGCTCTTGTATCTTCGTTCGGGGTGTGTCTTGTGCTGCTAATACGTCTGAATTTGTCTCTGGTTTGGTACTCGTACGTATGGTATCTTGCACACAAAATTCGTCTGACTTTGGGGTATTTATAGTTTTTGTCTGAGGGTTAGATGCGGCGCATATGATAAGTAGATGCGGTGCATTGACTTAACTTCGCGTGGGGTCCAAGATTAATATATTCAGGAATATTCGTACACCGCCTTAAGATGCGGCGTAACTCCATTTCTCTATGCGGCGCATGTCTTTTGCTGTCTTGGATTGTAACTTGTGAAATCTTGATAGTGATACGCCGTATGTAAGAAGTATGTTGCGGCGTATCTAGAGCAGAATGATCTTGATCTTGTGCATTTCAGTAGACTCTTAACATCTTGCTTGTTTTGCTCCATAATTAGTCCAAAATCGCCAAGTTTCACATAATACTTGTTTTTACCTGAGAATTACAAAAGTAAACATTAACGTATCAATTCTCATATATAATACAATAAAACAAGTCAAATAAATAGGATAAATGATGATAATAAAATGTACTTATTTGAGTTCATCAAATATCCTCCCACTTGAACTTTACTTGTGCCCAAGTAAACCTTAGAATAAATCTTATGAAAATGTATCCTAAAAGATACTAGGATTTATTTTTATATTTAAGCATGTATTCGTTTTTGTCATAATTGCACAACCAAACACTTAACGAATTAGAAATAAAATAAAATATTTCGATTAAAGCAAATCTAATCGTTTAACTGTCCAGTCGTGACGAATATTCTATCATAAGCTTGGCAAGTATACGCATCTCCCCCACTAAAGCCAAGGAATAACAAGTCTAAATCGGTAAAAAGGGTTTTTTGATTAAGGGTTAATCATTCTTCTTAATCTCTATCGATCTCAAATTCCAGAAAAGGTGACAAAATCACAAATACATGATCGAATCCACGACCACGATACTTGCAATTGCTCAAATCCTTAACTCGAATAGGCTAAAGATAGGACCAAGTAATCTTTACCAATAATATTATATCAAAAAGGGCGACAAAATCATAAATACATAGCCGAATCCACGACTACGATACTTAAGATTGCTCAAATCCCTAATCTCAATAAATCAAAGGTTTGGATAAAGAATGATATAGGGTATGGATAATATTTGGGATACAAATTGGTGTAAAATGAAAAATAAACAAAATAGATAAATTAAAATCCTAAGTGTGGTAAATTACTTTCCCAACCATCCCATGAATAAGACTCATATCATTGAATAACTCACGCTTTAACACTTGAAACACACGCTTTAGGTAGATACGAATTATACTCAACAAGATCTCAATCAAAGAATAACCTTAGTTGGCGTTCCCATAACGGCCAACTCCCATTCAATCCATAAATATAATATACAACAATTAGTGGTGATATCTCCCACTTAATACAAAACTTTACATAAGTTGGTTAAAACAAACTTCCAACTTTTCCTTTTTCTTTTTCTTTTCTATTTTTTAGATTTTTTTATTTTTTTATTTTTTATTTTTTTTATTTTTTTTTTTTTTTGACATCAACATATATGTGTAAAATTTCACAACTTTTCTATCACTATTTTTCCGGATAATTTTTCCATACTCTTCATACTTTCAGAAATAACTGTAATAGCGAAAGTAGTAAACACACGAAAAATAAACTCAAAGTTATACAATATTTACTTTCATACCAATTGCATTGTGCAATTTCCTGACTCAACCAAAGATAATGAATTACGCACGCGAACACAGGTAATGTAAGGAAACACACTTTGCCTAAAGCAATTAACCAACCACGGATTTTAATCTACAGGGTAGGCTAAGGTGTAAGAAACGAAAGGAATGGCTCTGAGTGTTTTTCTAGGGGTATCTTACTCTAAAAGTGAGAGTAACAAAGGGTTTATACGGGGGTTAACTAACCAGTGTAGTTAGTTAATATCACATAACATATAAAGGCTATTTGGGTGTAATCCTAGAAATTTACCAATTTAGACAAGTCATTCCAATTATATAGATAATACTTATTATGGTGGTCTCGAATAGTATACAAGCCAAGTTCTAAAGTTTACAAGTCACCGGCACACTCATAGATTTGTGAATTTTGATAAGTTCACAATTTTTGAAAATAATGTTATGTGTGCAACTATGTAATTTAGACTTAACAAAAAACATGCTAGAAAAATTTTAATTTAAGCATATTAAGTACATATTAAGCATATTTTTGAAAAAATTTAGGACAAGTAAGTGTTCTAATTCTCCAATCCCCCCACTTAAGTTAAACAACGTCCTCGTTGTTTGTGTCAAAGGTTAAAAACTGGAAAATAAAAGAATTAGAACAGAATAACTCCCCTGAGATTTGCTCGGTATGATCCTCCATTATTCGTATAAGAGCAAAAATCAACTTTCTTGTGGATGAGAACGTTTAAGCTTCAAAAATGATGTATCCACAAGAATGCAGGATTCTATAATACCATTCAGACTTTAACACACCTGAGTTAAGAAGGTTCAAACTTGCATAATACATTAGTAGTTAGTAAAAATAAAACTAAAAAAATTGTAAATCATCAGGTCAGTCGATACGCCGTATCTTATGGAAGAAGATACGCCGTATCGAGCCTGGAATAAATACGAATCAGAATAAAAGATGCGTCGCATCCTTAACCAGGGATGCGCCGCATTAAATAAACTGACAGAAAGTTTTAAAGTCAAAAATAAAAATGCAGAAAATTAAATAAGATATGACCAGTGCAGGCAATGCGTCGCTGATGCGTGGTTTTGCGACCTTACAACAGGTTTTACCTCTCGAGGGATCTCAAGAGGCTTGCAATCCCCACCAGGCAGTGTACCTGACCGATGTAGTATAGTGAAGTGGCAAGTACCGGGGGATTGATCGTTCTCTAGGGGAATAGTGTCGTTAGGATTGAAAAACTATTCTGATAGGTCTAAGGTGAGGGAAGATTCTTTTTTGCATTTTTATATTTTTATGAAAGCAAGTAAAATCTCGGGTTTTAAGGAGTGGGCGGAATTAGTTGCTAGTCAACTAACCCAAATAACTACGAATGCAAATAAAATAAAATAACTGAAAATGAAAAGGTTTGGTGGAACTTATATGGAGAGAAATGTGTTTACTTAGATTTCCTTACTCCCTAGCTATCTTTTACTGGTTGATTAGTGTGTATTAATTGCGTGGATGACGGGTGTATTCCTTAATACCAATCGTGGGGTGGCGTACGTACTTCCCCAACTCTACAAGCTCCTACTTCACTCCTATGTCGAGCCGGCTAAGAAGCTCCTAACATGGGATCACTAGAATTCGCTCATGCATTAAATACAACCATAATAACCTTTAGTACGCATTGGTTCATGTTTCTTAAGACGTTCAAGCAAGTTACCGAATAGGAAGTTAGCCAGTTTTCTTAAGCCTAACATCGATAAACAATCATCCAATACAATCAATAACACACTAATAACTAATCATCAATAGCTAGGTTTCATTAGATCTAAGCAAACACAAGATAAATCTAGCCTAGCATGTTAATTAAAAGACAAGAACAAGGTATAATCAAACAACACATAGACATATTGTATGATTAATTGATAACTTATCTTCAATTGAACATAGGAGATCCAAGGGTATAAAACCCTTAAAAATGGCAGAAAAATCATACTTAGGGTTTCTCCTCACAAAGTTGCACACAATGAATAAAAATTGCAAAACTATATATAGACTTAAAGGGCTGACGGCGTCACGTTGTAGATCTTGACGCCGTCACCTCGACGCGGCTAGGGTTCCCGGATGGCCTTCCTGACGCCGTCCCTCTTTAATCTTCCAAAATCCTCTCTGGCCTATCAAGGCTTGACGCCGTCAGAATAAATCTTGACGCCGTCTCACTTTAACTTAAACCGTGATGGCCTTGATCCTCTTAAAGGGTGACGCCGTCAGACTTTCCATTGCAAAACTCTCTGGCGCGTCACGTGTATTTTTCATATCCACCTTTTTTGCCAAGCCATGACGCCGTCTAGAACAATCCCTGACGCCGTCAAAGGTACTTTTCCAGCCGATTTGGAGACTTTGTCGTTTTCTTCACTTTTATGCTCCAAAAACGTCCAAAATGCTTCCTTTTCCGTATTTCTTCTCCAAAGTACCTAAAATGACAAAAGGAACGATTTAGGGCAATATTTGATCAAATAAATACGATTTAGGGCTTAAATGACCCCCTAAAAGCGGTACACTTTTCACTTCATCAAATACCCTTACACTTGAGATTTGCTTGTCCTCAAGCAAATGCGCTTTTATTCTAATCAAAATACAAGTTAGGGGTCATTTAATGCTAATATAAAAGTAATTACAACAAATAGTCGTTCCACTTTAATCATAATAAGCACGGAGATTACAAACTAGCACCTCACAAGTAGTGTTTAGATACTCACATCTCTCAGGTGTCATAAACGTAAATCTCATAAATGAAAATGGATAATATCTCTCACTACCTGTCATAGCAAATAGATTACCATAGGCTTGGGAAAGGATCAAAAACCTCCTCCACTAGGCGTAAGCACCTAAGATAAACTATCAAAGAGGGCTTTTAAATAGGTTATAACGTTAGGTGTAGGGATATGATAAACACGGATTTGTTGGATAAGGGATATTTTACTGGTGGCGAGTTAACGATCTTGATTGATTACACGTACTATACAATGTTGCTAAGCCAAGACTCGACTCAATCTTAAGCTAAAAACAAAATAACAAAAACATAAAATAAACATAAAATGAAACGGGATGGTAGTCCGTATGTTTTTTCTACTTTTCTTTTTCTCATTTTTTTGTATTTTTCTTGATTTTTTTTTTTTTTTTTTTTTTTCATACACTCTTGCCCTACCATCCAAAATAATACATCATAGGGGTGTTGCATTCCCCTTACACTTGAACTTTTACATAACTTTACAAATAACTATTCTAATGACTCGAATTAAGATAATCAAAACACTTGGAGTACTTTTAAAACATTTAGCACATATGGGGGTAATAATGTTGTTCTTCCCCATTACTCTATTACACTAGTACTTTACCCATGAGTCCCAATCGTCCCAAAACAATATGTACAAGGATATGACTCGACTTAGCAACCATGTAATCAATTAGATAATTAACTTAGGGTTTAAACATGTAACAATAATGCACTAAAAATGAGTGCATACAAGGTAGGCTAAGGCGATTTGGGTGTACATTTAAGTGGGGTGTAAACAAATTCTTACTTTAAGTAAAATGCTTAAAGTTAGAAACGAAAAGATAGGCTCTGAGGGGTGTACTAGGGGTATCGTGTACTAAAAATGAGTACAACGCAAAGGGTGTGGGAGAATTACTTGACCAATGTAGCCAACATAATTATAACAAAAAAACACAGGTGTAAAACAATGGGTTAATCCTAATGCCTCTTATCATGTAGTAAATCTAACTACACGAGTGTAGTCTCACTTGTGGCCTCGGAATGGTCCTAACGCAAGTTCTAGAATCTAAGTGCTACCGGTACACACATCATAGCATAAATGCTTTTCCTACCAATTCTAGGGGCGAACCTCACATATTTGGGGGTGGAAAATTTTTTAGTGGTACGGTTTTGTGCTAGTCATATAACTCCTATCCATGAGACGCTCATTAAGATCAAAGTTTCACTCCTATATGCTGTAAAAATTTTAAATTTGGCACTAAAATTGCCTTAACAGGTATTTATTTCAGTTTTATTACACATCTACCATTAAACTAACAAAAATCAAGCGCAATTGCATTTTCTGAAGTATCGTACTTTACCCCCCCCCCCTTACACTTAAGATGAACATTGTCCCCAATGTTCAAATAACAAGATGTAAAAGTAAAATAAGGTAAAAGAATGAAACCAAATACTCCCCTGATTCGTTCGGTGGATAAAGAGGTGACATGGTTAGATCTTCTTCCAAGGTAATGTTGCTTCAAGACTAAAACATCGCCAAAAGCTTGATTCCGCAAACATCTCCTTGTCCAAAATAACCTGTTAATCCTGAGAAAACAAACACGAAAACCTGCATAACATCGGCGGGATAAATCTATATTAGGATATAATGCTTGTGGAATGATTATTTTGCAGATTCCTGGAGTTTATAAGTTAGAGATTTAATAAAGCATTTTATGATTCCGGAAGAAAAACAAAACTTTCAAAAATTTCAGAAAATTAACACCTGACGCCGTCAGGTTGTAAGGCCTGACGCCGTCAGAAATGATCTGACAGAATTCTCATGTTAAGTTTCTGGAAAATTTTTGGAAAAACCTATACCTTACTTCCTGGAATTCCTGCAAAACATCATTATGACTCGATACAAGCATTTGACTCAAACAAATACTAATATGTATGTTAATTTAATATTGTTACGATTCATGTTCATTTGTTCTAATAAACCGATTTGGATTTCCCTTACACTTAGCTTTTGCAAAATACCTTTATATGTAGATAAGACGAAGTTAAAAACAAGATAAAGCATTTTCACAATTTAGTTTTGAACATGAATCAATAATAATAAAAATTCAACACACATACGGAAGCAAATAAAATCAAACAAACAAATAAATAAACACACAAAGAAAATAAAGCTTGGGTTGCCTCCCAAGAAGCGCTTTTCTTTATTAACGAGTCTTGTAGCTAGACTCAAAGTCACGTACATTACGTGATTCCGTTTTGCTTCTCAATTGCCCCTCTAATCATCCTAACAACCTCCATATCAACTTTGTATTTAGGTCCTAGGTTTAAGCAATCTTTATAATAAAGGCTTCTCTTATTCCAAACATAGTCCATGCCTTTCTCTTTATCCTCATCATTGATGTCCTCAATCGCACCAATGTTGTCCTTGTCAAATCGAGGCACAAAACGAAATTCATTTACCGGATAAGGCATCCTATATGTGATCCTATCTACGTGATCAGAAAACTGAACCGTGCCTTTTAAACGATCATGCTTTAAATTGGATGCTTCAATAAACGGCTTTCCTAACACCACGTGAGATAGGTGGCAGTCAACAATACTTGCCAAATCTTCTAAGATCACGAAATCGGTGGTAAAGGTAAAATTCCCAACAAGGATATGCATGTCCTTAATCCTTCCAACGAAGTTGCAAACTCCGCCGGGGCACTTGGGGTCTTTCCTAGGCTCAAGTGGTGTGTTTATGATGTGGCTATAAAGGCCTGAGGACATCACGTTGGTTGGGGATTCACAGTCAATGTAAGCATGCTCAACGTATTGGTACCCAATCATACATGGTATCTTCACATTCCCGGGATCACCCCTCTTAATCTTTGGGTCAATTCTAACAAAAGGTGGTCGAGGGTTATCAACTAGGTTGTTATAGTAAGCAATCTCCTCCTTAGTGGGGTATTTATTGAAATAATCATCCAACCTAGGATCTACCTTCACTTCATCAAGTTTCTTATCTGAGTATATGGCGGTTTCTAGGTTGTTAAAGGCATAATCAAGCTCTATATCAATCATTCTATTGAGCTCTCTGAGCTCACTAATCTCATTCTCAATTTGGCTACGCAACAAAGCCACTTCGCCAGGTGTAAGGGGTGGATTCGCGTTTTCCATAATGGCAAACTGAATAGTCAATGAAAATCTTATACGAACAAAAGCACGAAGAAAATAGATAGACTAAAGAAAACCTAGAAAAATAAAATAAAAATCTCACTAGAAAGGAATCTAGTGAGTAGACCTAATAAAATAAAAATTCAACCTAAACAATAACTATTCCCCGGCAGCGGCGCCAAAAACTTGATGCGTGGTTTTGCGACCTTACAACAGGTTTTACCTCTCGAGGGATCTCAAGAGGCTTGCAATCCCCACCAGGCAGTGTACCTGACCGATGTAGTATAGTGAAGTGGCAAGTACCGGGGGATTGATCGTTCTCTAGGGGAATAGTGTCGTTAGGATTGAAAAACTATTCTGATAGGTCTAAGGGTGAGGGAAGATTATTTTTTGTATTTTTATATTTTTATGAAAGCAAGTAAAATCTCGGGTTATAAGGAGTGGGCGGAATTAGTTGCTAGTCAACTAACCCAAATAACTACGAATGCAAATAAAATAAAATAACTGAAAATGAAAAGGTTTGGTGGAACTTATATGGAGAGAAATGTGTTTACTTAGATTTCCTTACTCCCTAGCTATCTTTTACCGGTTGATTAGTGTGTATTAATTGCGTGGATGACGGGTGTATTCCTTAATACCAATCGTGGGGTGGCGTACGTACTTCCCCAACTCTACAAGCTCCTACTTCACTCCTATGTCGAGCCGGCTAAGAAGCTCCTAACATGGGATCACTAGAATTCGCTCATGCATTAAATACAACCATAATAACCTTTAGTACGCATTGGTTCATGTTTCTTAAGACGTTCAAGCAAGTTACCGAATAGGAAGTTAGCCAGTTTTCTTAAGCCTAACATCGATAAACAATCATCCAATACAATCAATAACACACTAATAACCAATAATCAATAGCTAGGTTTCATTAGATCTAAGCAAACACAAGATAAATCTAGCCTAGCATGTTAATTAAAAGACAAGAACAAGGTATAATCAAACAACACATAGACATATTGAATGATTAAATGATAACTTATCTTTAATTGAACATGGGAGATCCAAGGGTATAAAACCCTTAAAAATGGCAGAAAAATCGTACTTAGGGTTTCTCCTCACAAAGTTGCACACAATGAATAAAAATTGCAAAACTATATATAGACTTAAAGGGCTGACGGCGTCACGTTGTAGATCTTGACGCCGTCACCTCGTCGCGGCTAGGGTTCCCGGATGGCCTTCCTGACGCCGTCCCTCTTTAATCTTCCAAAATCCTCTCTGGCCTATCAAGGCTTGACGCCGTCAGAATAAAGCTTGACGCTTTCTCACTTTAACTTAAACCGTGATGGCCTTGATCCTCTTAAAGGGTGACGCCGTCAGACTTTCCATTGCAAAACTCTCTGGCGCGTCACGTGTATTTTTCATATCCAACTTTTTTGCCAAGCCATGACGCCGTCTAGAACAATCCCTGACGCCGTCAAAGGTACTTTTCCAGCCGATTTGGAGACTTTGTCGTTTTCTTCACTTTTATGCTCCAAAAACGTCCAAAATGCTTCCTTTTCCGTATTTCTTCTCCAAAGTACCTAAAATGACAAAAGGAACGATTTAGGGCATTATTTGATCAAATAAATACGATTTAGGGCTTAAATGACCCCCTAAAAGCAGTACACTTTTCGCTTCATCAGTCGCATCTTAGGATTGAGATGCGCCGTATCTTCTGCAGGTCTGACAGACTCGACACAGAACAGAATGTAAAAATTCTCCGGGTTGTCTCCCGGTCAGCACTTGTCTTTATTCCAGAGTCTTCAAGTTAGACTCACGTTCAGCTACTTATTTTGTTATTTCGGGTTCAAACTCGACAACTTTGTTATCAGCGTTGTCGATGTAATTATCAAGGTATTTCCCTTTAGGTCGTTCCTTTGGAACAAAACTCCTTTAATCACCTTTGACAATTGGTGCACTTCAATCGTCACTTCTCTAATCATATTGTTTTGTCCTTTCAGCAATAGTTCCTTTCCGCTTTCTTGGGCAAACTTTGATATAATCTCGTCGATTGTAAGTTTGATCCTTGATCCTCCGAACCAGCTTGGGAAAAGATCAATCATCATTCCTGAAACATAGAACAAATAGGCTTCGAAGTAAAATTTTTCTAAGAGACAGGAAAGTTGATTAGAATTTCTCAGTTCGGGATAAATAAAATTCTGCTGATATCTGCAGATGATGCGCCGTATCCAGAAAGATGGATATGCCGTATCTTATTACGTTAAAATTTAATCAGACTTTTATTCAGAAAACAGATACGCCGCTTATAATTTTAGAATGCGCCGTATCCAGTCTAAATTATCAAAAATCGATTATATTTATTAAAATTAAATGCGTCGTATTAACAAAAGCTAATGCGCCGTATTTTTGTTATGTTTCAAAACACAAGATTTTTGATTTAGTAGATGCGCCGTATCGACAGGGATCGATGCGTCATATCTGTTTAATAATTCGAAAACTGTTTTTAATTTAAATAATAAATACGCCGTATCTGCAAAAACAGATGCGTCGTATGGCGTTAGGGTTTAGAAAAAAATTCTTATTAAAAACACAATACGCCGTATCTTGAGGAAAGATGCGTCGTACTCGAATTTAATAAACGCGTTGTATTTTATAAAAATTAAACGCAATACGCCGCATCTGTTAAAACAGATGCGCCGTATCGTTTGTATTAGCACAGTACAACGATAGCAGAATGCAGAAAAATACAGATAATAAAAAATAAAAATAAGAACAAACAAAAAGAAACAAAAACTACAGAAAATAAAAACACACAAAAACAAAAAATATGCAAATAATACAATGAATGCAATCTATCTAATATATAACGGGTTAGTGGTTCGAATCTAAAGAGAAAAAAAAAAAACGGTTTTTTGTTTCAAAAAAAAAAAAAAAAAAAAAAAAAAAAACCTAATTAAAATACTAATCAAATTAACAGATAATAACAATTCACTCCCCGGCAGCGGCGCCAAAAACTTGATGCGCGTGATGTGTCGTTGCGGTTTAGCAGTATTAATGCCTACTCAAGTTTTAAATTTATATTTAGCCAACTTATCAATAACACACACACTTAACAAGCAGTGTACCCGGTCAGTATGAATATAATGGTAAGTAGAGTGTCGATCACTAAGAGTGGAACGTATTATCTAGTTATTCTAATCAGTATTTTAATACCCTAAGTTAGCTATACAACCTAATCTAACGCAAGGGGGTTCAGCCTGAGAGACTGGCACGGTTTGGTTATGATTAAATAGTAAACTAAACTAATGAGCACGAATCAGCGATTAGCACACACGTACACAGATAGATACTTGAGACAATAAGAAGACCTGTCCTGATAATTAAGTAGCTTGTCACTTGTTTTATTGCTAGTTTTATATGAAGTGTATATAATTAAACCTTTCTCGTTGGCTCTAATCTTATCGGCGAGTAAACCCTTAATGATTACTTATGTCTATCCTATTTATTAAAGAGACGCTAAAACAAATAGGCGAGGAAGCGGCATGGCGACCCAAGCGATGCTCAGCTAGACACAGAGGTTATCAATGCACTAATAAAAGTCACCAAAGACATCAACATATAAACTTTAATTAATGGGAGAGCAATTTTAAGGGGTGGACATGATATTCCGTAGTCACATGACATCAGCCCATCAATCCTGATGAATTAAAGTGTACTAATACAATAAAACAAAACTACTTAATGAATTGAATACATGCAGGACCTTCTTACAACTCTTGTATCTTCGTTCGGGGTGTGTCTTGGGCTGCTAATACGTCTGAATTCGTCTCTGGTTTGGTACTCGTACGTATGGTATCTTGCACACAAAATTCGTCTGACTTTGGGGTATTTATAGTTTCTGTCTGAGGGTTAGATGCGGCGCATAGGATAAGTAGATGCGGCGCATTGACTTAACTTCGCGTGGGGTCCAAGATTAATATATTCAAGAATATTCGTACACCGCCTTAAGATGCGGCGTAACTCCATTTCTCTATGCGGCGCATGTCTTTTGCTGTCTTGGATTGTAACTTGTGAAATCTTGATAGTGATACGCCGTATGTAAGAAGTATGTTGCGGCGTATCTGGAGCAGAATGATCTTGATCTTGTACATTTCAGTAGACTCTTAACATCTTGCTTGTTTTTCTCCATAATTAGTCCAAAATCGCCAAGTTTCACGTAATACTTGTTTTTACCTGAGAATTACAAAAGTAAACATTAACGTATCAATTCTCATATATAATACAATAAAACAAGTCAAATAAATAGGATAAATGATGATAATAAAATGTACTTATTTGAGTTCATCAAATATCCCCCACTTAAACTTTACTTGTCCCCAAGTAAACCTTAGAATAAATCTTATGAAAATGTATCCTAAAACATATTAGGATTTATTTTTATATTTAAGCATGTATTCGTTTTTGTCATAATTACACAACCAAACACTTAACGAATTAGAAATAAAATAAAATATTTCGATAAAAGCAAATCTAATCGTTTAACTGTCCAGTCGTGACGAATATTCTATCATAAGCTTGGCAAGTATACGCATCTCCCCCACTAAAGCCAAGGAATAACAAGTCTAAAGCGGTAACAAGGGTTTTTTGGTTAAGGGTTAATCATTCTTCTTAATCTCTATCGATCTCAAATTCCAGAAAAGGTGACAAAATCACAAATACATGATCGAATCCACGACCACGATACTTGCAATTGCTCAAATCCTTAATTCGAATGGGCTAAAGATAGGACCAAGTAATCTTTACCAATAATATTATATCAAAAAGGGCGACAAAATCATAAATACATAGCCGAATCCACGACTACGATACTTAAGATTGCTCAAATCCCTAATCTCAATAAATCAAAGGTTTGGATAAAGAATGATATAGGGTATGGATAATATTTGGGATACAAATTGGTGTAAAATGAAAAATAAACAAAACAAATAAATTAAAATCCTAAGTGTGGTAAATTACTTTCCCAACCATCCCATGAATAATACTCATATCATTGAATAACTCACGCTTTAACACTTGAAACACACGCTTTAGGTAGACACGAATTATACTCAACAAGATCTCAATAAAAGAATAACCTTAGTTGGCGTTCCCATAATGGCCAACTCCCATTCAATCCATAAATATAATATACAACAATTAGTGGTGATATCTCCAACTTAATACAAAACTTTACATAAGTTGGTTAAAACAAACTTCCAACTTTTCCTTTTTCTTTTCTATTTTTTTTATTATTATTTTATTTATTTATTTATTATTTTTTTTTTGACATCAACATATATGTGTAAAATTTCACAACTTTTCTATCACTATTTTTCCGGATAATTTTTCCATACTCTTCATACTTTCAGAAATAACTGTAATAGCGAAAGTAGTAAACACACGAAAAATAAACTCAAAGATATACAATATTTACTTTCATACCAATTGCATTGTGCAATTTCCTGACTTAACCAAAGATAATGAATTACGCACGCGAACACAGGTAATGTAAGGAAACACACTTTGCCTAAAGCAATTAACCAACCACGGATTTTAATCTACAGGGTAGGCTAAGGTGTAAGAAACGAAAGGAATGGCTCTGAGTGTTTTTCTAGGGGTATCTTACTCTAAAAGTGAGAGTAACAAAGGGTTTATACGGGGGTTAACTAACCAGTGTAGTTAGTTAATATCACATAACATATAAAGGCTATTTGGGTGTAATCCTAGAAATTTACCAATTTAGACAAGTCATTCCAATTATATAGATAATACTTATTATGGTGGTCTCGAATAGTATACAAGCCAAGTTCTAAAGTTTACAAGTCACCGGCACACTCATAGATTTGTGAATTTTGATAAGTTCACAATTTTTGAAAATAATGTTATGTGTGCAGCTATGTAATTTAGACTTAACAAAAAACATGCTAGAAAAATTTTAAATTTAAGCATATTAAGTACATATTAAGCATATTTTTGAAAAAATTTAGGACAAGTAATTGTTCTAATTCTCCAATCCCCCCACTTATGTTAAACAACGTCCTCGTTGTTTGTGTCAAAGGTTAAAAACTGGAAAATAAAAGAATTAGAACAGAATAACTCCCTTGAGATTTGCTCGGTATGATCCTCCATTATTCGTATAAGAGCAAAAATCAACTTTCTTGTGGATGAGAACGTTTAAGCTTCAAAAATGATGTATCCACAAGAATGCAGGAATCTATAATACCATTCAGACTTTAACACACCTGAGTTAAGAAGGTTCAAACATGCATAATACATTAGTAGTTAGTAAAAATAAAACTAAAAAAATTGTAAATCGTCAGGTCAGTCGATACGCCGTATCTTATGGAAGAAGATACGCCGTATCGAGCCTGGAATAAATACGAATGAGAATAAAAGATGTGTCGCATCCTTAACCAGGGATGCGCCGCATTAAATAAACTGACAGAAAGTTTTATAGTCAAAAATAAAAATGCAGAAAATTAAATAAGATATGACCAGTGCAGGAAATGCGTCGCATCTTAGGATTGAGATGCGCCGTATCTTCTGTAGGTCTGACAGACTCGACATAGAACAGAATGTAAAAATTCTCCGGGTTGTCTCCCGGTCAGCACTTGTCTTTATTCCGAAGTCTTCAAGTTAGACTCACGTTCAGCTCCTTATTTTGTTATTTCGGGTTCAAACTCGACAACTTTGTTATCAGCGTTTTCGATGTAATTATCAAGGTATTTCCCTTTAGGTCGTTCCTTTGGAACAAAACTCCTTTAATCACCTTTGACAATTGGTGCACTTCAATCGTCACTTCTCTAATCATATTGTTTTGTCCTTTCAGCAATAGTTCCTTTCCGCTTTCTTAGGCAAACTTTGATATAATCTCGTCGATTGTAAGTTTGATCCTTGATCCTCCGAACCAACTTGGGAAAAGATCAATCATCATTCCTGAAACATAGAACAAATAGGCTTCGAAGTAAAAAATTTCTAAGAGACAGGAAAGTAGATTAGAATTTCTCAGTTCGGGATAAATAAAATTCTGCTGATATCTGCAGATGATGCGCCGTATCCAGAAAGATGGATACACCGTATCTTATTACGTTAAAATTTAATCAGACTTTTATTCAGAAAACAGATACGCCGCTTATAATTTTAGAATGCGCCGTATCCAGTCTAAATTATCAAAAATCGATTATATTTATTAAAATTAAATGCGTCGTATTAACAAAAGCTAATGCGCCGTATTTTCGTTATGTTTCAAAATACAAGATTTTTGATTTAGTAGATGCGCCGTATCGACAGGGATCGATGCGTCATATCTGTTTAATAATTCAAAAACTATTTTTAATTTAAATAATAAATACGCCGTATCTGCAAAAACAGATGCGTCGTATGGCGTTAGGGTTTAGAAAAAATTTCTTATTAAAAACACAATACGCCGTATCTTGAGGAAAGATGCGTCGTACTCGAATTTATTAAACGCGTTGTATTTTATAAATATTAAACGCAATACGCCGTATCTGTTAAAACAGATGCGCCGTATCGTTTGTATTAGCACAGTACAACGATAGCAGAATGCAGAAAAATACAGAAAATAAAAAATAAAAATAAATACAAACAAAAAGAAACAAAAATTACAGAAAATAAAAACACACAAAAACAAAAAATATGCAAATAATACAATGAATGCAATCTATCTAATATATAACGGGTTAGTGGTTAGAATCTAAAAAAAAAAAAAAAAAAAAAAAAAAAAAAAAAAAAAAAAAAAAAAAAAAAAAAAACCTAATTAAAATACTAATCAAATTAACAGATAATAACAATTCACTCCCCGGCAGCGGCGCCAAAAACTTGATGCGCGTGATGTGTCGTTGCGGTTTAGCAGTATTAATGCCTACTCAAGTTTTAAATTTATATTTAGCCGACTTATCAATAACACACACACTTAACGAGCAGTGTACCCGGTCAGTATGAATATAATGGTAAGTAGAGTGTCGATCACTAAGAGTGGAACGTATTATCTAGTTATTCTAATCAGTATTTTAATACCCTAAGTTAGCTATACAACCTAATCTAACGCAAGGGGGTTCAGCCTGAGAGACTGCCACGGTTTGGTAATGATTAAATAGTAAACTAAACTAATGAGCACGAATCAGCGATTAGCACACACGTACACAGATAGATACTTGAGACAATAAGAAGACCTGTCCTGATAATTAAGTAGCTTGTCACTTGTTTTATTGCTAGTTTTATATGAAGTGTATATAATTAAACCTTTCTCGTTGGCTCTAATCTTATCGGCGAGTAAACCCTTAATGATTACTTATGTCTATCATATTTATTAAAGAGACGCTAAAACAAGTAGGCGAGGAAGGGGCATGACGACCCAAGCAATGCTCAGCTAGACACAGAGGTTATCAATGCACTAATAAAAGTCACCAAAACATCAACATATAAACTTTAATTAATGGGAGATCAATTTTAAGGGGTGGACATGATATTCCGTAGTCACATAACATCAGCCCATCAATCCTGATGAATTAAAGTGTACTAATACAATAAAACAAAACTACTTAATGAATTGAATACATGCAGGACCTTCTTACAGCTCTTGTATCTTCGTTCGGGGTGTGTCTTGTGCTGCTAATACGTCTGAATTCGTCTCTGGTTTGGTACTCGTACGTATGGTATCTTGCACACAAAATTCGTCTGACTTTGGGGTATTTATAGTTTCTGTCTGAGGGTTAGATGCGGCGCATAGGATAAGTAGATGCGGCGCATTGACTTAACTTCGCGTGGGCTCCAAGATTAATATATTCAGGAATATTCGTACACCACCTTAAGATGCGGCGTAACTCCATTTCTCTATGCGGCGCATGTCTTTTGCTGTCTTGGATTGTAACTTGTGAAATCTTGATAGTGATACGCCGTATGTAAGAAGTATGTTGCGGCGTATCTAGAGCAGAATGATCTTGATCTTGTGCATTTCAGTAGACTCTTAACATCTTGCTTGTTTTGCTCCATAATTAGTCCAAAATCGCCAAGTTTCACATAATACTTGGTTTTACCTGAGAATTACAAAAGTAAACATTAATGTATCAATCCTCATATATAATACAATAAAACAAGTCAAATAAATAGGATAAATGATGATAATAAAATGTACTTATTTGAGTTCATCAGTCAGATAGTAACTGACTCAACTCACTTTCTATCATTTTATACTTTTAAGTATAATGAGCAAGTCTAAGGACATCTGATAGAAAGAACAGCTAGTAAAGGTGAATCTAACACTTGTGTTAGAGGTAACAATTACTATGAGCTGGAAACCCTGTCAAGAAAGCCTTTTGAATTGGTTTATCTGCACACAGGCAGTTATTTATAACTGAAAACATTGGTTCTCACACAACCAGAGGTTGCTTTAAACCGAAATTTTGATTAAGTGTCTGTTATACACTTAATCCCTTCAAAATGGTTGAAAGCAGTGTGATTTTTCAATTCTCAAAATCATGAACATACTGCTAAGTCAAATAATTTCTTAAAACAAGGATTTTTTCAAAGGATTCAGAAAAACCATCCATTGATGGACCATGAATCAAATGCCCCATGAATTACCTCTCATAGGAGTTAACACACCTAGAAGTGATGAGGGCAGCAAATTAAACTCTTAAGGAATTGATGGCTACATGTACAACATTGTCTGATAACAAGTTCTAAGTGATAGCTCAGATGATGGGGGGAGATACATTGTGAGAGATCTTCCAAACAGGGGAGGATAAAATGTTATTTGCATCTCAGGGGAGGAAATAAATTTGGAAGATTAACCAATGAAAGGAAGGAAAAGACAAGAGCATACAGGATGATGACATGGAAGTTGAAAATGACAAGAACATTCCAAAGGAGAAAGTTCTATCTAGGTCAAATGAAGAAAGCTTTCAGTTTCAATTTCAGTTTATCACGTTTGTTCATCACTTGCAAAGGCATGCTGATAGATGATTTCACTTGTTGAAACAAGCATCCAAGATACACAGCATCATTGTCTCTTATATTTCCTCCATCCAAGGAAATTGCACCATCTTTAGGTCAATGTTTGAAGACTGAAGATATGTATTGATATTGTTAAAGTCAAAGAACAAAGCATATGAGTTACTGAGAAAGATATTCAATCTTGAAGAACAGAAGTGTTTGAAAGATCTTCACAATCCATAATTTAATTCAGAAACATGTTGAAATGGATTCACATGTTTAGGGGAGGATTGTTGGGAATTAAATATTCAAGAAGTTTAATATCGGGTTCTATTCAAGGAAATTCTCCAAGTATGTTGCTGCTGGTAGTGTATTGATTCTGCTGCTGAGTGTTCCTGCTGATAGTATTATGATACTGCTGCTAGTGTTAGTAATCCTGCTGCTAGCGTTAACATTCTGCTGCTGATAATGCTGCTAGTTAATGTTGCTGCTAGTGTACTTGTTCCTGTTGCTAGCGATAACTCATTGTTGCTGCCATAAGCTTTCTACTGCTGGATGGATAAGTATGAAAAGATATTATGTGTATTTAAGTCAACAATATACGGTAGATAATATCTTACCCCATGTGATCAGTCATAATGTTATATTCACAGAACAAGTTATAAACATAGATACAAGATGTATCTTATTGACTGACACACGTATTATCATAGCAAGTAGTTTATCAAGACTTTAAGCAATATTGTAAAGATCTTCTTGGACTATAAAAGAAGATCTTAGACTAGTGATATGTGTGTGTCTAAAAGTGATTGTTGAATACTTAGAACTTTCATAACTGTTAGAACAAGAACAAACACAAAAATATCACAAGTAAGAAAAACTTAAGATTCAAGGTTGTAACCCTAGTGATAACTCAAGATCACTCGTATTATCATCTTAATAATATTGAATCGTTTGGGGATAATCTTTCATTGTTCATTGACATATAACAAACACAACTGTTCCATTTCCATAATCATAGTAACCTTCTAAGAGTGAATAAGTAGTTTCCGCATACTTAATCATATTCACTCAATATATCATACTCACAAAGTACAAAAGGTTTAACCACCTTAACCGTGTGTCGAATCCCTAAAAAAAAGTAAAACCGTTGAGCTGTGATAGCATAGTGTAGGACAAAAGTGAGCATGATAACCAATTATAAGCACAAGTCAAAACAAAATAGTGTCGCACCAACTGAACCTGCCACGATCATTGCACACATAAACAGTACACACAGTTGGGGAGCTACCCGATAGATCTATCATAATGCTTTGGCTCTCAAAAGAGTTAACAGTTGCGCATTCATGTACACACAGACAAAACATTTTGTAGCACATAATCATATCAACACACATAATGTCGAAAATCATGAAAACAGTATAATCACAGCATGAAAAATAGTTAAAATATCATTTGAATACCATTTTCCCCCAAGGAAAACATAAAGAAAAAGGGGCAACGAGAACATACCTTAATCAAGCAATGCACAACACAACAACTCAAGGGTAGTGTAGCACACGGCAACTAGGACGTCACAACACAACGGACTCGGCACGACCTAATAATATAAAGACTCGTCTTAACATATATCTCATAAGATAATTAAAGACGTAAAAGTTTCCAAAGGTCAACTATTCCCATTCCCAAAATTATTCCAATTTCCATTTCCAAAATAATTTCATTTTATCCGTTTATTAGAGTTTGGTATCATCATTCGTGTAACGGAAGGAGGACACTGACACAAGAGTACACACGCCTAAAAGGAAACAACAAAATGAAATTTGACGCGGAGAGTGTTGACGAGAACTCGAGTCAAGAAGAGATGACGGAGAGAAACCAAAAAGATAACAAATAGCAAACATAACAAATATGATGAATAGGTTGGTAAGCGTCGGTACTTTCCCATAATCCCATTTAGTTATAAAAGTATACTCGTTTTATAGTTTAAAAGTAAAATTTCGCCATGACTCGTTCGTTCATTGAATGTTTCCAAGTTGTAGGTCCACACGAATTATGGATCCAAGTAGCCTTTGTTACTTGTTAGACAACTTGAATAAATCCAAATTAATCTAAACGAGAAACTCTAACAGATTGTTTATTGCTAATACGGAATCTTAACAATAACAATGAAGAACACAAGATAACACATTCGTAATTCTATTAACTTTCAATATCAACTAATTCGTACAACTTCTTTAGCCTTAGGGTTCCTTTTATACACCAAGGAAACCCTAGATACAAAACGTGTAGAAGGATAAACGTATCTAACCATATCTTCTATAAAGATAACTACGTATCCTTTCCTAACTTATAGCTAACAAACTTCCTATAATTCATAAACAGACTTAACTATTTCTGTCGACCAGACTTAACTATGCTATTATGTCTACCAGACTTAACAATGTACTGGCAGACTTAACTATTACATGAATACAACCAACAGACTTAACTAAGTACTTCAGCAGACTTAACTATTACATGAACATGTCACCACAAGTAATAAGCTTTCTAAGGATTGAACTCTAAATTCTTGGAATTATCTTGATCTCTAACTCTTCAAATCATCAAATCTGATCTTGTGCAGCAACTTTCATCATCAAATTTGACACCATCTGATCTTCACAGCAACAATGACTACATGTACATCAATTCTAAAAGTTTCATACTATTCTCATCACTTCCAGGTGTGTTAACTCCTGTGAGAGGTGAATCATTGAAAATTAATGGATTTGATGTCTCTTTACTAGATAGCCATTAACTACTGGAGTAGCCAATGTTTTGGTGTGTAAGACCATGGTACATTGATAACCATATGATTTTTAGCAAACCGTCAGCTATCAACAGATTTGTTTGTCTTTACCAAAAGCCGTTTGCTTTTGGACTAGCCAATTCTTTGGTGGAATCAGACCTCACCTTGGTGAATTGATTACCAATTATGGTTTTCCACAGGCTTTACCACAAGCCATACTCTTGTGGGCTAGCCAACTCTTCACTATCTCATATATGGTGAGTTGATTACCATACAATTTTTGGCAAATTGTCAGCCATAAACAGATTTGAGGTATCTTTACCAGAGCCGTTTGCTCATGGATTAGCCAGTCCTTATGTGGATTAGACATGATGGACTGATGACCATTTGTTGTGTTAGTGCAAAGCACCATCACCAAGTAGGAAGTTCCATTAATCCCACTTATCATCTTGAAAATTCTTTCAAACACTTTCAAACACCCCAAGTTGCTTACTTTTGGGATTGCATCTCAATCATTTCCAGAATTTTATCATATACCTCATCCTTCTTATCTGCCAGCAACCCTTTTTCAGTCATTTCCTTACATACTCTAGGAGGTAAAGGATATTCAACTTCTGCTAGCATGTAAATATAAGCTCTCTGCAAGTTCAGACAATGTGCTTGACAACTATCAAAATATCTCCATCTGACAATCTCTTGTTGATAAGGAAGCTTCCAAATTCTGTCAGTCTTGGATGGTGGCTCAAACATGGTCTTTAAGTCCCCCCAAAGAACCCTTTTAAACTCTTCTTCAGGCCTATTATCTCCATGCTTGATATTTACCAACTTGTAAAGCTCTATAAGATCATCCCTACTTAAATCATTTAGAACTCCTGGAAAGTTAACATATAGAACACTAGTGTAATCTTCCCTAACAATCTGATAAGCTGCCCTTTTCCCAGTCTTAATTATCTGATACTCAACAATTTTAGCTGGTTGTGCAGAACTCTCAGGAATTGATCCCATGGTAAACTCTTTAGATGAAGACTCCTCTTCTTCTGATTCTTTTTCCTCTTGCACTTTGTTCTTGGACACTGATTTGGCCTTCCTAGCTATACTCTTTCTTCTGGTCCATACCAGAACAGGTTTCTTAACTTCAACTTCTTCTTTTACTGCACCAGATGCCTTCTCAGCCTCAGATGCTTTTTCAACCACTTTTTCAACTTCAATAACAGGCTCAGACTCTGTCACCTTTTGTCTCTTGAAGCTTCTTCTGATAGCATCTTCATAATCTATAGGTTTGTAACCTTGATCCCTCTCATATGCCTTTAGATACAATTCTTGAATCTCTTCATAGGATCTTCCTTTCATCTTTTCAAAGGTTGAGTGCATCATGTTCTTCAGATACATCTTCATATCATGCATCTTTTCTTGCTTAGAGAGCTTCTTTCTTGCACCACTTTTCTTCTGAGTTTGCTTTATCTTTGACATGAAATCCCCCAAAGTTTCTGAAACCCTTCTAGCATTGATAAATTCTGCTAGTTGTTTGGCTCTCTCCTCTGTAGTCAACCCTTCAATAGCTTTGAGCTCCTCCAACTTTGCTCTTAGCTCATCATCTCCTTCAATCATTTGCATCAGAGGATCTGCAGACTCTTCTGACAACTTCTTTGCAAGCATCTTATCTTGCCTCTTTTGCTCTTCCTCTTTATCTATCTCTGCTTGTTCTGCTGCTTGTGTCCTAGCAATCTCAGCTAGAGATGCTTCTTCTTTTCTTTGATGCTTCTTTGATTTCTTTGGTTGAGGAGTTTCAATCAAGATCTGCTTTCCTTCCCTTTGCTTGCCAATAGACTTATCATCCTGAGTAGACTTTTCTTCCTGAGCAGACTTAATTACCTCACCAGACTTAACGACATCATCACCAGAATTAACCTCACCAGACTTATCTTTTTCATTACCAGACTTAACATCAGACTTAATAACCGCAGCAGACTCAGTAATCTCCTCATCAGAATTAATTTCTTCATCAATTATCAACTTTCTTTTTAGCCTTCTTTTCTTGTTTTCTTGTTGAATTTTGCTCAGAGATTGGGCTAAGGTTTCTGCTGCTTCCATTCCTTCAGGACTTATATCTGCACCTTCAATTGGTTTATCCTGAGCTGGAGTCTTAAAAGTCTGTTTTTCATCCAAATTCCTCCCCTGTTTGGAAGAATTTTCATCCTCAGCCCCTTCCTCATCAGCAAAAGTAACCCCCTTTTCTTTCATCACCTTCTCCATTTTCTTCACTTTCCTGACTAATGTCACAACAGCCCCACTCAAAGCTTTGTTGGCCTTCTCCAATGCTGTTACTCTATCAACCAAAGTAGGCACCAGTTGCAGAAGACCTTCCACAGTCATAGAAGTATATTCCTCCTCCTAAGTAGGACTAGGAACCTGAGTGTGCTGTGGTGGTGAAGGTGGTGTGGGTGTAGGTGCTCTGGGTTGAGATGATGATGGACTTGGTTATGGTGTGGGTGATGTTGGTTGTTCCTGGGTTTGCTCCTCATGGGTTGGCTCCACTTGTGCAGCACTAGATGTACCTGCAATGTTAGTTGTACCAGAAAGCATAGCAGGAAAAAGTAGCCAATGTGCCCCAGAAAAACCCCTTTTCATATTTGCAAAGATTTTATCTTTAAAAGCCACACTTACATAAGTCTGCATTTTATTGTCAGTTTCAAAATTCAAAATCATTTGCAGAAATCGAGGGTACATTAAAAACTTGTGTTTATTATTGACATTTGCTTCCATGCCATCAAAAATAAGCTTTGAAAAATTAAAAGTCTTTCCTAGTGAAAGACAGACCAATGCAGAAGCAATATTGCTTCCAAACTGATCCCATCCTCCACTCTTGGGACTTAGGCAATGGAGCAAATGATGAAGTAAAAACTTCCACTGAGGTGAGAAAAAGTTTTTCCAAAAAGTAAAAGTACCTTAAGTGGGATAGCCTATGGTTCTCATACCCTCTAAAAGTTCATTATTAGGCAATATATAATCCCCTGAAGCATCATCCAATTGAAGAATACTCCTTATGGATGCTTCAGTGATAAAGAATTCATGTGTATCTATTGTTGCCCTTAACTGTGGTGTCCCATCAGCAAGAGTTTCAGAGGTAACAGACCCCCAAAACTGCTTAACTAGGGAAGCATAGATTGTAGGATTATGAGTTAAAGCATACCGAATGGAAGAACCTCTCAAGAAATCCACAATCTGCTCGAAACCTTCACTTTTGTTTGGTTTCTTCAAGAAACCAACCTGGTTGTGCTTGTTATAAAACTTTAGAGAAGCCATTGATGATTGGTAAGTGCTGGTTGACTATTGACTTTAGGGTTTATACTGGCGGTTAAAAACAGAGTAATCTTGGCCGAAAATTAAGATTTTAAAATTAGAAGTAGATAATGGATAAAGATGAAATAGTAATTAAATCTCATCCATATATACTTCGTTTTCCCAAAAAAAATATCAACGGAAATATTTAAATAGGAAAATAATTAAATGTACGACCAGACCTAACGGTAAAAAAAAGATATTTTTACATTTTAACTCTACCAGACTTAAAAATGGTCAACCAGACTTAACCACTGACTCACCAGACTTAACCAAAGGATCAGACAAACACTTACAGAAATCACTTGCAAAGCGTCTGAGCATCACCAATCCATGTTGTTCCTGGAAAAATTAGTACAAAAACCAAGAAAAACACACAAACATACAATTTTGTAACTAAAATAAAAAGCACTAACTACAAGAAGTAACTTTACTACAAGAATAAACTTTTAAGACTACCAGAATTAAAATTACTAAGTACTGGTTATTATACAAACTTTACATTTTACCTCCCCTTAATTCCAGCTATGGGTTAATCATACCAATATTAACCACTAAGTAATTAAACCTAGGTCCATCAAAGGCTTTGGTTAATAGGTCTGCCACATTGAAGTCTGTGTGTATCTTTTCCACCCTAATTAGTTTCTTTTCAAAGCAATCCCTTATGAAGTGATGCCTTATTTCTATATGCTTAGTTTTAGAGTGGTACACAGGGTTCTTAACTATACAGATAGTGCTCTCATTATCTATGTGAATTACAGTGTTCATAAAGTTCAAACCATAATCCAGCATTTGATTCTGAATCTACAAGACTTGTCCACAGCAATTGGCAGCTGCTACATACTCAGCTTCAGTTGTTGATGTAGCCACAATGGTCTGCTTCTTGCATTGCCAGAAAATCAATATGCTTCCAAGGAATTGACAACCTCCTGTTGTGGATTTCCTATCAAGGCTTGCTCCAGCACAGTCACTATCTGAATAGGCTTCCAGGTTAAAAGATGACTCTTTAGGATACCAAAGGCCCAAATTGGGTTTGCCCTTTAGATACCTAAAGATTCTCTTCACAACATGAAGATGTGAAGTCTTGGGAGTAACCTGAAAACAAGAACAAGCATACAAAGCATACATAATATCAGGCCTAGAGGCTGTTAGATACATTAGAGAACCTATCATTGATCTATAGAGGTGCACATCCACATTATCAGCATCTTCATCCTTTGTCAATGGCACCTTGTTCTCTATGGGAGTGACTGCAGTCTTCATTTTGTAAAGTCAAACTTCTTCAAGATCTCAGCAACATACTTGTCTTTAGAAATGAAGAGGCCATCTTCTTTTTGCTTCACTTGCAGTCCAAGAAAAAATGTGAGCTCACCCATTGAACTCATCTGAAACCTTCCCTTCATTAATGCCTGAAAATCCTCACACCAAGACCTTTTAGTAGAACCAAAAATGATATCATCCACATAAACTTGGACTAGGATGATATCCTTCTTGTTCCTTTTGATGAACAAGGTCTTGTCTATCACACCTCTTTTGTACCCATGTTCTTCAAGAAAGTTAGAGAGTGTTGCATACCAAGCTCTAGGAGCTTGATGGAGACCATACAAAGCTTTAATGACTTTGTATACCTTCTTGGGGTGAGCAGGATCAACAAAGCCAGGAGGTTGGTGTACATACACCTCCTCTTCTATAGTGCCATACAGAAAGGCACTCTTGACATCCATCTGATAGACTATGAACCCCATATATGATGCATAGGCTAAAAATAACCTGATAGCCTCAATTCTGGCTACAGGAGCAAAAACCTCATCATAGTTTATTCCCTCCTCCTGTCTGTACCCTTGTGCTACTAATCTTGCCTTGTTCCTAACAACTACTCCTCTTTCATCCCTTTTATTTCTGAAGACCCACTTTGTGCCTATTACTTTAGCCCCATTAGGTAGATCTACCAGAACCCAAACCTTTTGTAATTTGAACTACAACAACTCCTCCTGCATTGCTTCCACCCAACTCTCATCTTTAAGTGCTTCAGAGACCTTGGTGGGTTCTTTTTGAGAAAGAAAACAAGCAAACAGACAATCTTGTTGGTCCTTGTGGCTGACCCTTTGCTGCTTCTTAATAAGGCTGATAAGTGCATAAGATTCAGGAAGCTTTTGCACTTTACTTCTGGTTTGAACAGCTGATTTAGGATCACCAATTATCTGACTTTTAGCATGAATGTTGTGAATTCTGAGTGTTGGAGCTGGACTTACCTCCACTTTTGTGGGTAAGTTGTTGAAATCAGTGATTACTCCTTCTTCATCATAAGAAGCCCCATCAAAAATTCCTTCACTTGGATTATCAAAGAACTCAAGTTCTGGCATCTCAGAATCATCAAAATCATCTTTTAGAGTAGAATCAGGCTCAACAGAATTAACAGCATCACTACCAGAATTAACTAAGTTAGTACTGGTAGCATAATTAATCAACTCACTACCAGACTTAAGTATGGAAGTTCTGGTAGCCTGCTTCCCAAGATGTTTGTCAGCCAATGCATTCACTTCTTCTCTGAAAGATGAAATATCTTCTGACACTTTAGTAGGAGAAGCCTCCTTTTCTTTTGCTTGAGGCTTGTTCACAGACTCCTTCCCTTTTGTAGAAGATTTCTTTGTTCCTACATCAGCTGCAACATGTTTGACTTCTGTGGTAGGAATCACAATAAGCTCCTCAAATTCCTTGTCTTGCTCAGCAGTGCTTGCATCAGAAGTAACCTGGGTACCTGCATTGTTAGTTACTTCTATGGAACCTGCATCAGGGTTAGCTTGATTCTCCTTAGAGACAGGAATATAGTTCATAGAATCAGTTAAATTATCAATATCAAATATCCATCTATAACCTATTCCCTTCACATTGGGTTTTTCCTCAAGAAAATTAACATGAAGATTCTCTTCTACCCTCTTGGTCACTAAATTGTATACCCTAAAGGCCTTACTATTCAGTGAATACCCAACTAGAAACCCCTCATCAGACTTTCCATCAAATTTTCCAAGCACACTGAGTGTATCAAGAATGGTAACATGGCACCCAAACGGCCTTATGTAGCTAACAACTGGTTTATGGCCAAAAATAAGCTCATAAGGTGTTTTATTCTGAGGCTTGGTCACTCTAACCCTATTGAATATGTAGCAAGCAGTGCTTACTGCTTCAGCCCAAAAGGTTGTGGGTAGGAGTGAGTCTGCTAGCATAGTCCAAGCTGCCTCAATCAGGGTCTTGTTCATTCTCTAGCAACTCCATTCTGCTATGGAGTTCTAGCATTGCTATATTGTTGCTTGATTCCTTTATTACCACAAAACTCAATCATGCTCCTATTCTTAAATTCTGTGCCATTGTATGTCCTAATGATCTTGACCTTTTTATTAAATTGGTTTTCTATCTGCCTAATGAAAGTTTGAATTAATGGAGTGGTTTCAACTTTCCTAGACATAAAGAACACCTAACAAAATCTAGTGCAATCATCAGTGATGACAAGGCAGTAGCTAGCATGGTTAATACTTTGTACAGATGTAGGGCCAAACAGATCCATATGTAAGGTATGTAAAGGCTCAGTAACAAACCTATCTAACTTAGCCTTACAAGGAGCCCTATGTTGTTTGCCCTTATTACAAGCTACACAGGTATGGTCATTCTTAAAAACTTTTGAAGGTAAGCCTCTAACTAGGTTATTCTTCACAAGTTTATTTATGTTCTTAAAGTTAACATGACCTAACCTTTTATGCCACAATTTAGATTCATCCAAAGTGGCTTTTGCAAGCAAACAGGCAAAACCTTTTGCAGGATCAGGTGTTTTCATATCAAAGCTGTACATATTGTGTTGTCTTGGGACTTTTAGGAGTATCTGACTTTCATCAGGCATCTTAAAGTCAGAAGTTAACACAAAACATTCAGATTCAGTAAAAAGCACCTTATGCTGCTTATCACAAATCTGTGATATTGAGAAAAGGTTAAATTGCCCTAGTTCTTTTATAAAAGACACATTGTCAAATTCTAAATTGCCTACAACAATGCTACCTCCAAAGGTAATCCTTCAGGTGATCCTTGTTACCAGACATGTGCCCAGAATACCCACTGTCAAATATTCCTCTGTCTCCCATGTTCTTGAGTGGATGATCCTGCACATAAAGAAAGGAGATTAGTTTTTCTCAAGGACCCAGGCCTCTGCAGGCTTGGGTCTGCCTTGTGGATCAACATATTTATAAGTCTTGTATGAGCTTGATCCACTGTTGTTCTTGGATTGGTAGGTTAGTTCATTCTTAAAAGGATCCCAAGACCAACATGCTGAGGTCTTAACAGCAGATTCCCTATTTTCCCTTACAGCATTTGAGCTTGAAGTTTGTGCTATATTCTTAGCAAAGGGTCTTCTCACAGGTGAATATGATTTATAAAAATTATTTCTTTGATTATAGTTATTCACCTGTGGTTTGTTTACAATTGGTTGTCTGGGTCTAACAGCATTAACATACCCAGAATTAACATTTGGCTTCACAGAACTAACATATTGCCCAACAGAATTAAAATTTATCCTACCAGTACTAATATTTAGCCTAACAGAATTAACTGATGACCAACCAGAATTAACATTAGATCTAACAGAATTAACCTGTGGTCTACCAGTATTTATTTGTGCTGGTCTAGGAGCAAATTAGTTAGCATGATTAATTCTGCTTGCACTATTCCAAAAGGGTTTAGCATTCAAATGACCAGTATTAACACTCTTCTGTTTCCTAAGATCAGCCTCTCTTTTCATCCTATTCTCATGAAAATCACAGTCTCTAATTAGATGACTTAGGCTACCACAGACAAAACACCTCTTAGGACCAAAATTGTAGTTTTTCCTGTACTTTCTTCTTTTCCTATCAGATTTTGATGACTCTTGAATTTTGACAGACTTCCTAGGAGATTTTATGTGAGTATCACAACTAGGTTTATATGTATCAGATTTGGGTGTAGTCACAACTAGTTCACTATGCTTGACAGATTTTGACTCAGAAACTTCTTTTGGTTCACTCTCTGATTTTGATTCAGACTGCTCAGAGACATCTCTAGTGGATCCTTCACTGTCATTAGTTTGACAGGTAGAATATTCACTTGATTTGTCATCTGATTTGCCTGTTTCAAGATATTGAGGACCCTTTTTACCATACACAAACAAAGATTCATCAAACTCTTCCTTTTGTTGAGGAGTATAGTCTCCACTTAGTGGAGGTGGAACCCCTTTAAAATCATTAGTTTGAATAAATCTATTGTATGTTGGTTTACCAGCTAAGTCACTTTCTGAACTAACAAACACTGTTCTAGCCATCTCTTCCTCATAGCTTAGAATCTCCTTATCAGATTTTATCTCATATCCTAAGCCAATTTTACACATAGAACTCATACTAGAATCTACTAATTTAAATATATTTTTAGATGAAGCTTTCCATGAGTCTAGTATTTTCTGCAATTCATCCCTTTCTTTCACTACTTTCATGCCAATTCTTCTATATTTCTTAAGTTTTTCATCCTTTTCATATATTTCATTAGCCTGAAAGGTAAGTTTTTCATTTAAAGAAGATTGATGTTTTTGATAGGTGACTATTTGTGCTTCTAAAGTTTTGACAACATTAGTATAAGCAATTATTTGTGCCTCCTGGTCACCTATTTGTTTTAATTGTTCATCACACAAAGCTTTAAGACTATTGTATGAATTTATGCAAGTTTTGGAACACAAAGATACCTCAGTACTGGAACCAATGGCCATGAAAGCATGGTTTGGTTCTAGTTCATCTTCTGTTTGCTCACCCCAGTTAATTGTGCCAACTTCCAAAGTCAACATGCTCATCTGATTCTTCTCCAGCTTGTCATCTTCCTGAGAGTCTGAATCCTTCTTCTTTTTCCCATTAGCAGTCATCTTTGCCATGCATTCCCTAGCAAAATGACCATGCTTGTGACACCTGTAGCACTCAACAGTCTTCTTATTGTACCTAACTGGTGTCTTCCCATCAAACCTGATGTTCCTCCCAGTCTGCTTGTAAAACTTCTTCATTCTTAGGGCAATCTTAGCAATTTGCCACTTAATATCTATCTCTTCAACATCAATATCATTGATCTGCTCAAGATCATCACTAATGAGGTCCTTCTCTTCTGACCTCTTAGCAAAAAGTGATCACTTCATCAGCAAATCCTGCCGGGACTTCCCTTTCTCTCATGCTGCTTGACGAAGCTTCATAACCACCAGAACTAAAGCCACCAGTATTAACCTTGTTAGTACTTCCCTTGCTTTGAGAAACAAAAGCAATATTGGGAGTACTTGAAGATGCCTTTGTGCTTCCTTGGATCTCCTGTTCAAAGACCCGAAGATTGTTATATAAATCATCTATTGACAAGGTGTCAATTTCCTCTTTCATTCTCATGGTCATTGTCACACTTGACCATTCTTTAGGCAATGATCTGAGGAACTTGTGATTTGCATCTTCATTCGACACAGCAGCACCATGAGCCTCCAATTGAGAGAGAAGATGTTGAAACCTGTCATAACCCTTCTCCAACCCTTCAATACTGGTTACTGAAAATGCTTCAAATTGCTGCTTAAGAACAGCCTTCTGCAACTTCTTTGAGTTTGCATTCCCTCCAAATCTTGTTTTGATAGCTTCCCAAATTTCCTTGGCATCATCCATGCCATGAAATCTTCTCAAGTGCTCCTTGGGAAGTGCCATCAGCAAAAGGGTTTTAGCTTTTCTCTCCTTTTCCACTGCATGAATTTCTGAGGCAGACACTGGTGGAAGAACCCTAACAACTCCATCCTTGCCAACTGAAACCCTCTTCTTAGAATTCCCATTCTGGATCACCTTCCAGACATCTTTATCGACATACTCCAGATAGTGCTCCATCTCCATAGCCCATATGTCATACTCTTCCTTATTCAGGATTGGGAGTTTAATGTTTGATATGGTGGTTGTTGCAGGTATGGTTTGTTGTTGTTTTTTGGATGTGCCAGCTTCTGATGCTTCTTCTTCATGGTTTAAGTCATTATCACTGAGATGGTTTGAGAAATTTTTAACAGACATTGTGCAGGGTTTGTTTGAGTGATTTGTGTTTGTGGTTTTTGTGTTTCTTCGAACTCAGAGTCTCTCTACAGGCTCTGATACCACTTGTAGGTCAACACGAATTATGGATCCAAGTATCCTCTGTTACTTGTTAGACAACTTGAATAAATCCAAATTAATCTAAACTAGAAACTCTAACAGATTGTTTATTGCTAATGCAGAATCTTAACAATAACAATGAAGAACACAAGATAACTAACTTCGTAATTCTATTAACTTTCAATATCAACTAACTCGTACAACTTCTTTAGCCTTAGGGTTCCTTTTATACACCAAGGAAACCCTAGATACAAAATGTGTAGAAGGATAAACGTATCTTACCATATCTTCTATAAAGATAACTACGTATCCTTTCCTAACTTATAGCTAACAAACTTCCTATAATTCATAAACAGACTTAACTATTTCTGTCGACCAGACTTAACTTATGCTATTATGTCTACCAGACTTAACAATGTACTGGCAGACTTAACTATTACATGAATACAACCAACAGACTTAACTAAGTACTTCAGCAGACTTAAGTCTGTTCTTCATATTTAAGTCTTCTCTTATGATAATTCCCAACACAAGTCGTAGAAATTTATTAGAAATAATTTTCAAAGTAGTTTAGGTGACGTGTAATTTATAAATATTATTGTCCGTTAGACATTATTTCCATTGTTTACCGGTTGCGAATCGAATACATTAAATTCATCATGAGTCTAATGTACTATATTCGTTTCGTGTCCAATGGTCCAAAATGTCCAAGGTCCAATAATATTCCAAGTTCAAGTATGTTTTCCAAGTTCGGTGTTGTAAATATCCCATAGAATCCCGACTACCAATCAACAAATAAATAATCTAACAAGTTCAAATACTAAAGTCTACGGGTAGCATGTCTCGAATAATCCAACTACTCTCGTGTGTCTCCAAAAATCATTACCCATTTAATTTACTAAATCACTTTATTATTAAATAAGTCTAATAATAACTTTTACTTTTAAATTTTACTAAGTAAATATTTATTTTACTTTCTTTTCTCTTGGTTCCACACGAGCCGTTTTCTAAATTCGAGTCACGACTAACAGTCATTTACGGGTCAAACCAAAGTCAAAGTCCCGTAAGTCCAAATTTCGGCAAACCAAGTCTTCCCGAGACCACGAGGTCTCGACAAATCCTTGTTACAGCCACAACAACACAAATATTAAACCAATTAAATCTCGCAACCATAACACACGACCTCACAGTCCAATATTTACTCAGTCAAATTCTATATATATACTAATTCCCATTGTCGGCGGATACTAAAAAAAAAAAGAATCGATGGTTATAAAAATAATAAACCTTTAGCCCGTTTATTTTATAAAAAAAAATAACTAAACTTATAGATTATTATAAAGTTGACTTTAACTCTCTTTTTAAATTTACCATAAAACCCAACTGTAAAATCAAACATGTTCAACACAAGTTTTTTTTTTCTTGACAAATCTCACGGGCTGATAAATTCTCAAGTTTGGCATTACGGGATGATAAATTCTCAACTGTAAAATCAAACATGTTCGACACCATGTTCAACACCAGTTTTTTTTCTTGACAAATCTCACGGGACGTTAAAACATAACTCTTTCTATATTCGGTTACAGAATTAAAATGATTATGGTTTATAATATGGATATAACGTGCTGTTTAGACCTTTCAAACAAAACGTGACATTAAAATGGTTCTATGCAAAACATGTACTATCTTATGCAAGATCGAAGTCTCGTTCTATATTATGGCTCAAGTCCACACAAAACAAAAAAATACCCAGTAACTAATCGGACCAAAAATAAAAATAACATGTCAATATGTCCAAGTCATATATCATAAGTCCATTATAGGCTATCGAGGTCACACCGAGACCACGGGGTCTCGGCTAACACCCGACATAGCCGAAACATCACGACATCAATCCAAGACCAAATCACAACATCACAATAACATCTCTCGGCCAAATCTATATCCTATGGCTCGAGTAAAAGGCCAAACCAAATCACAATACCATAAACCAATCGAACAAAAATGAAGCTTACCTTGCCGAGACCAAGAGGTCTCGGCTTCGAATCTGTCGTGAGCAAAAACAGACCAAACGGACCAAAAATAATTCCAACCAAATCCTCACCACTCAACTAAACCGAAACTAATTACCTGATCAAACTTTAACCAAAACCCAAATGATCCAAGTTTAATCAAAACCTACTCGTGGGTTTGGTTGTAGCCGCGACTCAAATTCAACAAAACCAAATCCAGAACAAAGATTAAAACTAAATAAGCTCGTGAGCTTCAATAAGCTCAGAGATAAGCTCGTACGCCCCAAACAACCCAAGAATAAGCTCGTACGCCAGCTTATTCCCTCGGTATGTGAACCCAAACACGATTTCAAACACAAATGAGACACAAGGATGATGATACCACAAGTTTCTCTATGTTTTTAACAAGTTAAAACCATTTCCTAAACATTTTTGACCCTCACCGATTCACACGAGGTTGTGAATCAGTGGGTTTGTTTACTATACCTCTAGATCTAGCTTAACATGTTTATTTAAACACAAAACGACCAAGAATAGTGGCGGTGGTGGCGTGTAGGGTAAGTTTGTCGCCCGTGAACCACATATCCGCCTTCAAAGTGATGAAACAAGGGTGGGTTTGGTGGTATTTTGTTGGTGAGGGTGGCGGTGTGGTGGTGGTAATGGCCGGATTGTGGGAGAGAGGGAGTAATATTTTAGGTTTGCAGTAAGTGAATAGAGAGAGAGAGAGGAAAAAAAAGGCGGCTTGTGTGTGAGTTAAATGAAATAAAACCCTAGAATGGGTATAAGTGTGGCTTATATAGCCTTAGGACCACATGTGAAACCCTAATGTCCCCCAGGGACTAAAACTATAACTTAAGGCAAGGGTGGGAAGTGACATTCAGTTAATCTTCTTATAAAACGTATTCGAGATAAATTTGAGCACCGAAACATTTTCCCGAGTATTTCTAATGTTTTCCACGGATCTTAAAACAATTTTTTCAATCAAATTGATTATAAATACGTCCATGTTCATGTTATCTCGTAAAATCAATATTTTACGTGTTATTAGGTTTATTTGTGCCGACTCGCGTTGTGTGGTCTTTCTCACAAACAAACATAATAGTGAACACATAAACTAAATAAACATATCATCTCGAGCTTAAGGTTGCGTAAGGACCTGGAAAATTCGCGGTTGTTGTAATCAGGGAGTATCTTACGAAGAGAACTGTCAGTGTGTAGCAAGGGATAGACAGATGTGAATTTCCTTTAACCCAAACTACAAATGGAATTTTTAGTATCTTTAATCGAGAAGCAAATGATTATACTGTTATTTAGAATGGAGGACACATACTAGTGTAGGGACCTTGGAATGACCAATGTATTGTGAATATGTGTCATAGGAAATGTAAATGTAGGAGATGGGAGCTAACTGCATTATATGTAAACATGTTGTCGCAATCTTCAACATGGCATCTCATGGCAAAGAAGTTGGAATACCAAAGGATTGGGTGGCACAATATTATTGGTTAAACACATGGAAAGAGATGTATCAGTATAAGGTTGAAGAAATTAATGGTCCCTCCTTTTGGCAAAAATGCAGGATCCCTAGCTTGTCACTGCCTCCTCACCACCATGTTCCTATAGGTAAACCAAGGAAGAAGAGAAGAATGCACAAGGGTGAGATTTCTAAACAAGTTGTGAAGAAGCTGGTGAGGGGTGGCAAGATGTCAAAGAAGGGCACTACAACCTCTTGTGCTAAGTGTGGTGGAAAGAGCCATAATAGGATAGCTTGTACAGGTCTAAAAGACTACCAAGTCAATGGAAAAAGAAGAAGGATAGCTTGTACAATTCCAGATGAGGTATTAGGAAGCACTAGTCAGCCAGTGGGATCGCAAGCAACTGAGGTATCAAGATGCACAAGTCAGCCAGTGGGATTACAAGCAATAGTGAATGGTGGAGGTCAAAGAAAAAAAGAGAATCAAAGGAGCAAGCAAGATAGGAAAGTAGGCCAAGTGAGTTAACACCAGTTTGATGGTGCAATAAAATAAAAAAATATTGACTTTTATTTTATGGTTTTGTATTTGTGTGTTTTATGACTATTTATTTTATGTCTGTTTGTGACTTTGTGTGTTGTAGATAACACATTATGGTATTAAGACAGGTTGATTTGGAATGGTACGTGTAATCATTTGTTTTCATTTAGGTTTACCATGGTTTTTGTTTATTATTTTAGGCAGATTTGTATGAATTATTGACTTTTATAAGTCAAAGTTGTTGAGCAACCAAAAGGCCAATTTGCTGCATAAAGATTCAACAACCAAAAGGCAAATTGTCGACTATTATAAGTCAAAGTTGTTTTGCTTTGACAACATCATGTACTCATTTTCAAGAATCACAATTCCATACCAGTTTAATGTTTTCAATCAACCAAAAACACCATCAGCAACAATCCATACCAACTATATTGTCTTTTTAATGTAACAAAAATAAGAACAATGATCCCACTATTATACCATAAACATCAATTTTTTTTTTATTAACATAGGAAGTTTAATACAAACCACGGATGAACTTACTCCATGAAATCAAGCATACCAAAAACAACACAAGATCTCCATACCAAACTAAAAAAACTTAAAGACGACGAAAACACAGATCCAACTTAAAACAAGATACTTCTTAAGCTTCTTCACCTGCGCATGCTTCTCCCTGTGATGTGTGTCACAAGGCAATAAAACCAGAGGCCAGGAATCACATGGATTGCTCGGTAACACATGAGGGGGGAGGATCTATCCAGCCAATAAAACCACATGCATGACAATAATAGAATCGGCGGCCTGGGTTCCTCTTAGTCCTAGATGTTTTGATTGTTACGGTTTTGCCCCATTTACAAATCACCACCATGATGAGTGGAATCAATTGTATAGAATTGGAAAGAAAGGTTTGACTGGAATGTGTGGTGACAAAGAACACATATATCAACCAAACTTTCATTGCAAATTTAGTCCCTTAAATCAAGAGTTTATTGGGATGTGCTATGCAAGTTGGGGTATGAACACGTGTAAGTTTTTAGAGGGCACAATGAAATGAAAATAATACCATCAGGTCCTTAATCGGGTAAGGCCACTTAACGGGAGTATTAATGATCGTTAGCTCTCGGTTGCATATTTGGAATGCCACATCAGCTTCAGTGACTAAATTGGATTTTTAAATAGCTCATGATTCTTAATTATCGATAACTATTCTAAAAACTTCTGTAAATTATGGACTATACTTAGGGGTGACAATTCTCGACACGACATGATAAACGACACGAACCTAAAATGAAGTTAAACAGGTTTGGGTTGAGGATAAACAGGTTTGGGTTAAAAACAAGTCAACCCGTCTAACCTATTTAATAAACGGGTTGTGTTTGGGTTGAGTAAGTATTAAACAGGTCAACCCGTGAACCCGTTTAAGTGTATAAGACTCTAAAAATAAAAATATATAACCTGGTTTTTATATTAGATGTGGATTGAATGTATTTTTTTATGTACTTAATATGAGTGAACTACGATTATATCTTTAAATTGACGCTTATAACTTAGAAAATTGTCGTATAGTTATTTGTATTTTATTTTTATCATACTTGAGATCTTTATATCATTTTTCCATTTAAACTAGTTAAATCAACCGACCACCAACCTTATTCAACGGTTGACCTATTTATTTAAACAGGTTAAACGGGTCACAAATGGGTTACACGTGTTATGCAGGTCTGGGTTAGGGTTGAGTTTCTTGACACGATTAATAAATGGGTCGTGTTTGGGTAGATGTTATGATAACCCGCCAACATGCGAACCCGAATAGGTCAACACGAACACGACTCGATTGCCACCCTTAACTATAATATTTTTTTGTTATTGAACAATATGGACTATTATATTAAAGAGTAGAATTTTCAAAGACAACAAGCTGTGTTTGGTTTTTTCTTAATACATAATACCAGTGTTGCAAAAAAGCCCTATACGGCTAATTAATCGCCGCCTAGGTGTTACTGGGCCGCCAACCTTTCTGATTTGTGAAAATCGGTCAACCATGGACAACGACTGTCAACGATGGTCAAACTTACCGAAAACTTGCAAATCTTAACGGAAATACCCAAAACTCGGCATATACTAGTTTTAATCACTTATAGTCGTTGTTTATATTTATTACAAGATATTTTTAAGGAAAATTTTGCCAGAAATTCCCAAAACTCGTTGGAAATACTCAAAACTCGCCAAAAATGCCAATCCGATTAATCACCGATTAATCCCACCTAGACCGATTAAAAGCTACAAGAGGGTCGACCGCCTGACTACCGATTCGCGATTTTTGCGACATTGCATAATACAATAAATGCTAACTGATGGGTTGATGGGTATGATTAAGAATATATTTCCTTAATCAAGTTTAAATAATTTTAGCCGTCTCGTATGAAAAGTTAAATGGTTGTTGTGATTATTTATTTTCTATAATCATATATTTTAAGGAACGTGTCAAAATTTAAACAAAATAAACACGTATTTAGACATGTCAATCATTTCTTGTAAACATGTCATTTCCATCATCATTGGCAATTTGGCACAAAGTTATCCAGTTAGCACAATGGATCAGAAAATGGTTGGTAATTGTTGTAGACAAGATCAGAGACCAAGATGACTCATTAGGTTTCATATAAAAAGTAACAGCTTAATTCATGTAAAGATTGTATCACTCCAAAAGTAACAACTTAATTCATGTAAAGATTGTATCACTCTACTTCATATTTTACATTCAGTGGTACAAATACATCAGCCCTTTGTGTTATCAATTCTGTAGAAATTGGTTAATGTTTTTTCTTCAAGCTCTTTAGTGAAAAACCTTCTCATGAAGTCAGAATATGTAAACTCCTTGTAAACCGCGGGTTTCTCGGCAGATATCAGCTCTAGGAATGGTCCGTATACTTTTTCACGTATGCTTGGATTGAAAAATTGTTGAAATATGTTGAGAGTTGCAAGCTTATGGGTGATTTATTAGTCAAGGGGCTAAATATGTCATTTCTAACTTATGTTTGAATGTTTAGCTGCATTTGACAGGTTTTGATATCTACAAGGGCTGAAGTGTAATTAGCTTCTATATAAGCTGGAACCCAGCCCTAGCCGCCTCATTCAGTTATATTATTATCTCTCACTTCAAGGGTTTCTCTCTGAGTTGTTGTTGCATTATTTGTGATCTTCAGTCTTGATCATCTTGATCAACTAGTCTGGTATAGTTTGGTTATTAAGAGAGTTGTAGTGAGGATTATTGTAGTGTGATAGATTGGATTCTTCTGAAGGGGACAATCTTTTTTGTTTGTGTTTGTGGACTCATCTTCTTGACTATAAGTAATAAAAGATTTCACAAAAGGGTGGTTCGTTGGATGACTTTGAGGTGTTGTGGTTGTGATTCTGGTTCAAGATCCATTGTTTTAACATGGTATCAGAGCCAGGTTGCTGATATTCGTTGGATCTTGATATTAGGGTTTCTAGGGTTTGGTCTCAGATTTGGGGATTTCTTGATTAAAGTGCAATTGGGCTCAATTAAGGTTGTTTTCTTAATGGCCTTGGTATTAATTGTTGATTTGGTGGTGATTCTTGGATTTGTTAGTTAGGGTTTCTTGAAACCCTAATTTCTCAAATTGGGGATCTTGATTCTGGTGGATTCATGTGGTGTTATTGGAGCTTTTTCTTAATTATTAACACTCTTGACTTGACTAAGTGAATCAAGAGTGTTGGTGATCTGTTCGATCCGCTATGTTTCTTTATAGCTCTGTAAGGGTTTCTCTTTCCTTTAATTCACTGAGTACTTTAGTTGTAACACTGCAAACACTGTGGGTAACATCTTGACCTGCCTCCTTGAGAGGTACGAAAACATGCTCTTCCCACAGACAGGTGTTGGACAGGGTACTTCAGATTGAATTGGGTGTGAGTGATAGTGTAGTTTTTGCCTTCTTGGTATTGGCTATTCTTGGTTGATTGTTATTTGGTTTCATTGTTGGTTTTTTTTTTTTGTTGATTGTTTTTTGTTTGTTTGCAGTGATCTGTTTCTCTATTTGTGCTTTGTTGTTTTGTTTGCTTGTCTGCTATTATGGCTGATGTTCTTATTAGTAGTTTGGATGTTGGTAATCCCTTGTATTTGCATTCTAGTGATAGTTCTAATGTACCTATTGTTAATTTCAAACTTACTGGGTCTGATAATTACAAGATGTGGTCTACTGCAATGAAAATTGCTTTAAAAGGAAAAAATAAAATGGGTTTTGTTGATGGTACTTGTGTCAAACCTGTTACAAGCCCTGTCTTATCCTAGCAATGGGAAAGATGCAATGCATTGTTCTTGGTTGGATTCTTGGGTCTTTATCTCCTGAGTTGTACTTAGGGCAGGTTTACTCTGAAATTGCTTTTGAGGTTTGGGAAGAGTTAGAAGAAACTTATGATAAGATTGATGGTTCTGTTATTTTTAATGTGCTTCACAAAATTCATAGTCTGAAACAAGGTGACTTATTTGTGCCTGATTATTATCATAAGTTAAATTCTGTTTAGAGAGAGTTTGATACTTTAACTTTGTTACCTGCTTGTACTTGTGCTGCTCATGAGGGTGTATTGAAACATAATCAGCTTATCAGACTTATGCAATTCTTAATGGGTTTAAATGATGTGTATGTGGAAAACTACAAGGGGGGGTTGAATAGTTTTACGTCTTTTTAATTTTATTTTGAAAACTTTATTTACTTTTAAAAACTTAGATTTGAGTTTATGTGAAAAATAATACTTGAACAAAATTATTAATTATATGTGTATCCTTTTAGATTAGTTATAAGAGTTTTGTTTTTATGAATGGAGTTCTAAATTGATCTTTATGAGAAATCAACTTCTAAATAATACTAACAATTATATATGCCTATGTGTATGAAAGTAATGACGATATAAATAAAGAAGTAAGTAAGAGATGGAAAGATCAAACCGAGACACGAGGGATTTATAGTGGTTTGGCTACAAGGACACCTTCCTTTCCCTACTCCACTCCCCGAGCACCTAGCTCGAGAGTTTTCTTCACTACTTCAACAAGCTCCCTTATGGCGGAGAAAACCTTACACAACTTTCGCTTACACCGGTTTAACGACACAAAGCTAAATGTCGAGTTCTAATAGTAGCTAGAACCAATCTCACGACTTCAATCACAACTTCTTCACGATCTCTTCACGACTTCTTCACAACTTCTTCACTATGGCTTCACAACTTCTTCACGATCTCTTCACGACTTCTTCACAACTTCTTCACTATGGGTTCACAACTTCTTAACGACTACTACACACCACAACTACTTCACAACTACAATCTAGTTCACAACTATACACTACTTCTTCACTTCCTAATACTACTTCTTCACGTCTCTACTTCTTCACACCTTTGCTATACTTCTTACACACCTTGTATTTCTTCACTCCTTAGCGACTTCTACTTCTTCACTATCTTACGATTTCTTTACGATGGCTTCACCACTTCTTCACACCACAACTACTTCTCCACTTTACAATACTTCTACTCTACTTCTTTACAACACAACTACTTATACACCTTCTTCACTACTTATACACTACACAAATCTAATCACTTATGTTCACACCTAATATACACACCTTATTACACAAATGAATGAATGATTTGCAATGTATATTAAACAAACAACTTAAGTAATAAGATGATACTTAAGTTTTAATACTTCTAGTCTTGATTGATAGAAGTATTCTTCTCTTTGCACTTGGATGATTGAAGCTTGAATCACTTGGAAACAAAAGCTTAAGATGATATGATCAAAGGATTTAGGAAGATATAAGAAGAGATTTAGAACAGAAGGTTTGGGGTGCAAGAGGTGAGGAAAAAGTCCAGGATTAGTCCAGTATTTATAGGCAAAAAATTAACAGCTAGAGGAGCGGGGCGGTCCCCATAATAATTAAGGGGGCCGCCCCCCATAACCGTTGCCCAGCTTTGTCTTTTTGTGGGAAAGGTTTTCTGGAACATTTTTGCCATTTTTGGTTGAAAATTTGATTTCATAAATTTATAATGGATTAAACATTTTTATTTAATACCAACAATGATTTTCTAAAAGATATAAAATGTTTGTGTCATTTTATAAAAAATCAAGTGATTAAGAAAATGTTTCTTTGATCATATAATGCATTAAGCATTTGTTTATTCATACCTTAAGTGATTAAGTTGTAGAAGTGAATATTTACAACTAAATACTTGTTTATTTGATAAGTTTATGTTTAATGAGTTTACATTTTGTGATTATCAAAACATAGAGATATCAAGAAGTATTAATAATGTTTTTAGGCATTATTTATATCAACAATCTCTCCCTTTTTGATGATTACAAAACTTAAACTCATTAAATCCAAAAAATTATTTTTGGACAAGTATTTAGTGAGTTTATATTCACTTCTCCCCCTTTTTGTATAATCAAAAAGGTTATGCCGATTAGATTTAGATACGAAATTTGTCGGAACGAGAGCTCCCCCTTGATGTATACTCCCCCTCATTCGAGGGCACCAAGGAATTGAGATATGGAATACTTGCAAGAAAAATATTAGAAGCACAAGCATATATGTATCATAGCATGAAAAATAAGACCAACAAGCATAGCAATCAAATATTAAGGACATGAAACAAAACATATATTAATTCAAAATGATCATGTGAAAAACATAATCATTGATACAACATTTATTATGCTTAGAGCATACAATAAGTAGAAAATTCTAATTTGCCAAAAAGAGCCATCGGACTTGCTTGCAACATAAAAACTTGAACTATTTTGTTTTAGAAACAAGAAATATAAGCATATAGTATGCTTGGATGGTTGATGGTGGAGTATTTGGAATGGAGGTGGTTGAGTGAGGGTGAGAATGTTGGATTAATGGAGGTATGTTTTTGGGTGCATAGATGTTGGAGAGTTTGGAGCGGAACATGTTGATTGAGGGTTTTGATGTTGTTCAAGTGAGGGTGTTGGATGAGATCTAGTGAGAAGATACTCAATCCAAGTGAAGTGCTCATTCAATACAATGGTTTGTTTTTGGAGAAAGATGCAACAAGGACAATTGTTGACATGTTTCTCAACTTGACTCAAGTTGTGGGGTGATGAAGGAGAGCTAGATGAAGGTTGATCTAAGTTTCGTTGAGCAAGGTGTAGGGCAAGAAGAGCACTAAGTCATGGGCTTCCTTGAGTTCTTCAATGAACTTCAAGTGTTCGGAGGAAGATGATGATGGTGGAGTGTGGTTTTTATTTGGGATGGATGTTTGGACATGCAATATAGGAGTAACATATGAGTTGGTAGGAGGTGGTGGTGATACTCTTGGTGGTGGAGAAATTTGTGAGCTTGGGTAATCATGAGTGGATGAGGATAGAGATATGAAAGAAGAGGATATTCCAAGAGTGGTGAGTGTTTTGGATGGTGCATTGGTGGGTTGAGCAAGATGTGGGGTGGTGTGAATGAGATTGGGATTATTGTTTTGGGATTGATCATGCTCTTCATATGAATCATATGGGTAAGATGAAGGTGTATTTTTGGGAGCAAGGGTGGATGATTGGTTATGTTTGTGAAGGGGTTCATTAGGGTGAGCATGAGGCTTAGGTGTTGGTTGATTTTGAACAACATCATTTGTTGACTTGGAGTTATGACAAGTTTCAAGCTTTCTTCTCCAAACGGGTCTTACGGAGATTTTAGCAACTCTTGAAGGCTTGGATCTTGGGTTGTTAGGAGATGATATGTTTGGATGAATGAGCACTAATGATGGAGAAGGGTATTTATAGTGTAAGAATGGTGTCGTTGAGTAAGGTGAATTTTGGTGGGTGGTTTAGGACAAAATATGTTTGTGAATTTTGGGAAGTGTAGGATGAAATGGGCTAAAAAGTGAAAAAGAAAACAGTGCTCTCCCCGACCATCAGATGGCCGGTCCCCTTAATTAAGGGGCCGGTCCCCTTAAATATTAAGGGGCCGCCTAATGAATTAAAGGGGCCGCCCATCTGCTGATTCCCAGGTTACCAGAAATGGGTTTTTGGCAGAAAATTGTAGAAAAGGTTGTGTTTTTGGGTTTAGTTTCAAGCAAGTCCAATTCTTTGAGGCAATTTAGCATTTAATAACTTATGTATGCAAAGCATATTTATTAAAGACATTAAGCATTTATATCTAGCATGCAACCTACTCATTAAGCAAGTAAAATACATGTATATATATGGACAAGAAAAACAATACATAACACCAAGTAATACATAATATCATTTTTAGGAAGATTAATAAGCTAGTTAATTAATCCTAATGAGTGTTTATGTGCAAAGGAATGGGGAGTTGTGATAGCATGGACTTCTAGACTTGTACTAAGCGAGATCTTAATGAGTAAACCATGATTTTTTCAGATTCGATTTAGTTCACTTATAAATGTCATATACACAAGTATAGATGACAGATATGAGATCACCATGCATGATTTAAATAAGGTTTTTAGCATTATTCAACAATGTTTGAGAGTAGGTTTTTATGTGGATGTGAAAATTAATCTAACGAAATAGATTTGGTTTTATTTCAAAATGTTTTTATGAGGAAATGAAAACAAATTTTTCAATTTTTGGCTTTCATAAACATATAATTATGGATGAAAGTTGGGATGGTAAAACATGTTAAGAAGAAAGGTGGCATAATCTTTTGAAAAATCATTTTTTCAAAATGTGAAGTTTTTGCATATTTAAAAACAAATACCATTTATTATAGATTTTAAAATGAATGGTTGTAAAAGATCTCATGCTCAAGGGAATTGGTTAAGGCTATTTTCACATGCTACCCCTTTCTACATATCCTGTGATCATAAGAAAGTGATAACTAAATTCTATATGTTTGATGCAAGAATGGGATATATGCTAATATGGCTCCTTTGATTTCGCACATTATCTATCTTAATGCCATAGTCTATAAGAGTTTGCTTCATCCATGGGTTATATTGTGATATATCTAATCCTACTTCTATGTTGACAATTAATTCACTTTATTCGCTTTACCTACATGAGTTCTCTACTAGTGGTCACGGAAGATTTCCATATTCAATTTTAGAAGGCTAAATGAGTTTGACAGTGAATACTTCATTTAAAGCTTAGGGGAGTTTACTAAAGGGTTTCTAGTTTATTAAATCGTAAGACGGATATAACTAAAAGTGTAAAGGCAATGCAACCTATCAAACTAAGCATATCCTAAGGCAATGATTAATAAGGGTATATGCATGAAGTAACTACTCATGAAATTTAAAAAGAGAACGTACCTTATGTCCAGCTTTTAACGTCTTATAGGACCAAAGTGACTTGATCCGAACATGTCTTGTACTTGACTTATTTGATGTCTTAGCCTTGATGCATATAACTTCTTTTGTTGAGATTTTCACATCTTCATTGCAACCACATCATGCTTTTTCAACAAGTACTTTTTGATTTTGACTCCTTTGTAGATTTTTTTTTTTTTTTTTAATTTCCGATTAAGTAGTAGAGATGTCTTCATTGATTCTCCAATAGTCGCACCATTAATATTCCACTACCTCATTAGCTATTTCTTGAGATGAATTATCATGTGAGATATTGAGTGTGATTCAAGATTAGATAATTCATTTGTCTTCACGCGCACGTTTCGTAAGATTGAGTTTCTTTCCTTTGTGCGTTTATTACCTAATCAAGCAAAACAACTTGGTACCCGGATTCTTACGGGTCCGAGATGGTTAGTTGATGACATCCATTGCATTTGTATGCACATGGTGAGGATGTCGCCAAGAAGTACAAGAATTCCTTAACAGTTTGTTTTAATGTACAAACAATGGATTTTTTATTTGGTGTTTTATCTAATTTGCATTCTTCACATACCGGATAGTAATCTTCTTCTTCGTCTGTGTCACTCCATGATTTTGAATTGAGTTCACTTCGGAGTTGATTCATGTAGTCTTCGTCATTAATACCTTCATTAAAAACATTTGAACTAGTAGCACATGTATCTATTTTATCTAAATGTTTATCTATTAAATTTTCTAGGACAATTAATTCATGTACAAGATCAAATTCCTCATCTTTGGATTGACATTTTTCTTGATGAAAGTTTAAGAGACTTTTCCAAATATCATTAGCCGTTTTACAGAAGAATACTTTTTCATATTCAACTTTCGGCAAGGCTTTATAAATTATTATTTTAGCTTTATTATTTTTGTCATTCATTGTTTTGAAATAATCATTTTGACTTTCAAAATCCGTTTTAGTTGGTTAAAGATCACCAATCGAAATGACATGCCAAAGATCTAGATCAATTGATTTCACATAATTTTAAATTTATTTTTTCCATTCAAGAAAGCTATAACTTTCAAATAGTGATGGTTTATGCATAGATTGCCCTTCTAAATATTTTTCCGATTCCATAGATCGATTCAAGTTTTAAAATACAATATATTTTAAAAATCTTGTTTAACCTGGCTCTTTATACCAATTGTGGAAAACTAGAATGGGGGGTTGAATAGTTTTATGTCTTTTTTATTTTATTTTGAAAACTTTATTTACTTTTAAAAACTTAGATTTGAGTTTATGTGAAAAATAATACTTGAACAAAATTATTAATTATATGTGTATCCTTTTAGATTAGTTATAAGAGTTTTGTTTTTATGAAAGGAGTTCTAAATTGATCCTTATGTGAAATCAACTTCTAAATAATACTAACAATTATATATGCCTATGTGTATGAAAGTAATGACGATATAAATAAAGAAGTAAGTAAGAGATGGAAAGATCAAACCGAGACACGAGGGATTTATAGTAGTTCGGCTACAAGGACACCTTCCTTGCCCTACTCCACTCCCCGAGCACCTAGATCGAGAGTTTTCTTCACTACTTCAACAAACTCCCTTATGGCGGAGAAAACCATACACAACTTTCGCTTACACCGGTTTAATGTCACAAAGCTAAATGTCGAGTTCCAATAGTAGCTAGAACCAATCTCACGACTTCAATCACAACTTCTTCATGATCTCTTCATGACTTCTTCACAACTTCTACACAATGGCTTCACAACTTCTTCACGATCTCTTCACGACTTCTTCACAACTTCTTCACTATGGGTTCACAACTTCTTAACGACTACTCACGACTACTACACACCACAACTACTTCACAACTACAATCTAGTTCACAACTATACACTACTTCTTCACTTCCTAATACTACTTCTTCACGTCTCTATTTCTTCACACCTTTGCTATACTTCTTACACGCCTTGTATTTCTTCACTCCTTAGCGACTTCTACTTCTTCACTATCTTACGACTTCTTTACGATGGCTTCACCAATTCTTCACACCACAACTTCTTCTCCACTTTACAATACTTCTACTCTACTTCTTTACAACACAACTACTTATACACCTTCTTCACTACTTATACACTACACAAATCTAATCACTTATGTTCACACCTAATATACACACCTTATTACACAAATGAATGAAAGATTTGCAAAGTATATTAAACTAACAACTTAGGTAACAAGATGATACTTAAGTTGTAATACTTCTAGTCTTGATTGATAGAAGTATTCTTCTCTTTGCACTTGGATGATTGAAGCTTGAATCACTTGGAAACAAAAGCTTAAGATTACATGATCAAAGGATTTAGTAAGATATAAGAAGAGATTTAGAACAGAAGGTTTGGGGTGCAAGAGGTGAGGAAAAAGTCCAGGATTAGTCCAGTATTTATAGGCAAAATTTGACAGCTGGAGGAGCGGGGCGGTCCCCTTAAATAGGGGGCCAGTCCCCTTAATAATTAAGGGGGCCGCCTTGATAATTAAGGGGGTCGCCCCCCCCATAACCGTTGCCCAGCTTTGTCTTTTTGTGGGGAAGGTTTTTCTAGAACATTTTTGCCATTTTTGGTTGAAAATTTGAATTCATAAATTTATAATGGATTAAACATTTTTATTTAATACCAAATATGATTTTCTAAAGGATATAAAATGTTTTTGTCATTTTATAAAAAATCAAGTGATTAAGAAAATGTTCCTTTGATCATATAATGCATTAAGCATTTGTTTATTCATACCTTAAGTGATTAAGTTGTAGAAGTGAATATTTACAACTAAATACTTGTTTATTTGATAAGTTTATGTTTAATGATTTTACATTTTGTGATTATCAAAACATAGAGATATCAAGAAGTATTAATAATGTTCTTAGGCATTATTTATATCAACAGTGTATCAACCTATTAGCAGTAATATCTTGACTAGGGACCCTTTACCAGATGTTAAAGAAGCCTTTAATGTTGTTTCTAGGGAGGAGTCTCATAGAGGACTCCATCCTAGCACTGGTTCTAGCAGCAAGGTCCAACCTGCTGCTTTTGTTGTTAAGACCAATAATAACTCAAATTCTAATAATTTTGTTAGAAAAAGTAATAACAATCATTATGGTCTGATTGGTCATACTATTGAGAGGTGTTATAAGTTAAATGGTTATCCTCCTGGCTTTAAAAGAAACCCAAATCTGTCTAAACAAACTGCTTCTGTCAAAAGGTTTAATGGTAATGCAGATGTGTCTCAACCTTCTACCTCTTCTGGTTCTTTGTCTGGGTCTTTCACTAATGATCAAATGATGAAACTCTTGAGTCTCATTAATGAAAAACCCTCTGCTAATGTGTCTGCAAGTATGGCAGGTATAACTCCTAGTTTCTTTAATAATAATGTGGTGTTTAACTTACATTTTCAAAAATTCTTCTGTGCTAAAACTGGTTCTGTGAGTTATAATGTTACATTAGGATGGATTATTGATTCTGGTGTTAATCAGCATATGACTGATTCTACTAAGAATATGTTTAATGTTGTTGATATTTCTAGTCTTATGTTAACTGTGGGGCATCCTAATGGTACTGTAGCCAAAATCTCTGCTATTGGTAGTCTTAGACTTACTACTGGTGTTGTCTTGTTTGAGGTTTTGGTTGTTCCTGAGTATAATGTAAGTCTATTATCTGTTAATAAGATGATTAAAGATAGTAAATTCTTTGTTGGTTTTGATGAGCATAAGTGTTATATTCAGGATTTGAAACTGGGCAAGATTACGGGGACTGGTAGTGAGTCTGGTGATACTTGTTTGATGAAACTAATTGTGGTGAGTCTAGTCTTGGTATGAGTAATTATGTGTTGTTTTTCATGTTTCTAGTGAGTTATGGCACCAAAGGCTTGGTCACCCTGCTGACAAGTCTTGTCTGTATTGGGTAATAAAATTGGTTTTAAAAAGATGGATCATAGATCTCCTTGTGATGTGTGTCACAAGGCTAAACTAACTAGAGAGCCATTTCCATTAAGTGATCATAAAACTGAGTCTGTTGGGGATCTGATTCATTTTGATGTTTGGGGTCCATATAGAGTTACTAGTAGAGATGGATTTAAATATTTTTTGACTTTGGTTAATGATTTTAGTAGAGCTGTCTGGGTATACTTACTAAAATCTAAAAGTGAAATTACTAGTTATATTGAGAATTTTGTAAAACTCATCTTTACTCAATTTAACAAGAAAATTAAGATAGTAAGATCAGATAATGGAACTGAGTTTGTCAATAATCAATAATCTAAACTGTTTAATGATTTAGGTATGATCCATAACACTTCTTGTGCCTATACTCCTCAGCAAAATGGTATTGCTGAGAGGAAACATAGACACCTTCTTAATGTTGCTAGGAGTCTTATGTTTCAGGGGGGATTCCCTTATCTATGTGGCCTGAATGTGTTATAACTGCTGTGTACTTGATTAACAGGCTCCCCTTCTCTGTATTATCTGGTGCTTCCCCTTATTTTTTAGTTTATGGTAAGGATCCTAGTCTCTCTCATATCAGATTTTTTGGATGTCTATGTTATTCTACTATTTTAAACTCAAATGATAAGTTTAGCTCTAAGTCTGAAAAAATGTGTCTTAATTGGTTTTTCTAGTGTAAAAATGGCTTATAAACTGTATGGTTTGGAAAGTAAGTCTGTCTTTTTTGCAAGAGATGTTAGGTTCTATGAAACTGTGTTTCCTTTCAAAATGAAGTCTACAACTGTTTCAACTAAATCTGAAAATGTTTTTGATAAATATGAGCTAAACTTTGATGAAAGTAGAGTAAATAGTTTAAACGTTTTTGACATCCATGGGTCTGAAAGTCCCAATGATGAAGAGGGGGACCCTTCTAATGTGGAAGGTAGTGTGATGGTACCTCCAGATGACTGTGTTAACACAGTTAATGATGGAGGTGCAACCACTGCAACCCAAATAGATGATAGTATCACCTCTGAGGGCATTCAAAATGTTTTCAATGGTGAGGATCGTGTAATTCAAATGGAAGCAACAAATTTGAGAAGGTCTAGTAGACAGAGGAGTCAGCCTGCTAGGTTTAATGATTTTGTTGTTAGTAGTAATGTGAAGTATGGTCTTGAGAAATATGTCTCTTATTCTAATATGTCTAAAGTAAATTTGTGTTTTTCTACCACTTTAAATAAGTCTTGTGAGCCTTAGAATCTTGCTGAAGCTTCTGAAAATCCTAAATGGGTAGAAGCTATGAACTTAGAAATGGAAGCTTTACAAAGGAACAACACTTATGAGTTGTGTGAATGGCCTGAGGGTAGGTCTGCTATAGGTTGTAAGTGGCTGTGGAAACTTAAATACAAGTCATCTGGCGATATTGATAGGTATAATGCTAGAATACCTTTCTACATTATTTAATATGATTGGCTAAACACCTTTTGTGTTAGCCTAGTTATGAAATTGTTACTGCCATGATTTAGTTTTCTCGTTTTCTTATCGCTTTATGTGCATATTTTTTGTGCTTATTCGTGGACACCCTTGTTTTGGTAGTGTTAATGTTTGGTAGTATCTAGGAAGCTAGGAGAATTGACCATCGGACCCTAGACGAGTAAGTTGCGAGTAGTGGTAAGAATTGACCATATGACTGCCACTATCTTGTGTCCGAATTGACCATAGGATCACCTACCAAACGGAGATACATACGAAGTTAGGGTAAACCTAAGTTCAAAGATGCCGGGTTTCATAAGAATAGGTCTAGATTGTAGCTGGTGCTTAAGGACTTAGCATAGGTTACCCATGAACTCTTTCGATTATATGATGACGGATAGGAATCTATGTGACATAGGCCTGACAAATTTACCCGAGGAGTCTAGTGACATTTACCCCCACATGAAGCGGTAGAAAGCATTAATAGGAAAACTTAATTATGGCATAACAAGATTAGTAATTAGGCTAGCACATTTTTCTTTACTGATTGTTCATTACTTTTATTTTGCTTTCGTTTTCATTTCATTGCATTAGTTTAATTATTAATCAATTAAAAACCCCCTTTAAAATTAGTGACATTATACTTAAATTAGGATCCGCACTCATAGCTCTTGGGACGACCTCGGCTTTACCGATTACTACACTACACACGACCGGGTAAACTGCCCATTAGTGCATAGGTAGACCATAGGTAGACGAGAAATTATAAATAATAAAACCTGGTCCGAAATCCAGCATCAAGTTTTTGGCATCGCTGTCGGGGAGCTATTTTAGGGTTTTTAATTTTAAGTTCTTTTAAATTTCTTGTTTATTTTTGAATATGTCAGGGTACAAAACTCGAAGAGCGAAGCCTTTCCTAGCAACACCTTACGACAATCTGGAAAATCAGTTTCGAGCCAAGAGAAACAACAACCCTATTTCAGTCCACAACATTTTCTCTTTCTACGAATTAGAGCATTCAGACTCTGATTCTGAATTAAATGAAAAGCCCAACATCAATGCCCTTACCATGGATCAATACTTGGGTAGTACAAATGAGAACACCACTAGAGGATTGACCATACCATCAATCCCGGAAATAGTGGAATTTGAAATCAAAGGCCAAATTATCAAAGAATTGAAAAACAAACAGTTTTCTGGGGTCAAAGAAGAAGATATCCAAGAACATGCTGAGGAAGTCTTAGACATAGTAAGCCTTTTTAGTGTTCCTAATGTCTCACACTATGCGCTTATGCTCAAGGTCTTTCCTATGACCCTCATTGGAACGGCAAAGAGATGGTTTAATAGAATTCCTCTCGAATCAAAGGTTACTTGGGATCTTCTAAGGAAAGCTTTTGTACAGAAATTTTGCTCGCCTTCTAGACTAGCAAACCTTCTTAGGGAAATTCACCGTTTTGCGCAAGAAAAGGAAGAGACACATTACCAAGCTCGGGAAAAATATAATGAACTTCTGTACAGATGTCCCACGCATGATCTCAACTAACATCAAAAAATATACATCTTTTATAAAGGTCTGGACGCCGCGACTCACCAACTTCTGGATTGTCAAAGGCCCATTCCAGGAATGACACCAGATCAAGCTTTACAATCCATCCAAAGGATAGCGGACTACTGTCTGGCATTTAGAAAAAGGATATGGACCTAGGGATAACTTCAAGCATAAAGTTATGAAGACAATGACCAAGAAGGTAAATGACTATTCGCTAGAGTTTGAGAAAAGAAGGGAGGACAGAGAAAAAGTACAAAATGCTCAAAGAAAAGAGGAAGTAAAAAGTATGAGTGGTACAAAAGAAAGACATAGCTTAGAGGAAATAGTCTACAAGTACATTGATGAGTCGACAAAAAGACAAGCACGAGAGGAAGAAATGTTAAAGAAGTTTGTTGAGAGCATTGTTTCATCTCTCAAGGCTCACGATATCGGGATCAAAAATCTCGAAATAAAAATGGAACAATGCACCAAAGCAATTAAAAAATGTTTGGAAGAAATGGATAAAAGAGCAAAGAGGGTATAGTCGAAACTATTGAAGAAACGAAATTGGTGTCAACTGATGAGGCATCAAAAGAACCAACAACCTTTTCCAAAAAAGTCAAGAGGAGACTTGTGAAGGAACAACTTATGCTTGATAGTTTAGGAACTCTTCCCGTAATCTACCCTTAGTTTATACAATTAAAAATAAATCTAACGATATTTAATGTTTGCAGGAATTAATTGACAAGAAGGGTAGTTTGAAAGAGGTTGCATCAGTGAGGCTCAATGCTAGGTGCTCAGCTATATTCGGAACGAATTACCTCTAAAGGAGAAAGACCCAGGAAGTTTTACTCTCCCTTGTTTAATTGGTAATCTTAAAATTAGCAATGCACTAGAAGATTTAGGAGCTAGCATTAGCATAATGCCTTATTCTATGTTTACGCGTTTGGGAGTTGGGAGTTTGAAACCTATCAAAATGGAAATTGAAATGACTGACAAGTCCATGCAATCCCCTAAGGGAACCGTGGAAAATGTCTTGGTAAAAATTGATAAGTTTGTTTTTCCAATAGATTTTGTCATTTTAGAAATCATAGAAGATGAGAAAATCCCGATTATACTGGGAAGACCTATGCTTGCCATTGCCCATGCTAAAGTGGATGTTTACGGAAAAAGAATGACCTTAGAAGTAGGAGGGGAGGAAATTACTTTTAAAGCTAACAAAATTGTATTCATTCCCCAAAACGAAAATGTTTGTGTAATCAATCAGGTACAGGAGCTTGAAGAATTTGATCTGGAAGAATTTCTAAATAGTAACGAAGTGGTTCAAGGAAATTCTTTTGAGCATGATGATCTCTCGCCAGTAGGAAACTTCGACATTTTCGTGGACTTCGAATAAAATGATCAAAGGACGGGAATAGGGATGGAAGACTTGAACCAAGAACTAAACTTTATGGATATGGTTCTATGGCTGGAGGATAATAGCAACATAAGCATGCAACCAATCCAACCTCGATTTCTTAAAGCAGGTATGAGGATTCACCATCAGAACCCCTACAATTTACAGCTTACTTGCAAAATCGGGTTTGTTGATTTTCACCCTTTCATTAACACAAGCTCCAATAAATATCATGTCTAAGGAATATTATAATCAAATTATGAAAAAGGAATTGGAATATAAGGGAAACAATTTCCTTGGAGTGGCCACTAATGTTCACGTATTTATTGGGATCTATATATTTCTGGTAGATTATATGGTATTCGATGACATAAGTGAGTTTGTGGAGAATGATTTACAAGGCGTAGTTTTAGGAAAACCTTTCAAGGGAATATCCGGACTAGAGGAGAATGTTATTGAAGGGCTAGTTTGGCTAAAAAGTGAAAATGACAAAACCATTTTTAGAATGCCAAGATCTGTGGCCAATTTCAAACATTGGACAAAGAAACAGTTAAGCAAGGCTAGACCTCTCCTAGAAATTAGCCAAGAAGATAAAGCCAACGGCTATAAGTATGCCTATCAAAAGATAAAAGAATTCTACAAGGGGTGTTTAGAGCTTGGAGATGAATATAAGAAAGACGAAATGGTTATTGATTGGATAAAACATGGACATGTTAGCTTCCACGAGATGACTAATAGCCACTTTTGACCGGGGCTTTGAGTAAAACTTAAAGACTCGTTAATAAATAAAAGTGCTTTTTTGGGAGACAACCCGAATTATCCCTTTCCTTCCTTTTTATTAGTATAGTATTGGTTTGGCATGTTTTGTTATAACTTTTTGCAGGTATTGGAAGAAGAAGGATGACTTGGAACTCACCACGGAGTTGCTCACTCCTGGAATTCATCCTCAGAAAGTTTCTACGTCGTAACCTTGCGTTAAGGTTACGCCGTAACCATCCTCAGACATCAGAAATTTTGTCAGGTTTAATTACTTATGGCGTAACTCAATCCATGAGTTTACGCCGTAATCTTCCTCCGTAGCAGAAAAATTTATCTTACATGCCATAACCTTGTATTAGTTTTTAAATAAACTTTGTGGGTGTGTTCCCTGTAAACCCTCACGAGACTTCACTTGTCCACTCGGGACACCGAGTGGTTTAAAAGGTTTGTTGCATATGCTAAATGCAACTGTGATTCCTACGAAAATGAGTTATGTTTTTATTGTTTTATTTCCTTTTTATTTTTTAGATTTATGCTTGTTGGAAGTGTCGTGATTTCAGGGATTTGAAGTTTGCTCATGGAGGCGTAGTAAAGGCACGTCGTTTCTACGTGATTCTTCTACCATTTTTGGAGAAAATTTTAGGGGAGTTCTCATTCCAATTCTACTTTTCTCCTCTTATTATTACATGTTTGCGTACAAAACGGACTTTGTACATTACAAGTGGGGGGGACGGGAGTAGAATTCTTACTTGAACTTTATTTGCTCGTTTTTCTAGTTTATTTTGAAAATTATGCCATTTTGAAATTTTTTGACATGCTTTTCTTGACTGAACTAGAATAGACCTTAGCCGAGCACACTATCACCCTTGATTTCATTTGTGAGGTTTAGCCTTTCATTTTCCCCATATTACTCAAATCCACCAAATATTGAATGTTCCAGTAGTATTGTAAACTTTAGAACTTGGCCTTTACATCATTTTGAGACCATAGACGAGTAGTGTGTCGAGTTAGCTTGATGATGCGTAGTTTTGCGACCTTACAACAGGTTTTACCTCTCGAGGGATCTTAAGAGGCTTGCAATCCCCACCAGGCAGTGTACCTGACCGATGTAGTATAGTGTAGTGGTAAGTACGGGGGATTGATCGTTCTCCACAGGGAATAGTGTCGTTAGGATTGAAAAACTACTTTAATAGGTCTAAGGGTGAAGGAAGATTCTTTTTGTATTTTTATATTTTTATGAAAGCAAGTAAAATCTCGGGTTTGAAGGAGTGGGCGGAATTAGTTGCTAGTCAACTAACCCAAATAACTACGAATGCAAATAAAATAAAATAACTGAAAATGTAAAGGTTGGTGGAACTTATATGGAGAGAAATGTGTTTACTTAGATTTCCTTACTCCCTAGCTATCTTTTACCGGTTGATTAGTGTGTATTAATTGCGTGGATGACGGGTGTATTCCTTAATACCAGTCGTGGGGTGGCGTACGTACTTCCCCAACTCTACAAGCTCCTACTTCACTCCTATGTCGAGCCGGCTAAGAAGCTCCTAACATGGGATCACTAGAATTCGCTCATGCATTAAATACAACCATAATAACCTTTAGTACGCATTGGTTCATGTTTCTTAAGACGTTCAAGCAAGTTACTGAATAGGAGGTTAGCCAGTTTTCTTAAGCCTAACATCGATAAACAATCATCCAATACAATCAATAACACACTAATAACCAATAATCAATAGCTAGGTTTCATTAGATCCAAGCAAACACAAGATAAATCTAGCCTAGCATGTTAATTAAAAGACAAGAACAAGGAATAATCAAACAACACATAGACATATTGTATGATTAAATGATAACTTATCTTCAATTAAACATGGGAGATCCAAGGGTATGAAAACCCTTAAAAATAGCAGAAATTCGTCTTTAGGGTTTCTCCTCACAAAGTTGCACACAATGAATAAAAATTGCAAAACTATATATAGACATAAAAGGCTGACGGTGTCACGTTGTGGATCTTGACGCCGTCACCTCACCGCGGCTAGGGTTCCCGGATGGCCTTCCTGACGCCGTCCCTCTTTAATCCTCCAAAATCCTCTCTGGCCTATCAAGGCTTGACGCCGTCAGGAATGGGCTTGACGCCGTCAGACTTTAGCTTAAACCGTGATGGCCTTGATCACTTCAAAGGGTGACGCCGTCATATTTTCCATTGTAAAATTCTCTGGCTTATCATGTGTATTTTTCATATCTACCTCTTTTGCTAAGCCATGACGCCGTCAAGAGCAATACTTGACGCCGTCAAAGGTACTTTTTCAGCCGATTTTGAGACTTTGTCGTTTTCTTCACTTTTATGCTCCAAAAACGTCCAAAATGCTTCCTTTTCCAGATTTCTTCTCCAAAGTACCTAAAATGACAAAAGGAACGATTTAGGGCAATATTTGATCAAATAAATACGATTTAGGGCTTAAATGACCCCCTAAAAGCGGTACACTTTTCGCTTCATCAAATACCCTTACACTTGAGATTTGCTTGTCCTCAAGCAAATGCGCTTTTATTCTAATCAAAATACAAGTTAGGGGTCATTTAATGCTAATATAAAAGTAATTACAATAAATAGTCATTCCACTTTAATCATAATAAGCACGGAGATTACAAACTAGCACCTCACAAGTAGTGTTTAGATACTCACATCTCTCAGGTGTCATAAACGTAAATCTCATAAATGAAAATGGATAATATCTCTCACTACCTGTCATAGCAAATAGATTACCATAGGCTTGGGAAAGGATCAAAAACCTCCTCCACTAGGCGTAAGCACCTAAGATAAACTATCAAAGAGGGCTTTTAAACGGGTTATAACGTTAGGTGTAGGGATATGATAAACACGGATTTGTTGGATAAGGGATATTTTACTGGTGGCGAGTTAACGATCTTGATTGATTACAAGTACTATACAATGTTGCTAAGCCAAGACTCGACTCAATCTTAAGCTAAAAACAAAATAACAAAAACATAAAATAAACATAAAATGAAACGGGATGGTAGTCCGTATGTTTTTTTTTTTTTTTTTTTGCATACACTCTTGCCCTACCATCCAAAATAATACATCATAGGGGCGTTGCATTCCCCTTACACTTGAACTTTTACATAACTTTACAAATAACTATTCTAATGACTCGAATTAAGATAATCGAAACACTTGGAGTACTTTTAAAATATTTAGCACATATGGGGGTAATAATGATGTTCTTCCCCATTACTCCATTACACTAGTACTTTACCCATGAGTCCCAATCGTCCCAAAACAATATGTACAAGGATATGACTCGACTTAGCAACCATGTAATCAATTAGATAATTAACTTAGGGTTTAAACATGTAACAATAATGCACTAAAAATGAGTGCATACAAGGTAGGCTAAGGCGATTTGGGTGTACATTTAAGTGGGGTGTAAACAAATTCTTCCTTTAAGTAAAATGCTTAAAGGTCGAAATGAAAAGATAGGCTCTGAGGGGTGTACTAGGGGTATCGTGTACCAAAAATGGGTACAACGCAAAGGGTGTGGGAGAATTACTTGACCAATGTAGCCAAAGTAATTATAACAAAAACACAGGTGTAAAACAATGGGTTAATCCTAATGCCTCTTATCATGTAGTAAATCTAACTACACGAATGTAGTCTCACTTGTGGCCTCGGAATGGTCCTAACGCAAGTTCTAGAATCTAAGTGCTACCGGTACACACATCATAGCATAAATGCTTTTCCTACCAATTCTAGGGGCGAACCTCACATATTTGGGGGTGGAAAATTTTTAGTGGTACGGTTTTGTGCTAGTCATATAACTTCCTATCCATGAGACGCTCATTAAGACCAAAGTTTCACTCCTAAATGTTGTAAAAAAATTTTAAATTTGGCACCAAAATTGCCCTAACAAGTATTTATCTTAGTTTTATTACACATCTACTATTAAACAAACAAAAATCAAGCGTAATTGCATTTTCTGAAGTATCGTATTTTACCCCCCCCCCCCCCTTACACTTAAGATGAACATTGTCCCCAATGTTCAAATAACAAGATGTAAAAGTAAATAAGGTAAAAGAATGAAATCAAATACTCCCCTGATTCGTTTGGTGGATAATGTGGCAACATGGTTAGATCTTCTTCCAAGGTAATGTTGAAGCTTCACGACTAATGCATCGCCAAAAGCTTGATTCCACAAACATCTCCTTGCCCAAAATAACCTGTTAAACCTGAGAAAAAAAACACGAAAACCTGCATAGCATCGGCGGGATAAATCTATATAAGGATATAATGCTTGTGGAATGATTATTTTGCAGATTCCTGGAGTTTATAAGTTATAGATTTAATAAAGCATTTTATGATTCCAGAAGAAAAACAAAACTTTCAAAAATTTCAGAAAATTAAAACCTGACGTCGTCAGGTTGTAAAGCCTGACGCCGTCAGAAATGATCTGACAGAATTCTCATGTTAAGTTTCCGGAAAATTTTTTTGAAAAACCTATACCTTACTTCCTGGAAATCCTGCAAAATATCACTATGACTCGATACAAGCATTTGACTCAAACAAATACTAATATGTATGTTAATTTATTATTATTACGATTCATGTTCATTTGTTCTAATAAACCGATTTGGATTTCCCTTACACTTAACTTTTGCAAAATACCTTTATATGTAGTTAAGACGAAGTTAAAAACAAGATAAAGCATTTTTACAATTTAGTTTTGAACATGAATCAATAATAATAAAAATTAAACATACATACGGAAGCAAATAAAATCAAACAAACAAATAAATAAACACACAAAGCAAATAAAGCTTGGGTTGCCTCCCAAGAAGCGCTTTTCTTTATTAACGAGTCTTGTAGCTAGACTCAAAGTCACGTACATTACGTGATTCCATCATTCATAATGACGTATCCCTGATAGATATAATCCTTGTTATCAGGGTGGTGGTATCTTAATTGCTCGACATTCGCAGTCACTTCACCTCCTCCCTTGCTGACCAAGCTTACTACCCCATCCTGATGTAGACTTTTAATTGTGAATGGTCTGTACCACCAGGGACTTGGCTCATTGGTAGGTGCTTTTGTTTCTGAATGCCTTAGGAGCACTGAGTCTCCTTTTGTAAATTCAACGGGGTTATGAATCTGCTCATCAGCCTCAATATAATCGTTATTTCCACCCTTACATTCTCTAATCTCATTTTCATTGTAATTTTTAATCCTTGCCTCCCATGCAAGGATTTTCTCTCGAACATTACCACGGAGTATATTGGGGTTCGCCTCTATTTTCTTTTGTAGAGCAACATCACGTATATGACGTGGGATTGTTGGAAAGTTTATTGTTTTCTTCCCCTTCTTCATTATGATGGCACTATTTCCGTAATCGATTTGTGCCCTAGTGGTAGCGAGAAAGGGTGCCCCAAGGATTATTGGCATACTCATATCATTTCTTTCAATAATCATAAAGTCGACCGGATACAGGAATCCGGCAACGTTGACCAACACATCTTCCGCGATTCCTAACGGGTATTCATAAGAATGTTTTGCAAAGGAGAGTTTAGTACGGGTGATGGATGGCAGTTCGTCGGTTAACTGGACATAAACGGATAAAGGCATCAAATTTGCGTCGGAACCTTGGTCAGCTATCGCATCCAAATACTTGAGTTTTCCAATGCTACATGGTATTTCGAAGACCCCGTGGAATTCCTGCTTTTCCACCAACTTTTGTCTTATGAGGCACTCATACAATTGCCTTCCAGGTAATGTGTCAGATTCATCATCCGGTTCCATTCTCTTGGACTCCTTGTTGGGTAGATGAGTACGTCGATAGTTTCTCACCCACTCATTTATGGTCCCCTTGTTTATTTCGTGTTTCAAGTAATGCCTCACTTGTTGTGACTTAGGCGGTTCTATCACTTGGCGCTCCTTAGAGGGCGCCTCCTTGCCTTTGTCTGAATCGCAGTTGCAGGCATCGGTGTTTCCATCATTAAGTGGGATGAGGTCAATTTTGTTAACTTCCATAGTTATTGATCTCCCTCTTTCATCATTTTCGCTCTCTTGGACGACGGAGACGGCCTTGACATATTTAGTGTTGGGAACTTCAATATCATTCCGCACCAGCACTTTTTCAGGAGCTTTCGTATTTGTGTATTCTTTCAAGAGGTTCATCATCTCCGCCATCTTCTCTTCCATTTCCTCCTTCTGTTTGTAGATGGCTTCCTCAAATTTTGCCAACCGTTCGGAGTGTCTTGACATGTATTCTCTCATTTGAGCTTCGAATGTTGGACTAAGTTCCTGAGGTGGTGAGTTGGGTTGAGCGTGCTTATGGAAGGGTTTAGTATTTTCCCTAAGGGGTGATTCGGACAATGGTATTTGCTTAATGCTTGAGACCGAGTTAATTGTTGCTTTATATGGACTTAAGGGTCTCTTTTGCTTTTCCATAAGATATGCAACCCTTTTCTCAAGTTCACTAACGCTTTCCTCGGTGATTTGATTGGCTTTATCGGGCGATGAATATGTCTTGACAGCCGAGCGTACGTCGTGGGAAACTTGCCATAATTCATCATTGTCGGATGCAAGCTCATCAATGATTTCCCATGATTCCTCGGCGCTTTTGTCGCGCAATCTGCCCCCGGCGGCTCGATCGATGGCACGCTTGGTGTGGTAATCAACATGGTCATAGAAGATTTGGATTTGAAGCCAGAGGTTTATGCCATGATGAGGGACTTTTTGGAGTAAGTCCTTGAATCGGATCCATGCCCCGTAGAGGGTCTCGCCTTGACGTTGTTCAAACATCAAGATATCCTTCCTTAGCTTGGTAGTTCTTCCCGATGGGAAAAACTGAGCAAGGAAACGAGTGGTGAGATCATCCCAAGAGGTGATGGATCCTGCGGGTAGGCGCTCTAGCCATTGACTAGCTTGATCCCGAAGATAGAATTGAAAGAGACGCAGTCGGGTCGTCTCTCGAGTGGCAACATCAAGGTCTATGGAATCAACAATTTTGAGAAAGTCCTTGAGATGTTGATTAGGATCTTCGGAACGAAGTCCATGGAATGCGCATCTGCTTTGCACCAACCGGATGGTGTCGGATCGCAAGGGAGTGACATTGGCTCCTTGAGTGAGCTCAATGGTGTTTCGATAGCCATGGTGGCTAGGACGGGAGTAGTCTCCTAAGGTACGGGCTCTAGGAGGTTGTAGTGGTTGTTGTGGTGGGTTGTTGGGATTAAGGATATTACCACCTTCCATGATGTCGGATGGTAATGGTTACGAACAAAGAAACGAAGAAAAAAGATAGACTAAAGAAAACCTAGAAAAATAAAATAAAAATCTCACTAGAAAGGAATCTAGTGAGTAGACCTAATAAAATAAAAAATTCAACCTAAACAATAACTATTCCCCGGCAGCGGCGCCAAAAACTTGATGCGTGGTTTTGCGACCTTACAACAGGTTTTACCTCTCGAGGGATCTCAAGAGGCTTGCAATCCCCACCAGGCAGTGTACCTGACCGATGTAGTATAGTGTAGTGGTAAGTACGGGGGATTGATCGTTCTCCACAGGGAATAGTGTCGTTAGGATTGAAAAACTACTTTAATAGGTCTAAGGGTGAAGGAAGATTCTTTTTGTATTTTTATATTTTTATGAAAGCAAGTAAAATCTCGGGTTTGAAGGAGTGGGCGGAATTAGTTGCTAGTCAACTAACCCAAATAACTACGAATGCAAATAAAATAAAATAACTGAAAATGTAAAGGTTGGTGGAACTTATATGGAAAGAAATGTGTTTACTTAGATTTCCTTACTCCCTAGCTATCTTTTACCGGTTGATTAGTGTGTATTAATTGCGTGGATGACAGGTGTATTCCTTAATACCAGTCGTGGGGTGGCGTACGTACTTCCCCAACTCTACAAGCTCCTACTTCACTCCTATGTCGAGCCGGCTAAGAAGCTCCTAACATGGGATCACTAGAATTCGCTCATGCATTAAATACAACCATAATAACCTTTAGTACGCATTGGTTCATGTTTCTTAAGACGTTCAAGCAAGTTACCGAATAGGAGGTTAGCCAGTTTTCTTAAGCCTAACATCGATAAACAATCATCCAATACAATCAATAACACACTAATAACCAATAATCAATAGCTAGGTTTCATTAGATCCAAGCAAACACAAGATAAATCTAGCCTAGCATGTTAATCAAAAGACAAGAACAAGGAATAATCAAACAACACATAGACATATTGTATGATTAAATGATAACTTATCTTCAATTAAACATGGGAGATCCAAGGGTATGAAAACCCTTAAAAATAGCAGAAATTCGTCTTTAGGGTTTCTCCTCACAAAGTTGCACACAATGAATAAAAATTGCAAAACTATATATAGACATAAAGGGCTGACGGCGTCACGTTGTGGATCTTGACGCCGTCACCTCGCCGCGGCTAGGGTTCCCGGATGGCCTTCCTGACGCCGTCCCTCTTTAATCCTCCAAAATCCTCTCTGGCCTATCAAGGCTTGACGCCGTCAGGAATGGGCTTGACGCCGTCAGACTTTAGCTTAAACCGTGATGGCCTTGATCACTTCAAAGGGTGACGCCGTCATATTTTCCATTGTAAAATTCTCTGGCTTATCATGTGTATTTTTCATATCTACCTCTTTTGCTAAGCCATGACGCCGTCAAGAGCAATACTTGACGCCGTCAAAGGTACTTTTTCAGCCGATTTTGAGACTTTGTCGTTTTCTTCACTTTTATGCTCCAAAAACGTCCAAAATGCTTCCTTTTCCAGATTTCTTCTCCAAAGTACCTAAAATGACAAAAGGAACGATTTAGGGCAATATTTGATCAAATAAATACGATTTAGGGCTTAAATGACCCCCTAAAAGCGGTACACTTTTCGCTTCATCACTTGATACATTTGGGAGGGATAGCTCGAGAAGGCAATGTTTTAGGATTTACATCCAAATAGCCCATATGTATAATATTGTGTGTGTTTATTGATTAGTCACATCGACTTTTCGACCCCTGTGTAAACCCTTTTTGTTGCTCTCACCTTTAGTGCAAGATACCCCTAGTTACACCCTTTTTGGGCCATTTTTTTTGTTTCTTTACCCATAAATTGTATTGTTTCCTTACACCTATTCGCCTTAGCCTACCGTGTAGTCTTAGTTTATGATTGGGAAGTTGCCGTTTGCCTAAGTTTGAGGTTTGGGTAGAGAGATTCGGGAATCACGCCTACATTGAAGACATAACTTTGAAGATCATTGAAGACCCCCCATATTCCGCATATATGATTCATCTCAAGTGGGGGGATAATTTATTTATTTCTAGTTAAAAAAAAAAAGCAGTTTATTTATTGTTTATTCTAAAGGGATAGTGAAAACATTATAAGCACTAATCCTTAATTGTTATGGATCTTATTAGACTAGAATCGAGGAGTCTACCTCGGTCACATTAGATTGAAGATTTGAGTTGCTGGCGAATCTACACCAACTAGTTTTGACGATCAAGATAGTGTTTACCTCACCATATGACATCTACTTATGGCACACCAGCTTTTTACTTGATGATCCAGTTTTCGCGCCTCGAAGCTTGGATTTTTGATGATCCAGTGTGTGTTTATCGATTAGTCACATCGACTTTTCGACCCATGTGTAACTACATAGAGACATAGGGGTAAATTGGTAATTTCACCTATGTTTTGTAGTTCTCAGTTAAGTGAGGCCTTGATTTTCATATAGTACAGAGTCATACCTTTCTAAGCATATAAATTTCATACTTTTAGCCTTCACGGTTTAGAAATGGCGACCCGATTAGTGCGGTAATTTTATAAAATTTCCATCAGCTTTTTGATTTAAGCCATATAAGTTGTTTCAAACGTCTTTTCGACCCATGACTTGCTACAAGACTTTTAACTAAATTACCTTATGATTTTACAAGTTCAAGTACTGAATTAAAACATAAGTATAAGTGTTATACCTTAATCCCCGAGCCTAAGTCGTGTTATATTTATATAGGTCATTTGTGACTTTTGCGGCTTTTCTCGACGTGCACACTTCTCCGGTTTCTATTACTACTTCATCGTTGGTGAGTTCATAGCCCTAAGTTTTACTTCAATTGTTTTACAAACTCCGTGGGGGAGATACATGCTATAAATATTTATGATCACAATGCTTTGAAAATTGTATGCTATCATGTTATTATTATTGCCTAAGTTTCCCATAGCCGAAAGTCCCTTTTATTGTAAACCGTTAGTCACTTGCGAGTGAGCACGAATACCGTAAATAGATCTATTGGGATTAACAACCCCCATGCATGAATGAACTTGTATGGCGGACATTTTTAAAACGTCTCTTTTAAATGGTTGTTTTCCATGACTTGTACTTTGTGCTAGGAAGTAATACCCCAGTGAACTATCTTCCGCTGCGATAATTTTGGTGGTGTTATAGATTGGCATCAGAGCTACAGTTATAGAGAACTGGGTCGTTTTCAAAACCCAAACTATAACTATTTTTCACTAAAGAGTCTCTCATTGCCATGTGTGTATGCCACCAGACTGCCTATGTTGTTTTACATATGTCATCACTAATGTTATTATATAAAGTATGCTTATATACACTACTATTTATATAAAGTTAATTATATAAATGTTTGACTAATTTTGACCTCTTACGCTTATTTCAGAGATTGAGCTCAAACCTTGTTTTCACCGATCACATACCTACACTTACATTTTAATGGTCTCCTTTATTTTCTCAAACATCATGAGTAATACCGTGATTCGCTAAAACTTTTCATGACCTTTCATAACATCGTCTTGCGCAAAACCCGTTATAGTCTATCGATTTCCACTCGATTGTCTTACTATCTGCCTTCGAAGATGAATTGGAACATTGGTCCCATACTTTTTGAATGCCTACATCGCCTCGTAAACCATCGCCTAAAGATACGCCGGTTGATTAGAGCATGACTTTAACGTGCCACCTTGGAACACCCTACTTTCGGAACACGACTTTTAACGTCTCATTCTTTTTTCACTCCTTGTGTTTTGAAGAATCACGCCGCTAGGAAGGTAACGCCGAAGCTTGAAAACGATGTTTACATTAACTTAATACTATCTTTCGATTACGAGGACAAAATTTGGAAACTTGTCGGCCACTATTCTGACACCCACTTCACCAACTTATATACTAATGTCTGATAATGAGACAAAGCCATTCGAGAAAAAGGCTATAGAGTGTGAACTCAAACCAGAAGATTACTCACTCAATGATGAACCCCTCGAAAGATGAGGAGGAGAACCATTACTGCACGTACTCTTCCCACTCGACTAAAGTCTATCACCAGAGAGCCCATCCAACACAGCATCCCATCGTTGGTGACACACATGGCGCATCATGAGAGATATTTCACGTCGACAAAAATGAGACGTGATGGCTAACCTACAGTCTCGTTGGAGAAGAGTAAAGCTCGAGGAGACAAGTATGGACCTTACTCAATCAACATTCGTGATGTTTATTGACTTTACCATTTATTATTTGTTCTCATTTAACCTCAAACAACTTTCATGATACTCAATGCCTTTCTCATTTTATGTTGTTCTTATTTAACACGCATGTTTTCAACATAACGCTTTCCTCATTTATTGTTGGTCCCCATTCATTCTCAGTTAGCATTCGCAATGCTTATTGTCTTTGTCACTTATTGCGTTTCTTATTAATTGTTACTCTCAGTTAGCATTCGTGCTGCCTGTTGTATTTCTCATTTGTTGTTCGTTCTCATTTCCTCTTCTCATTTTGCATTCGAGATGCACATTGTCTTTCTAATTTATTGATCTTCTTGGTTATTCTCATATAAAATTTGTGATATTATGGATTTCATCATTTACCGTTTGTTCTCTTCCATGACATTTATTGTCTTTCTCATTTATTATTTGCCTTCACAGTTATTGTCTATCTAATTTCTTCTCATTTAAAGTATTGTTACACTTATTGTTTTCCCAATTCTTGTCTACTTCACTTACCCACTTTCAACAATCGTGTGTTTATTATCCTTCTCAGTTATTGATTTTCCTCATTTATTCTCATTTAACCTTCATAATGAATATTGTCTGTCTCGTTTATTATTGAACCTCATTTGGAATTCTATCCTTCAGTATTGACCTCTTTTATTATTGGTTTGATTCGTTGGCTGTCTCGATTAATTGATTATTTGTGTTAATATTCTATATCTCTTCGCTTTACTATTACTGTGATTTATGGTTCTTCTGTTTGCATTAACTTGAGTCATTGATCTCTCTTTTACACACCCTTTCATTTGTTTCTTCGTTCGTATAAATATCAAATTTTCTTCCGAGCATTCTATGCTCATACTAGTATGAATGATATGGACATCTTAATCCATTCATTATTGTTCTGATTCATTGATCCTTTCATTTGCATCAATTGATAACAGTTTACTTCTTTGTTCATACATATATCAAATTTATCCCTTTTAAGCAGTCTTTGCTCCTAAAACATTACACTCGACAGAATTCTATTACTATTTTTGTGATTCATCAAGATCTTTCATTCGTATTATTAATTACTCCTTGTAACTATCTTTACCCCAAGGCATTGGCATCTACTTCTTACGACTGATAGTACGCTCCCGTAGTAATCCCATTCGCATTAATCATTAGTAAGCATCAGGGCGTAGGAACAACACTCCAGGACAACAGGCTGCAAGCAGTACAAGATCGTCAGGAGAGTTACGTGAAAGTTCACCAAGAAAGAACGTGCTATCTTTCAGAAAACGATGAAAATTAAACTCGATGTACGTTGAACCCTACAAGAATTTGGCAAAAGCTGGACTGGTAGCTTATCGATTCGAACTCGAAGAAGGGTCATTCGGATGAAACCCTCATCATTCCACTAAAGGAGATTCAGCTTGACGACAAGGTTAACTTTAATAAGGAACCAGTTAAGATCATAAAACTACTTGACTAAACCGAACATTACATTATCGTTCCTCAATTATACATAGCCTAATTACCTATGTCTAATTCAGGAGGGATCATGTTATTCTGGGAGCAGTCACCGGTAAGTTTTATTAAAAATGACTTTTCGCTTGTATCCTTAAAACAATTTGTGAATCTTCTTAAGATTACACGACTGATCAAACTACATCTCTAATTATCTTAGAAACCATTCGCTGTAAGTACCCTCATTTCTTTTTCCGACGCACCATCAACCGATAAGATAAACTGAATCACGAGTACGTGATTCCTTTTTAACGGATGGGTAATGTAACAACCGAGAAATTTCAAGTCGTTATTTTTACTAATTTTATTTGCTTATTATGCTATTTTAAGTAAATTGGCTTTTGCCGGGAAAGTTGCCCGCGTATGTCGTGACACGTACACTTAAATCCGTAATTTACTCAAACCCGTTAATATGATTTATTTTCCCCCACATATTTATTTTCATATGGAATAATTTAATTTTCCATTTCTACGCGAAGTTTGCACTTTTTACGTTTTACGCGTTTTCGGCTCGCGTTTTAAGCTTTAACGACGTTATAACACTCCGTAAGGCTCGGTAAATACATAAAATACCAAATTTATTCATTTTAAGCTAAATTTAATATTTTTATAAGTTTTAGACTTTTACATTACCCGGTTTTACGCTTTTCGCGTTTTTAAGACTTCGCGGTTTCAGTTTTATCATCTAATAACTAGTTTATACACAAGACTTCACAAAATAAATAAAATCCCCTCGACTACCTCAAAACCCATGAACTATTCACACATTTTCCTCCTTTTGGACAAGTGTTCACTTATTTTTGCATATTCATCCACCTTATAACACCAACTCAACCATTTCTACCTAGTTTATATCACCAACTCCATTTTTGCTCTCCCTCTCTCTATATGAACGACCAAAACAACCTCCAACACCCTTGGTCTTTAATTTTTACTTGATCTTGTTCATCTCCAATCAAAGATTAAGTGTTCTTGTTGGTTTCTTGATCTTGGTAAGTTCCCCAAACTCATTTTCATCTCATTCTTATGTTTTTTATAGATTTTTCTAGATCTAAGCTAAACAACTCTTGCATGTATGTTTGAGAGATTTGATTCAAGATTTTATATGAAATAGGGTGTTAGATAATTGGTTAGGGTTGATTGGTAAGTATTATGCAAGAGTTTGATGAATTTTTATGAGTTTTGACTAGTTATTAATGATTTTTTTTAGATGTTTCGTTTATAAAACTGAAATAAGTCTTCAAAATAAACTTTTACTCCTGGACTTATAGAATTCTTGAGTGAATAAAAGGTTAGTAATGATTGACCTTGGACATGCATGAGTATTAGATATAATAAATACAAATAAAGTAGCAATTTGGATTGGTCCATAGTCTGTCTCAGATTTTATGCAAAAAGATCAATTCACCATTTTGTTCTCAGAAGGTTTTAAGCAAAACTAAAAATATTGGGGGTTATCCTCGGGTCTTAGGATCATTTCCTCAAAAACCTTAACTCTTAATTCATACCGATGATTTTTGGAGAAAATCCACACTAAAACTTGTCCATAATTTGCATGTCAGATTTGATAGGCCATTTACTCTAAGATGTTGCAAAGACCCCTTGGTTGATAAAAACTTGAAAGTTGGAGCTAAGACATGTAGAAAACATTTCCCACTGGCCTTGTGTCAATTAGACCTGTAAATAAAAAGATATGCTCATTTTTGTAAACTTAATTAGATGCTGGAAGTAACTATATAGAGACACAGCGGTAAATTGGTAATCTCACCCATGTTTTGTAGTTCTCAGTTAAGTGAGGCCTTGATTTTCAAATAGTACAGAGTCATACCTTTCTAAGGATATAAATTTTATAATTTTATCCTTCACGGTTTAGAAATGGCGACCCGATTAGTGCGGTAATTTTATAAATTTTCCATCAGCTTTGTGATTTAAGCCATATAAGTTGTTTCAAACGTCTATAAGACTTTTAACTAAATTACCTTATGATGTCACAAGTTCAAGTACTGAATTAAAACATAAGTATAAGTGTTATACCTTAATCCCCGAGCTTAAGTCGTGTTATATTTATATAGGTCATTTGTGACTTTTGCGGCTTTTCTCGACGTGCACACTTCTCCGGTTTCTGTTACTACTTCATCGTTGGTGAGTTCATAGCCCCAAGTTTTACTTCAATTGTTTTACAAACTCCGGGGGGGAGATACATGCTATAAATATTTATGATCATAATGCTTTGAAAATTGTATGCTATCATGTTATTATTATTGCCTAAGTTTCTCATAGCCGAAAGTCCCTTTTATCGTGAACCGTTAGTCACTTGCGAGTGAGCGCGAATACCGTGAATAGATCTATTGGGATTAACAACCCCCATGCAGAAATGTGCCTGTATGGCAGTCGTGTGTATTGTATTCGTACCAATGATAGGTGTGGCTATTACCTATGTTTGAAGGGCAAATTTATGCTATTGACAGCAAAGACGTAGCGTCGGGGTCATAAGCTTAGGGCAATAATAACTTTATCAGACTCTGCATTTGTTGCTTAGTCATTTTTATAAATGATTTATTGTGATCGACTGCTTATTATTAAACTCTATGGATTCACTCAACCTTTGTGTTGACGTTTTAGCATGTTTTATCTCAGGTTTTAAAGCATGAAGGTCTTGGATGAAGTCGCACGAATATCTTTTGAAGACTCGGCATATTTTCACATTTGAAGAGACTATATTTTAAAGATTTATGTATGTTTAAAACATTTGTGATCTTTTGAAAACATTGTGTTTTGATGAAAACTGTTGGGACCTTTGCAAACTCTGAGGTTTTAATGTAACAAATGTGAAACATTTTTAAAACGTCTCTTTTAAAGGGTTGTTTTCCATGACTTGTACTTTGTGCTAGGAAGTAATACCTCAGTGAACTATCTTCCGCTGCGATAATTTTGGGGGTGTTACATGGTGGAATATATCTTCCTCTTCCTTGATTATCATAGTGATGTCTTCGACCATTATCGTTGTCATGTCTTGTAAATAATAGTTTATCTTGATGATCGACGATATTTCCTTTCTTAAGCTTTATCCTTTCTTCAAATGTCTTTAATATTCCAATAGCTTCGTCTAGAGTCAATGTATATAGATCGGAGTATTGGTCAATTGATGCTACAATTTGAATGAACTTCTCAGGTACAGAATTTAACAATTTTCGTACACGGGTTGAGTCATCGAGTGTTGATCCAAGACTTGTCATCTTTGATGTAATACTTGTCATTTTCGCGGTGAATGAATCAATAGTTTCATCTTCCTCCATTTGTAACATCTCAAATTCGGATTTGAGAGTTTGTAATTTTGCCTTTTGTACTCGATCTACTCCAAAATTCCGAGTCTTTAATGTATCCCAAACTTCTTTTGCATTTTTGCTATTTGCTACTTGCAATATCATATCTTCGGGTAATCCTTGAAATAGATACCCAATTGCGGTCTTATCTCGCTTTTCATCAACTTGAGTTTTATCCGTGGATTCGACCATTTCCCATAGACCATTTGCTTGTAAAATGATCTTCATTCTTATTGACCATATCGTATAGTTTGTTGTTGTCAACAAGGGGCATTGGAAATAGGGTGTCGATCCTATTCCCTTATTGTTTTTCGAACTATCCCCATCTTCCTTTCCCATGATTATTTTTTAAAAATGTCTAACACAATCTTAGTTTTAAACTATATAAATTTTTTTAATCACAATTTAAAAAACCTTTTATAATAATAAGACTTTGAATTTTAAAAACAATATGTAGAATAGATATTTTGTTTCAAAAATATCTAAAACTTATAAAATAAGTATATACTTAAATAAGAATCTGACTTTGCACAATGGCTTTCAAAATAAGCAATTGTATTTCCTATTAAAAAAAAAGGAGGGGTGTTTGGAATTTTAGAACCTGGGTGGTCTTCTTAGACCGATTTATCCCTTGGTGATGGTTCTGTTTTGCCCGTTCCTCTCTCTCTGACTGTGATTTCTCTTCCTCTAAATAACCGACTAAATGGCCGGTGTAATCGTCTCTGTTTTCTCTTCTTACTCTTACCGGTGGTTGGTTCCTCTTGAACCGTTGAAATCCCTTGATATCCCTTGATTTCTTCTTCCTTGCGAACAGTTAGGGTTTCACGATTTGGGGATTTGTACCGGTTTACTTTCTGGATGAATTGGGTCTCTTGTTATCTCCTTTCTTTACTGGTTCGTGATTCACTGATCAACGAACGGTATGTTCCTTTTCTTTCTCTTCTGATTTTGTTTATGTAAGTTGTTCTTATTGAAACAAAAGTTTCAATTTTTCTGCAAACTGATCGGAAAAAAATGGTTTCGATATTTCTGTTGTTCGGTAACGGCGAACAAAACTTTGATTCTTCTGTTGTTTGGTAACGGCAAACAATTTTTCTGGATAGGTTATATAAACGGCGATTGAAAACGGCAATCGAAATGACTATAAATGGCGATTGAAAACGGCAATCGAGATGGTTGTAAACGGCGATTGAAAACGGCAATCGAAGTGACTGAAAAACGGCAGTCGAACGGCAATTGAGTAAGAACGGTACTCAATTGTAAGGCATGTAATCTGATTTTGTAAAACGAATAAACTGGTAATTTAGGGTTGATTATAAATCACAATAGTCTGTGCTCTGATACCATTGTTGGTCCCAATAGAATCAAGAACATGAAATATGTAATAATCTTTGTATATTGTATGAATTTTTTTTTATGTTACACTTACAATACATGAACGTATATATACTAGTTGAATGGTTGCGATTGAACCATTTCAATGCTTCGGTGGTATTGTTTGGTGGTAACCGCCATCTTTTCCTATGGTGGTGATGGTTGTGTCTTTTGGCCAACCATTGCACCCTTTCAAGTTTGATCTAATTACATAATACTACCTTCTAATTACATGCTAATATAATTGTAACCTATAAGTCTTCATCTTTAACTAAGTCAATGGTTAACTTCCAACATGGGGTTGGGTTGACACAGAAACACGTTTTAAATTTATTTTATAAATAATGAATGCGTATGACTACAAAAACCATATTCTATGCTTTAAAATCGGCTTTGGGCGACCCTGTTTGACTAGTTTCCTTATAATCAATAGTTCCAGATAGTAATGAAAATTCCAAAAATCTATCCTGTCTCACATATTAATCGAATTCTCAAATAATTAAGCAAGGATATAGAATGCATTAATTCATGCAATCTATGGTTTGTATACTATGCTAGTTAAATCATGAATATTTTCACTTTATTAATCGTCATAACTAAGCCATTTTTTATGGAAAAAACATAAAAGAATAACATGTTATATAGCAATGAGTCTTTATACACAAAACTTATCTAAAAGACTAAAACCCTTCATTTTCTAAAAACCACATTATATTCCAACAATCTTACAACTCCATTAGTGGTATTTAAGAGTAAACAAAATAAAAACAATAAAGCAGGAATGTAAATGGTTTGCATGGGTGTCTGGCATTGCGTTTTGAAAGTGATAATCAAAAGTAATAATCAACTAGCATTGTGTGATTACAAATTATGAGAGGTAAAATGACACTAAAAGGTAGCTGGAGCTTTATTCAGCTACAGAGCTTTGATAGAGTGGTATAGATGTGTTTGGAAAACTAACGGACATTTATATCTAAAGATAACATCAAATTACCTACAAATAAGACTTAAAATCTTGTTTGGTGCAAACAACGTACGAAAACAACCCTCAAGTGGCCACACCAACCTCCCTCAAGAGGAGTGCTTTACCCGGTTTAAGTGTGTGTGACGGTGGGTACAAACCCTGTGGATTAGTCCAGAAAAATGGCCGGGACACCTTAAAATCTTTTCAAATTCAAACCTTAAGGAGTATCTGCTATTTATAGAAAGCTTTTTTATAAGTGCAAGCTTTTTCCTTATTATAAAAAGCTTAACCTTTAATAAGTTTTACACTAATCAGATAATCACAATCATTTTTTTATAATCACTTCTATAACACATTCTTCATTTCACATCATTAACAACAACAAATATAACCAAGACGCATATAATCACAAAACTAAAGAGTATCTATCTAACTTGTAGCTTTTGACCAAAAAAAAAAAAAAAAAAAAAAAAAAAAATTTTAGCATTGTTTGGAAAAAGTTATTTTATGGGCTTATCAGTTTATTGAAATTTGGAAAAGTCAATAACCTAGCCTTTTTAGTTTATCAACTCCACTTTATGGACTTATTTAAGCACATAAACTTATAAGCTGAAAAAGGTAAGGTTATCCGCTTTTTCAAATTTCATTAAAGGTGATAAGCCCAAAAATAAAAAAGCTAATCCATACACTCACTTAATATCACCAAACAACAACACTTATATTATTATTACGACAAATCAAAATTCTATCATTTCTGTCAAACCAAACTGTTATAATTTAAATACCAAAACAATTATATAAATAATTCTACATCACCAAAGCACGTAGCGGAAGCAAAGAATCAATATTTAACACATAAGAGATTAACCAAAAATTAAAAACACGTACCTTTGATCCTAGCAAGAACAAGGATCGATACTTTAAATCTTCTTCTTTAATTAATCAAGTAGATTACCTAGAAACCCCTTACCGTTTTGTTTCTCAATCCAAGATGTATTAACTATAGTGAGTTAATTACCAAGGTTTTGTACACACGTACTATAACCTATTAATGTTTGATGCTAGTAAAAGAACACAAGAATTAAATCAAACGGTTTGTTTAATAAAAAACAATGGATCGACACACCCAAAGGGTTGTACGATCGGCTATATGCAAAAGATGATGCGTGGTTTTGCAACCTTACAACAGGTTTTACCTCTCGAGGGATCTCAAGAGGCTTACAACCCCACCAGGCAGTGTACCTGACCGATGTAGTATAGTGTAGTGGTAAGTACGGGGGATTGATCGTTCTCCACAGGGAATAGTGTTCGTTAGGTATGAAAAATTACTCTAATAGGTCTAAGGGTGAGAGAAGATTCTTTTTATGTTTTTATATTTTTTTATGAAAGCAAGTAAAATCTCGGGTTTGAAAGAGTGGGCGAAATTAGTTGCTAGTCAACTAACCCAAATTACTACGAATGCAAATAAAATAAAATAACAAAAATGAAAATGTTGGTGAAAACTTATGCGGAGGGAAATGTGCTTACTTAGATTTCCTTACTCCCTAACTATCTTTTACCGATTGATTAGTGTGTATTAGTCGCGTGGATGACGGGTGTATTCCTTAATACCATTCGTGGGGTGGCGTACGTACTTCCCCAACTCTACAAGCTCCTACTTCACTCCTATGTCGAGCCGGCTAGGAAGCTCCTAACATGGGATCACTAGAATTCGCTTGTGCATTAAATACAACCATAAAAACCTTTAGTACGCATTGGTTCATGTTTCTTAAGACGTTCAAGCAAGTTACCGAATAGAAAGTTAGCCAGTTTTCTTAAGCCTAACATAGATAAACAATCATCCAATACAACTAACAACACACTAATAACCAATAATCAATAGCTAGGTTTCATTAGATCTAAGCAAACACAAGATAAATCTAGCCTAACATGTTAAACAAAAGACAAGAATAAGATAGAATCAAACAACACATAGACATATTGAATGATTAATTGATAACTTATCTTCAATGTAACATGGAAGATCTCAAGGCAAAAAGCCTTGAAAGAGCTGCCAAATTCGTCCTAGGGTTTTCACACACAAAGTTCCCCAATAAGTTCCACACTAATGACAAAGAATTGCAAAACTATATATAGATTTTTACATCTGACGGCGTCACGTTATGGAGTGTGACGCCATCACCTCGCCGCTTTTAGGGTTCCCGGATGACCTTCTTGACGCCGTCCCTCTTTAGCTCTCCAAAATCCGTTCTGGCTTATCAAGGCTTGACGCCGTCAGACCTTGAATGTGACGCCGTCCCTCTCTAAATTAAGCCGTGACGACCTTGATCAGGTTAAAGCGTGACGCCGTCAGAATTCACATGCAATTTTCACTGGCTTATCATGAGTAAATTTCACATCCACCACTTTTGCCAAGCCATGACGCCGTCCAGGGTAAATCCTGACGCCGTCAAAGGTAATTTCCAGCATGATTTTGAGACTTTGTCGTTTTCTTCACTTTAATGCTCCAAAAACGTCCAAAATGCTTCCTTTTCCAGATTTCTTCTCAAAAGTACCTAAAATGACAAAAGGAACGATTTAGGGCAATATTTGATCAAATAAATACGATTTAGGGCTTAAATGACCCCTTAAAAGCGGTACACTTTTCGCTTCATCAAATACCCTTACACTTGAGATTTGCTTGTCCTCAAGCAAATGCGCTTTTATTCTAATCAAAATACAAGTTAGGGGTCATTTAATGCAAACATAAAAGTAATTACAACAAATAATCATTCCACTTCAATCATAATAAGCACGGAGATTATAAACTAGCACCTCACAAGTAGTGTTTAGATACTCACATCTCTCAAGTGTCATCAAAATAAATCTCATAAATGAAAACGGATAATATCTCTCACTACCTGTCATAGCAAATAGATTACCATAGGCTTGGGAAAGGATCAAAAACCTCCTCCACTAGGCGTAAGCACCTAAGATAAACTATCAAAGAGGGCTTTTAAATGGGTTATAACGTTAGGTGTAGGGAAAAGGAAAACACGGTTTTGTTGGATAAAGGATATTTTACTGGTGGCGAGTTAAAGATCTTGATCAATTACATGTACTATACAATGTTGCTAAGCCAAGACTCGACTCAATCTTAAGCTAATGAAAGAAAATAACAAAAACATAAAATAAACATAAAATAAAACGGGATGGTAGTCCGTATGTTTTTTCTATTTTTTTTTTTTTTTTTTTTTTTGCATACACTTTTGCCCTACCATCCAAAATAATACATCATAGGGGCGTTGCATTCCCCTTACACTTGAACTTTTACATAACTTTACAAATAACTATTCTAATGACTCGAATTAAGATAATTGAAAAACTTGGAGTACTTTTAAAATATTTAGCACATATGGGGGTAATAAATGATGTTCTTCCCCATTACTCCATTACACTAGTACTTTACCCATGAGTCCCAATCGTCCCAAAACAATATGTACAAGGATATGACTCGACTTAGCAACCATGTAATCAACTAGATAATTAACTTGGGTTTAAACAAATGTTGTAACAATAATGCACTAAAAATGAGTGCATACAAGGTAGGCTAAGGCGATTTGGGTGTACATTTTAGTGGGGTGTAAACAAATTCTTCCTTTAAGTAGAATGCTTAAAGGTCGAAACGAAAAGATAGGCTCTGAGGGGTGTACTAGGGTATCGTGTACTAAAAATGAGTACAACGCAAAGGGTGTAGGAGAATTACTTGACCAATGTAGCCAAAGTAATTATAACAAAAACACAGGTGTAAAACAATGGGTTAATCCTAATGCCTCTTATCATGTAGTAAATCTAACTACACGAATGTAGTCTCACTTGTGGCCTTGGAACGGTCCTAACGCAAGTTCTAGAATCTAAGTGCTACCGGTACACACATCATAGCATAAATGCTTTTCCTACCAATTCTAGGGGCGAACCTCACATATTTGGGGGTGGAAAATTTTTTAGTGGTACGGTTTTTGTGCTAGTCATATAACTCCTATCCGTGAGACGCTCATTAAGATCAAAGTTTCACTCCTATATGTTGTAAAAAAATTTAAATTTGGCACTAAAATTACCCTAACAGGTATTTATCTCAGTTTTATTACACATCTACTATCAAACAAACAAAAATCAAGCGCAATTGTATTCTCTAAAAATCGTATTTTTACCCCCCCCCCCTTACACTTAAGATGAACATTGTCCCCAATGTTCAAATAACAAATGTAAAAGCATAAAGTAAAAGAATGAAATCAAATACTCCCCTGATTCGCTTGGTGGATAATGAAGTAACACGGTTAGATCTTCTTCCAAAGTAATGTTGAAGCTCCATGACTAATGCATCGCCATAAGCTTGATCCAAAAACATTTCCTTGTCCAAAATAACCTGTTAAACCTGAGAAAACAAACACGAAAACCTGCATAACATCGGCGGGATAAATCTATATATAAGGATATAATGCTTGTGGAATGATAATTTTGCAGATTCCTGGAGATTATAAGTTATAGATTTAATAAAAACTTTTTATGAAAACAAAACTTTCAAAAATTTTCAGAAAATTAAACCTGACGCCGTCAGGTTGTAACTCCTGACGCCGTCAGAAATAATCTGACAAAATTCTCATGTTACGTTTCCGGAAAAATTTTGGAAAAACCTATACCTTACTTCCTGGAATTCCTGCAAAACATCATTATGACTCGATACAAGCATTTGACTCAAACAAATACTAATATGTATGTTCATTTATTACTATTACGATTCATGTTCATTTGTGTTCTAATAAACCGATTTAGATTTCCCTTACACTTAACTTTTGCAAAATACCTTTATATGTAGTTAAGACGAAGTTAAAAACAAGATAAAGCATTTTCACAATTTATAATTGAGACATGAACAGTAAACAAAAAGAATAAGAAATGCATACGGAAACAAATAAAATTAAATAAACAAACAATCAAACAAATAAAGCAAATAAAGCTTGGGTTGCCTCCCAATAAGCGCTTGTTTTTGTTCGAGTCACGAGCCTGACTCTACCCTTATTTAACGGAAATAGGGGAGGTTTTCCCTACACTTAGGATTAAGTGCGGGTGAAAGTAGCGATACACACCCTTAGGGTGTGAATATGCCACGTGAGGTGAAGGGGGTGAGTGAATGGCTTCCTTCATCCTAAAACTACCCGGATAATATTGGTTGATGGGTGGGTCGGTTCCTCTTTTTTCTCCTAGATGTAAATCTAAGGATGAAAAGTTCTGTAAAGGTTGAGGTTCCAATTCATCAACACTAGGAAATTCCCTAGAACTATGAGTAAGGTCATCACTAAAAGTGTGCAAACCTATATCCTCTAGTTGTGCTTGGTCCAAGGGTTCTACCTCCATCGGGATTCCTAAAGTCTCTTCTACTTCTTCCGGGTAAGTCACGGGCGGTGTGGGTGCCTCAAATGATGGTTGAGTATTTTGTGGGCTTATGGTGTTTACCTCATCATTCCACGTGTCAAGATCACCTATATACTCGTCAATTATTTTCTTAGGTAGTGATAATAACAAACCTAGTTCTTCATCCAACTTATGGTTTATTGATACGGCTCTATCCACAATTCCTTGGCAAACTAGGTCGCTTTTCCTATTAGCCTCACTAAAACGATGGTAAGTCACGGGCGGTGTGGGTGCCTCAAATGATGGTTGAGTATTTTGTGGGCTTATGGTGTTTACCTCATCATTCCACGTGTCAAGATCACCTATATCCTCGTCAATTATTTTCTTAGGTAGTGATAATAACAAACCTAGTGCTTCATCCAACTTATGGTTTATTGATACGGCTCTATCCACAATTCCTTGGCAAACTAGGTCGCTTTTCCTATTAGCCTCACTAAAACAAGATCCTAAACATGGAGGTTGTTCATAAGAATCTATCCTAGGTGAAGGCTCATATGATTCATAAGTGTCTCTAAATGAGGTATTTTGAACTTCTTGGTGTTCTAGCCACTCAACCATATCTTGCAATCTTAGAAATCTAAGTGAAAAGTCCATTTGAAGCAAATTACAAACAAAATCACAAAGAAAAGATAGACTACGAGAAAGCTACAAAATAAAAAGAAAAAATCTCACTTGATAGGAATCTTGTGAGTAGACCTAATAAAAATAAAATTTCAACCTAAGCAATAACTATTCCCCGGCAACGGCGCCAAAAACTTGATGCGTGGTTTTGCAACCTTACAACAGGTTTTACCTCTCGAGGGATCTCAAGAGGCTTACAACCCCACCAGGCAGTGTACCTGACCGATGTAGTATAGTGTAGTGGTAAGTACGGGGGATTGATCGTTCTCCACAGGGAATAGTGTTCGTTAGGTATGAAAAATTACTCTAATAGGTCTAAGGGTGAGAGAAGATTCTTTTTATGTTTTTATATTTTTTTATGAAAGTAAGTAAAATCTCGGGTTTGAAAGAGTGGGCGGAATTAGTTGCTAGTCAACTAACCCAAATTACTACGAATGCAAATAAAATAAAATAACAAAAATGAAAATGTTGGTGAAAACTTATGCGGAGGGAAATGTGCTTACTTAGATTTCCTTACTCCCTAACTATCTTTTACCGGTTGATTAGTGTGTATTAGTCGCGTGGATGACGGGTGTATTCCTTAATACCATTCGTGGGGTGGCGTACGTACTTCCCCAACTCTACAAGCTCCTACTTCACTCCTATGTCGAGCCGGCTAGGAAGCTCCTAACATGGGATCACTAGAATTCGCTTGTGCATTAAATACAACCATAAAAACCTTTAGTACGCATTGGTTCATGTTTCTTAAGACGTTCAAGCAAGTTACCGAATAGGAAGTTAGCCAGTTTTCTTAAGCCTAACATAGATAAACAATCATCCAATACAACTAACAACACACTAATAACCAATAATCAATAGCTAGGTTTCATTAGATCTAAGCAAACACAAGATAAATCTAGCCTAACATGTTAAACAAAAGACAAGAATAAGATAGAATCAAACAACACATAGATATATTGAATGATTAATTGATAACTTATCTTCAATGTAACATGGAAGATCTCAAGGCAAAAAGCCTTGAAAGAGCTGCCAAATTCGTCCTAGGGTTTTCACACACAAAGTTCCCCAATAAGTTCCACACTAATGACAAAGAATTGAAAAACTATATATAGATTTTTACATCTGACGGCGTCACGTTATGGAGTGTGACGCCGTCACCTCGCCGCTTTTAGGGTTCCCGGATGACCTTCTTGACGCCGTCCCTCTTTAGCTCTCCAAAATCCGTTCTGGCTTATCAAGGCTTGACGCCGTCAGACCTTGAATGTGACGCCGTCCCTCTCTAAATTAAGCCGTGACGACCTTGATCAGGTTAAAGCGTGACGCCGTCAGAATTCACATGCAATTTTCACTGGCTTATCATGAGTAAATTTCACATCCACCACTTTTGCCAAGCCATGACGCCGTCCAGGGTAAATCCTGACGCCGTCAAAGGTAATTTCCAGCATGATTTTGAGACTTTGTCGTTTTCTTCACTTTAATGCTCCAAAAACGTCCAAAATGCTTCCTTTTCCAGATTTCTTCTCAAAAGTACCTAAAATGACAAAAGGAACGATTTAGGGCAATATTTGATCAAATAAATACGATTTAGGGCTTAAATGACCCCTTAAAAGCGGTACACTTTTCGCTTCATCAAAGGGTTGTACGATCGGCTATATGCAAAAGAAGAAGAAAAGAAAGCTTAGGGTTATAGCAAGAGTGCACAAGATGTGAAACCCTAACCCCTAGGCCTTGTATTTATAGAGTGGTAACTTAGAGGACAAGTTTGAGGTGGATTGGGCTTCCAAAAGCCTTAGGCCGATCGGTTAAAGCAATCCCATAGGGATTCTAGAACCTTCTTATCCTGTAATTCCATCTACTGTCCTTCCTTTATTCACTAACGGTCGTTAGTCAATTCCCGTTAATTACTTAACGTCCGTCAATCGTTATTTGTGTTCAAAAAATTAAATACATAAGGTTTATATTTATTAATTATTCTTCATTAATCATTCATACGTAAAGTGTGCAATCCCTCGGTCCCGAGTTCGATTCTAGTCATACACGATTAATATCTGTCCACAAACTCTAACAGCTCCCACTTGGACATTTATTAAGAGTGTAATGACATTGGTTAGCGTCTAGCAACACGCCAATGCCCCTAGTACAACTCAGGTAGTAGTCTCCTAGAAAAACCATTCGATGATTCATCATCATACATATCCTTTTGTTTCTAATACTACATTAATAAAGATATGGATCTCAGTCATTCTTTATTAACCATTCTGTTTCTCGTTGTTTCTGATTGAGCAAGATTACCAAATCTTCTGAACATATTCAGGGGAGATCTTGGGCGTGCGCATGCAAATATCTTGTCAATCCTACGAGGGGCCCAGCAGTATTAAACTTCAAACAAATTTGAAGGAACAAATTCTCTCTTGACTACGAGCCTAACCCATGAACTTTGCAACATTCCTGAAAACAATCCTTATAGCTACCAGTTACGTATAGCGGTAAATTGCTTCACAGAAATGCACTACCTCCATGACAGTTATCTGATATCGCAAGTCTGAGGATAACTATATATACATGATTTACTTGATGACAAGATCCATAAAGTAAACTCATCAAGTGGGGATAAGTCCTATATTCAATTCATTGAATATCATGTGAAATTGGCATGTCAACGCATCAATATACTTTCAAGTATATTCTACCAATACTCATATTTGTCTTGATTTAATGATATTCCCATATCATTAAATGACAACGGACAATTTAGAATAACATAGGTTATTCACGGATTTAAACATGCAAATATAAGATACTAGGTTATTGACCCGTGAAATTCACGGGATTAAATTGAGAACCGTGGAATAGTAGTTTTGAATATGTTATGAAAAGAAATTAGTTTATAGAAGAGAACAATTTTTGATATTATGTGAAAAAATGATATGTTAGTTAGACGTATGAATAGAAAATATTAATGCTACATAAAAATAAAATAAATTCTATAAAAGATATGTTAGTTAGACCTTATTATGTAGTTAACCATATACACTTGATAGATTATTTACCCGTGAATTCACATGATTAAATTAAAAACCGTGAAATAATAGTGTTGAATTTATTATGGAAAGAAATATGTTCATAAAAACTACATATTTTTTATATTATGTGAATAAATGATATGTTAGATATGAGTTGTTAAATTACAGTAGTGTTATATACTTAACAAATGTATGACTAGAAAATAGTCATACATAAACATAAAATAAACTTTAAAAACGATACAAAAAGCATAAAATTATTTTTGGTATGTCATTTTGACGACACTTCCCGTACAAAAAAAGTTAACATAAATTAACAACTAAATAAATAACATCTGTAACAAAAAACACACAAAAAAATTTATGGCATTTAACAAAACTTTGACAACAAAACTTCAAGCATTCAATTTATCAGTCAACATCTAAGATACCATTAGTTTCGAAATCACATTAAGATTATCTTCTTAAACCCAAACCTCCTCTTTTATCTACCTCAACTGTCTTGATCATTCTCGTTGTATGCTTTTTTAAAATGTCAGAATCTTCAAAATTTGCAAAAGTTTAATTTTTAAGGTGTCATCAATGAAATTTCCAAATGTTGTGAACGCCTTTTACTCCGGAAAACATAAAATTAAGAACTCCTGACAAAAAAAAAAGAGACCAAAGTTATCAAAGTTCAAAGTCATTTAGCTCATTTAGCAGCCTCATGGGGACAATCTAACTTTTTCATATAACACACAATAGCAAGATACATCTTGAGAGTACAATTTACCAAACGAAATTTTTCAGCAAAACAGGTTATCGATGTGAAGATATGAATATATGATTACCAAACTTTTTGATCAAGTACGAAATTTAGCCACTCAATATTATTTAAGATATATTGTTGCATTATCTATTAAGATTGATATAAAACCTTTTTGGAGCGCACATGGTTATACATACTCGTTATAACTATATTGAATAAACATTTTAAACACAACTACATTACATGTTTGGATCGTATTGATGTAGAATGCCTGAAAATTTTTATGCAAAAACTTCATTGAAACTATATCGAATATAAATTGTATTTCAGGACTGATGCATTTGCAATTCTATACAACAAAATAATCTAGTACTTAATCTAAAGGACCAAAACTGCTAGAGTTTAGTTTGGGGAATTTTACAACAAATTATCATACTCCAATAGAGCCATGCTTGAAGGTTCAACACTTGGTCAAGATTTCTGCGACGGTTTTGGTGATCAAAATGGTGTGTTCAAATTGAGCAGCAGGGCTGCCATCCTTCGTTAAGGTGGTCCAATTATCTTCCCATGTTACACATTCAGTCGTTCCAATAAGGATTGGTTCCACACAAAATAACAACATATTTCATGCGAACCAACTGAAAAAATAATCAGTCTTTTATCTAGTAATTTTATGCTTAGAAGCATAAGAAATTTTAGAACTGACCGATGGTGAATGTTTGCCTGGCAACCATGCTACCTGGTTTCTCATTGCCTGTAAATAACAAATAAACCAGTAATTAGAGAAGTACGTGAGAAAAAAATATACAGTTGAGTTCATTTTCTAGGAACCAAGGAATCAAAAAATACGGTGATGAAATATAAGGGGTTCTGAATGAAATACGGTCCCTACACCATGCCCTACAAAATGGTCCACGATACCATAGCCAAATTTTTTCGCATGTTCACTGAACGATTACAAATGATAAGTTAATATTCAAAACAACCATATGTAATAGACTATTAGAGTATCTTAAATCTTAATATAACTCATACAGGTAGGAAAAATTATTAGTTGTCATGAAACTTGTATTCCCATTAAAAGTATAGTTACAGATTCCAAATTAACGCATTTTGCCATTGTAATTAAATAAAAAGACTTTCTTTTGCACCATATGGTTCGTAACTTTGGTACTCTCTTAATACTTTCGTATATCTCAATAGATTTACTCTGACATCAACCATCCATATCAACTCCAAATCTAAATAAATATGCAAAACATTCAAGAGATTAAAATACTAAACTTTCAATTAGCTAGAAAGAATTAAGTACCTAATCCTCTTCCCAATATTTCTAAAAAGTGCTCCATATTTGCAAACAGCAATACCTCTTTCCAAACACTCTTCAGTAACCTGCCATAGAAGCAATGAAATTCATGATGAGATATGTGTATAACTGAAAGATTGATACTTTCATAGAACAAATAATTTAAAGAATTCAGATCATTGGCTCTAGTTGTTTTGACGATCTCCTATTTGTGTTAAATGGTCCTAACTATAAGGTCAAGAAATGACAATGTAACAGTACTTCCCACTTGGGAGGGTGTTTGGCAATGCATTCTAAGATCAAATAGCTGAATATTATGTTTTCAGGCCGCAAAAGATCATTCTAAGATCAAATATCTGAATATTATGTTTTTAGCATTACAGTTTATAGAGCCATGAACATGAGCTTGTTGATGGTATAGTTCGAGTGTCTTTTTGAAAAATGAACCAAACCTCTCATGTCTTTGTAATTTTGCTGGAGCAATCTATGCTTCAGTATAGTATCACCCAACAGCTTTATCGTCAGCTTTAGCAAATCTTCTTGATGCATACTTGTTTCACAAAAACTGCCCTTTTTGGTCATTTTATCTTTTTGTTTCCTTAATTACTACAACTTCAAACAGTAGAACAATATATTCTACAATCTAGTTTATTAAATGGATTATCTATTTAACATGACATAATCACTTTTTAAAAGACACTTTCAAACACCGTTTGAATAAGAATTTACATACCTGGAATGGCATTGAACATTCACCAAGATCCCAAACTTTAAAATTCTTAAGCACCAATTTATCTCTTGAACCAACTTCCCACAATCCAATGTCTCCCACGTTTGTTCCAACTCATGCACAGGAACCACGATCTAATGCCTCTCAAGCAGTTTGTGCCTTTTTGCAAGTATTCCTGGGCTGAAACCGCTTCACCTGACCTGATATACAACACCATATCACCACAGCATATCAAATGGCAGTTGCCTTGTGTGAGAGGTATTAGTAAAGAAAGAGTCGGAAGGATACCGAAAACTTTTCTCGTTATGCTTATAATTCACACAGAGAATTGTTACTTATTTATACTATTACAAATAACTTTCTAAAAAGTGTTTGCATATTGCATTTTTGCCTTAGTCATTCATTAATGAACCTTCAACTCTCACGTGACCAGTGTCAGATATAGAGGTAAATGAACACCTACTTTCAAGCACTCGCCATGGAAAACACTATTAGCAACTTTTGAAGCTTTACCTATTCAGCACCTTCCATTGAAAAGACTCCATCTCCTAACAGATTCTTTGCATAGCGTCCAAGTTCCAGTTTCTGATAAGCACCATTTCTATCATTCATTATTTACCTAATGAGTTCAGCTTCTGTTACAACTAACTGAGGTTGACGACCACGCCAATACAAATAATTCCTTCCTAGAATCACGGAATTGGACAAAAGATTATAAACTTAGAGACAACAATCCTTATTAAAGGATGATGAAATATACATTATTGAATATCAATAATACAACCATATAAGTTCACGCATGAATGAACAGACTTTAATCTCTGATTTCTACGAATTAGAGAAGATAAGGACTTTTGGAAACATGCATGCATAAAATCCGGGCGTCTTGAAATTTGTTTGCACCATTCTTCTAGTTTAGTGGATCCCAATGATTGTACTTGATAGAGTTGCTGTAACATAAACATGTTGCTTTAGTTTTACATATAACAGGTCTGATACAGACCCAAACAGGTCGGATCAGGTTGAGAACCCAGTCACAAACATCTGAAGTTATTTGTAAACAATTATTGTGTCAGCTGCTATTGCACAATTTAGGAGATTTTATTAGCATTACAAATAAACTATAGGTGACTTCTGGCCTATTTGACCTGCTTCTGTTTTAGCCAAAGGGGTGTTTGGAATTGCTTATTTTTTCTGCTTTTCTGCTTATAATTAAGCAGAGACAGTTTTGTCACTTTTGTGTTATCCATACTGCTTCTGCTTATTTGAGGTAAAATAAGAAAATTTTGATAAGCAGGTAGGGAGCTACTTATTCAAAATGTCCATTCAAGTAAAACCTAAAATTACTTTTTACTAACATATTAAACCTAAAAGTCGAAAACCTTTCATTAATGACTTTGATTTATTTTTTGAGTATTATTGGACTTTTTACATATGAAATGACTTTGATTGATTTTTTGACTATTATTGGACTTTTTAAAAATAAGAAAATCCAAACGTTATTTTCGGAAGCGCTTATTTTTTGAAGCTTATATGTACTCAATTATAAGCATAAGCATAATCAGAAAAAATAGCTATCCCAAACACCCCCTTGATTTGACCTGTACAGATAAACGACACATTCATAAGAATTTTGAACTTTCTGATTTAGTATTCTAGGTTTTAAAGGAAGAACACGTATATGATATTACACCGGTGGAAATGATGCTTCACGATCAAGCAACTTTGCCACTTCCCATAGATAGATCTCCACTCCCCCTTAACTTTGCGATCTCCTTTATGTTTCTGTTGGTGAAAATTTCAAAATGACACAAATTGATCAGTTTAAATGATATAAAAACCTGTCAGTAGGAAATAAGGATACTCACTGATCAGGGTCACCAAAAAAGGGTGTTCTTCCAATGATGAAGTAGAGTAAAGTGACCCCAGCAGACCATGCGTCAACCTTGGGGCTTTGGTACATAGATTTCAACAATACCTGAAACATATAAGAACACGTATAATCAGGATACGAAAAAATATCGCTAGAAAGATGCAAGATGGTTTACTGACATTTTATTTCTTTTCACAAGCATATCTTACTGAAGAATGGTAGCCTTAATGATGAACATTTTTAACACTTCAAAGGGCTATTGGTAAACTAAAATGCCCCCTACTGCCATGGATAATAATTTAGAGTTAGCAAAATGAGCAGGTCAAGCTGGTTGGATAAGAGGTGATTTTGATATGGGTATAGGGTCTATAGACAGGTCAGATCGGTTTGTGTTGTCCCAAAAACCTTTTTGTCACATAACTTGAACTTCTTTTTTATAAATAATTAGTGTATCAAATATATATTGTTTCAATTTTAATCTAAAATTTTGAATAAATTGATTTAGTAGATTTTATTAATCAAAAATACACTTTGGGTGACTTTCAGCCTGTTTTGCCCATTTCATTTGTTTCCTTTTATAGCTTTTTTGCAATTACCAGTATGACCCGATACATATAAAAGTAACATAGTCCAAATCAACCCATTCATAAGCAATTGAGTCTAAATTACCACAGCAAAAAGCCTAGATCCGCAAACAGCGCAAAAATGATCAAGATAACGTATATTACCAGTCAAGGGGTAGACTTTTTTATTCATTAATTCTAGAAAGACATATATTAATCTTCAACTATCTTATGGTTGCAGTTTAGAAAATGTATCAGTATCATACAGCTTATCTTCCAACAAAAGAGACAGAATAATTAATTAAATAATTGCATAACACTTACCTCTGGAGCTCTGAAACTTTTTGTACCAACACATGATCCTTCTTTCCTTTGCTTACCTTCCCCTTGAAAAACAAAAAACCACGGTCAATCCAACAATCATAAAGTTACAGCATGAAGTCAGTTTAACTCGACACAACCACATGTAGACATATACCTTTGTACTTAAGTATTACAGGCCTAACAAATAAATTAAGTTTTTCGTGTGTTCACAACAGTCACATAATCGATTGCAAAACTCCCTTGATCATATCAAAATAAATAAGTAAAAGTTACAGGCTATTCAAACACCCCCATTTCAAACTTTGTCAATTTAGTATATAACTCATACCAGATATTTAACAATTAATTTTGCATACATAAATCAAAATGCAACAACATACATCTAATCATGAATTTGGCCATTTTATCACACATTTGTTAAAAATATATGATTTGTTCTTATAAAATTGTTTAAAAAAAAGATAAAGATACTTACTTTTTTTATTGAGAAAACTACATCCTTTCTGTCAATAGAATCCGGAAGAATCATTGATCAAAGTGCTGCGTTTTTCTAATGATGATTCTGGGCTATGGTTCGTGATGATTTTGAGTTAGGGTTTGTGTATAAGGGGTTTGTTGAATCGGATGAATTCAGAGATTTTGGAGATGATTTGTATGAACAATTAATTTGATTCAATGTAACCGGTTGTTTGAATATGTCAATCGAAATCAATAATAATTGCTGGATTGAAACGGTTTGTGGTTTGAAGCTATCAGTGAATCGTATAGAAGAAGTTTGTGGTTTGAAGCTATCAATGAATCGTATGAAGAAGAGTTTTGAAAAGCCCAAAAATTAGGTGGGTAACAACTGGTGAAGGTCTTCCAGGAAGCTTCTTTGAGAAGTTTTTTTTTTTACAAAATGACAAATGTAGACATCTTAGAATTTGAGTATTGCTTTTTAAGAGGGGCATTTAACGTCTTTTTCAACTACTGTATATTAGAATATGTAGATATTATTAAGAAAATGATAATCAAACATAACAAGTATTTTATTTCATTAAAATAATAATTGTTCATAACATCCCATTATCCAAATACTACATAGATCAATGCATGATAATTTCCATTAATGAATTATGCCTCAAGTCATGTCAATCATACTTGTTGACAAGGCATAAATCAACTAATCTTGATCTATCGGAATTTTGAGAATACATATTTCAAGAATTCAATTAGTGAAATTCTTGCATGTGTGCATTCAACTATCTTGATATTGCCACATAATATTTCATAAATGTGTGACATCCTCAACCACCAATTTATGGCAATTAAACTATGAAACCTTTTATAGTTTAAAGTATTCTAATTCTTTAATATATAATGCAACTATACTCACAGTTAAGCATAACTAGTACACATGGCCATTAACAAGGATGAAATCCTACCATGACTAGTATTGAGTGTCATCTCAATTTATTAGCATCATTGTATGCAAACAATAATATGCTCTTAAAAATTCCGTAAACTTTAATATCCATTGTGTAATGTTTGATACCATCCAATCTTTCAAGATTTGTCGGCTATATCAGTTACGCAACAATTTGCCATATGGTTCATACTTAGAATTTAGGAGCAATTCCAGGATGAGGATATTTATTCTATATCCAACCATATCCATTACACTTAGTTATCTAATAACTTTCAATTAGATATTAATGTTGTCAAATTATCTTTCATCCAAGCATGATACAACAAATAACATGATGTACATGAAAAATCTTTGTGTCAAACTTAGATTTTATTCATGTTATATCTTTCAAATATATGTTTCTATTTAGAATTTCTAATAGTATATCATGTTCTATTAGAATCAGTTATTTTACCGCTTATGTTTATAATAATAAACATATATTCCAAGGTTGTATGTTTATTTCCAAATCTTCAAGTGAAATTTCATTCCGAACTAAGACTTAACATTTAATATTTATGGAATGTTACTTCCTATATGTTATACAACATATATGAAATAAGAAAATAAATATAACACTCCTACTAGCTTTCAGGAATATTAAGGAATTATCTTATTTTAATTATAAATCAGAACTTGGATTTAATAATTAAACATAAGTATATCTCCTAGATGCATGCCTTAATCCATTCATGAATTATTGCACTTTGTATACTTCCAAAGATTATTTGAATTCAAATACTCCTATTAATTACTTATCGTCCTCGCACAAGTAATTTCTCAAGAAAGTGTTTTGATATTCCATTGTTAATTTCATATTTATGAAACTAAGAATGACTATCATAATCTTTATACATTTAATGTGCCTAGAAAGAATTTCAATCACAGTTAATTGCTTAAGTGTGATTAATAATCTTTTCATACATTAAATACGTATACAAAATTTGTCCATATGATTTCTACACAAAGATTTAAACCACTAGGATTTCCATTCCCTTTGAAGAAACTCATCTTCATTCTATAGTCTAACTATAGAGTTCAAGATTAACTAAGTTTCCAAAAACTAGTTATCTTTCTGGACTGCATCTAAGCATTCATAGTATGAGTAATTTGCTAAATTCAATATTTGCAATTCATCTTAATGACCAACAGGTTTACCATAATCTTGTAACTCATAATCCTCGACATATTATACAAATATTTGAGGTATCCTTGCGGATCTATAAATGATAATTCCTTCATCTTGAGATTTAACATTAACATGTTTAATCCTCATCATGACATTTACTAGTGTATTTTTAAAAGATCATGTATCTTGTAATTTTATCTTTTCAAGATAAAACTCCCACTTGCCTTTTGCAATTTATAGACAATCTATAAATACTTAGCAAGTAGAGCAACACAAAATTGTTCTCTTTTGGGACGTTACAAATACATATTGACAGTTCCTTATATTAGTTTGTTAATAACATACTCATAAGTAGTTTAACAAATTCTGAACTTCAATTTTAAGACTTAATGTGATTCATCACATTCCATAATAAATGGTGTCTTATTAATCTTCTATGTTGGAGTCTAATTGAGTATATACTACCCATACTCAATTTTCTAACCTTGATAGCTTTTGGAAGAAAATAAGTTATAGTTATCTTTAATCAAACAATACTAATAGAGTTTGATTCTCCTAACTGTAACACACCACAAACTTGAGGTATTTCATTAGAACTAATATTGTGAGACAATCTAACAATATGTAACATGAACTTATACTCCTTCTGGCTTACCTATTTACCAACTAAATCAACTTAATGGTGAAATAGATTTTCCAAGCCAATTGCATGCTTTATAACGCAAGTACTTTTTAATTAAGTCACTTCTTGTCCATGTCTTAACAAGAAGACATAGACTGTTATAATCCCATTATACGTTATAAATCATTAATCAACTCAATGACTTCTTGTATATGTCTTAATAAAGAAGACATAACAAGTTAACGTCTTACTTTATATTATAATAAGTCTTGTAACAATTTAAAATATATCATATTTATAGCTTTACAATAAAGTATAAACATGTACAACTAAAGTAATCATGAACACCACAATTAGGTTTCAATAGTAATTTCAAGTTAATTTATTACTTCATATATTTATGACACTCCAAGAATACATAAATATTCAAATTTGAAGTAGTATCAGATTACTTCATTTATTTATGTCATTTCAATAATACATAAATATTTATTTTGAAGTTGTCTCATTATCCTTATTGACACTTGTTCTAATAGGTATCTAATTTTAGAAACAGTAATTATCCATGTACGGTCTCACGTAATAATGGAATTTCACCTTGTTGTTGTAATCTAGTCAAGGTCTCACATAAGCTAAATTTCAACAACAAGTGTTTCTAGACTTAGAGGTGTATTAGTCATATTTAGAACTTTAGTTTCTTACCTTGCGGTCAAGACAGTTCTTTAAATCATATTCCTATATGTTGTGCCTTGCAAACAATATAAGATTTCTCCCACTTGTGCATGGAACAACATCATGTATCAGATAAACAACACGTCATTCGTTTGTTTATGTGATCAATATGAATGTGTCATAGATATTAGTAGATATAGGACCACCTTGTCTAGTAAGGAAATGTACATGACTATCCTTAAAACCACAAGTGTCTACAATTGGAAAGTAATTATCTCAAGACACTCTAGAGATAATTTGGGTTACTACCAAGATTACAAAGCTTGTAGCTCCCACTGAATTATAGATCATTACAATAATTCACTATTCAGTAATTACAACACAATGCTCCCACTGGATTTGACAACATTTGTAGTGTTTCATAACCAGTAAAAGCAAATATTGTGCTATTAACTTTCCTACACCTTTGAGAAGACCCATTCGTAACAATTACTTTAGATACTAAAAAGAGTTTATTCTATTATGTAGATGATGGACTATCCATCAATGCAATTGGGCATGCAATTTTCCTTAATATGTCTACCATCCCCACAATGGTATGTAACATTTTTAAGTGGTCAAAGTACAACAACTAGATAAATCATGCTAGTTTGCCTTTTACCAATTTTGCGGTAATCAGTCTAGCTTTTAATTTAATAACTCAGAAAATGTGTAATTTTCTTAACTATTAAAGTTTGCTATGAGTTATTTCTTAGAATTTAAACTATTCTAATTTTCCTATCATACCTTTCTCGTTTATGAAAAAGAATATGATTTAGTCTCACTCATCTCTCATAGAAAGGAGACTAGGTTTATTCTTTTAGTAAAGTTGACTCTAGCCAAAAACCCCTACGGGTGTAGATCAATTTACCAATAAAGAATGTCACACGTTTACGGTTTAACGTTGCATTAATACATTTAAAAGAATTTACAAAATTCAATTTTAGTATTTTCGATAATACAATTTTCAAGAAAATGAAATTACCCAGGAAATATTCATATATCCATTTAATCTTCTTGAAAACTAGGATCTAAATTTCCATAGTTTCACTACATCAGTTGATCGGCTAGCAGTGAAACTACAAAATATGGTAATCTGTCGTACAATAATCGGCAAACAATTTCCGACTCCTATCATTATGGGAATTACATTTGCCAAAAATAATTTTTGCAATGTAAGCATGTTTCTTCCCATCTCATGCCTTAAGTTTCAAGGTCTCACTTACAACTTAAATAAGTCGTCTAATTTAGAAAATGCAAATTCTTCATGTCACGGTCTCACGTAATGGAAATTTACCTTGTCATTAATATCTAGGCCACTTACGCTAAATATTAACTCCAAGTGTCTCTTATAATAAGATAGCATGGACTTAAATTTTAGGGTATTGTATTTTAATGTTATAATCAAAATATGTACGAAGAAGCATGCACACATCTTCGTAGCATAAGTTTTCAAAACAATTTTATTTACCAATTTGGCTAAGAGTTAAACCAACAAAGTTTTAATTGAGGTATTGGGTTCACCAATAAAAGAATTACCTACAATTATCGCCCACTATATCCTACTGCTGCATGAGTCAAAAGACCAAAGTTATTCGGATAATTACCACAAAAGTGGCGCGTGGAATTGAGGTCAATTCACCCTTAAGATGATTTTGCACAAAAAAATAGCATTACTTGGCAGCTCCAATTAGACGCACAAAGGAGCGGAGAGACAAACGTCCGCCCAAAGGCTAATTAAAAACGCGTCTCTTTCGAATGACAATTTAATGTCAAGCCTCCTTATACCCCTCTTATAGTTTGTCTAAACTGGGTGAGCCGTTCACACTATAGGTACAAAACTCATCACTCAATTAAAATTTTATGATTCTAAGTCCTAAAAAATATGTTATAAACTATAACATTGCTAGTCTCGCTTGGGAGCAAATTACCGCGCGAAGCGAACCACTGTCGGCACATAAGACTTTGCAATATATAATTTATCACATCATGTTGCATAGTTATTAGGTCAATTTATTTTTTATTCGAAAAATTACCCTCTTTTTGCTTACAATTCGTCATATAATTTAAACAAAAAACAAGTAATTTAATAAAAATAAATAACCACATAATAACACATATAATCTTAACAATTAAATCATATAGCCACATGCAAACCTTTTGATAAATCCTATTAATAATCTATATATGTTTTAATATGCATATTTTTAACTAAGACTCCTATTGATTTTCGAGCTAATGGTACCAATGGATCACATGCACCAAACAATTTAGTTGCGTAAGTCTTAGCAAACATAAACCACGTTGCACATAAAAGAATCATTAATTTAATTAATTGGTGTCTTCCCCAATTTTAGATCTATCTTATTACATGTAGCAAATAACTTAACAATTAATTACAAACCCTAATTCATGATAAACATGCATGTTTCATTATGGATTAATTTACAGGTCAAGGAACGTAACCCTTTACACACATAAACAAACATGTTCCTAATTTTAGGGTTACAAAACTAATTTTTAACTAAAGAGGGATCCCCCCCCCCCTAAAAAAAAAGTTAGGGTTCGAAATTTTTTATGTTCTAAAACCCTAAAAAATTCGACTAACATGTTAATCCTAATCAAAGATTCGATTTTTATATGTTTCGGTAATTCAATTACATGTTAAACGGCTCGTGATGCCACTGTTAGAATTTAAGTATCATAACAATTATATAAATAATTCCTACAACATCAAAGCACATAGCGGAAGCATAGGATCATATTTAACACATAAGAGATTAACCGAAAATTAAAGACACGTACCTTTGATCCTAGCAAGAACAAGGATCAATACTTTAAATCTTCTTCTTTAATTAATCAAGTAGATTACCGAGAAACCCCTTACCGTTTTGTTTCTCAATCCAAGATGTATTAACTATAGTGGGTTAATTACCAAGGTTTTGTACACACGTACTATAACCGATTAATGTTTGATGCTAGGAAAAGAACACAAGAATTAAATCAAACGGTTTGTTTAATAAAAAACAATGGATCGACACACCCAAAGGGTTGTACGATCGGCTATATGCAAAAGAAGAAGAAAAGAAAGCTTAGGGTTATAGCAAGAGTGCACAAGATGTGAAACCCTAACCCCTAGGCCTTGTATTTATAGAGTGGTAACTTAGAGGACAAGTTTGAGGTGGATTGGGCTTCCAAAAGCCTTAGGCCGATCGGTTCAAGCAATCCCATAGGGATTCTAGAACCTTCTTGTCCTGTAATTCCATCTACAGTCCTTCCTTTATTCACTAACGGTCGTTAGTCAATTCCCGTTAATTACTTAACGTCCGTTAGTCGTTATTTGTGTTCAAATAATTAAATACATAACGTTTATATATATTAATTATTCTTCATTAATCATTCATACATAAAGTGTGCAATCCCTCGGTCCCGAGTTCAATTCTAGTCATACACGATTAATATTTGTCCACAAACTCTAACACAAACCTCAAGAGTCAAGAGTATCTCTCCAATTAGCAGCCTGAGTGAAACAAATCAAAGTTAGTAAAATAAGCACCCATTCCACCTCCCCTACGATAAAACCTCATCTTATACTCATTATCCATCTCAGCAAACTTTTTTGTACCATTAATCACGCTCTCAATCATCTTCACATCAACTCCATGATTCACCACCTGAAAAAAGCCATGAGTTGACGACAGCATTCTAACTTGCTCAGCAACCTCGGACCTGTCTTGAGACATGTCGATGACAGGGACAGGTTGCATGTTTTTTTTAAGGTTGGTTTGTGTGCATGGTAGATTTTCTGGTGGTTGATGGAAGAAACGTGGGATGGTTTTTATGCCGGTGTCTAGGAGGCCTTTGCAGCCGAGTTTTGATGAGTCGAATTCTTTTACTTCGGTTTCACGGTCATAGGTGGTTGGTTCGGTGGTTGGTGATGCCATGGTGACAGTTGTTACGGTGGTTTTTGAGATCGGAGCTTGGAGATGGTGGTGGAAATGAATTGTTTATTATTGCTAAAATATACACAACATGTCCACTAGCTATATATCTAACCCGATGAATCATGGAAATTATCTAGCTAATAAACAATCATTAAGAACGCCAACTAACTATTGTGATTTGTTTGTAAAACTAATTAACTAGTGATCACTTAACTCTTGTGTAAAATACCCATTTACACTTCGTTAACTCTAACTTAGTAGTCTAATAATTTTAGCCAAGCTAGGATATTTGTACTATCACTAGCCACGAATTGTATTGTTCATACTTTCGTGAATTAATCCGATAGATTAAGCATAATAAACAGATAGACGAGCTATCTATCAACAAACACTTTAACTATCTAATTAAGAATCAATCAAACTTAACAAATCATGTCATTGCATAAATAAATTTATAACTAGGTAAACACTTAGGTGTTTAGCCCATAAGTTTAGCAAACAATGAAACAAAGATAAAGACGATAACAAATTGAGGGGTGTTTGATTGCCTATTAATAAAACGAGCTGGGTAACCCGCGCGTTGCAGCGGGGTGTTTAGATAGTTGTTTTTTGTTATATGGTTTGTGTTAGGCAATATTATTAAATACTACCATGGATGAAAAAAAAATGTTAAAGATTAAATAGCATACTTTCTAAATAACAGCTTATATAAATTTCTTTTTTACTTGTAATCTGATGGGAGAATTGTTTCTTGTTTGTGCACCCTGGAAGTAGATGGGAGAATTACTTATTGTTTGCGCAGCCTGGAAGCAGATTGGAGATTAGCCGTTTTTTTGTATGTGTTGGCAAATTGGTTGGAAGCATGAGACTGCATACATCTGCTCAATCTTTTTCATCAAATTCATTGCTTAAAAAGAAGCATCAAATTTTGAGAAGCATTTCATTTTTTCTTTGTACAGACATGATAATCAATGAAAAAATTGTGTTCATTTACCATATGTAAGCGTTGAAGAGAAAAAATTTAATATGTTTCCAATTTACATAGCAGTTCGGTAATTGTACATTTGATTTGATCACCTAAACAGAGTCATCATGGCATCTATTTCATGCTCCAATCCCGCCGCCACTTCAGCCCCAAACTGAGTCATTTTAGTCATCCATTTCTTCTCTGAATCCTGCGTCTATTACAGTTCAAAGCTGATACATGATAGCCCCTACTTCAGGTGCCAAACACAGCCCGTTTCAATTCTCGAAACTGACCCTTTTTAGTCGTCACTTCAACTTCCAAGCACACCATATCATATTCAAACAATCGTGATAGCCAAGTACAATGCAACATACTGGAATTGACATTGTTTTCCAAAAAATGGGAATATTTTTTAACGTTGACACTTGAACTCTAAATTATTTAAAAATAGGTATAGCAAATAGCATTACCTGAAAATGTAGGAAAGGCTGTGTGCCAGAAGAGGAGAAAGCGTCACAAACAAACATCACGTCTTGTTGGATTGTTGGAACTTGGAAATTCATAATGTGTGCTAATATTAAATGAATCATACCTCTATGCGTTCTGTCTAAGCAATCATTGTATCTACATTCGATAAAGACAGCAATCATTCATAGTTGTCAAAAGCGAAAGCGATTGCAAAGCGCAAAGACCCAAAAATCGCTAAAGCGAGAGGCGCATAAAAAGCGCGGGCTCGGAAAAAAAAAGCGCAGGGTTGCAATAAACTTTGATTTTGATTCATTTTGTGTTTCTGGTTAGATTCTAGGGTTGCAATAAGATTCACACTACATTCTAACACTATCCCACTAACTTAATTGGATTAAAACACTCTAAATCAAAAAATCCCAAATCGTACCATGAACCCTAATTTCCAAAATCAAACCAAACGTGTTTCTGGGTATAATTGGATCCTTGTATCATGTTTATAACATGATTCCGACCAAAACCCACTAACTTAATTGGATTAAAACACTCTAAATCAAAAAATCCCAAATCGTACCATGAACCCTAATTTCCAAAATCAAACCAAACGTGTTTCTGGGTATAATTGGATCCTTGTATCATGTTTGTAACATGATTCCGACCAAAACCCACCCATTTAATCACACTCATGAACCCTAATCGTCGCTTTAATTGTTGGTGGGCTTTTGCCTCGTGGACTGAGCGATGTGGGCCCGCTCTCGCCTCGCTTCTCGCTAAAGCGCATGAGGCGCACGCTTTTGACAACTATGCAATCATTGTATCAAATTAGTTTTAAAGTGACGAAAAAAAAAAAGTCAAACATATCAAATCAAAGGAATTTAAAGAATTCTTAGTTCATACAACAAAGATTTCTAAATTTATGTGCAGTAAATGAAGACAATGGGGTATCATTTGTCTGTCGACAAAAAAAATTATGCATTTTAATTTTTTTTTTTTTTTTAATTATTATTATTATTTTTTTTTTTTGATACTGAGATGTACAAAGTTATAGTAGATGCTGATCAGAAAAGACAGTGCAGGCAAGGAGTACTCACCTACACTATTCTCATCTGGTCGGTATCTATGAACTCGAAATATAAATATGCAACTGAAGAACATAGTTTTTGTTGTCGGCAGACAAACAATACCCCATGATCTTAATTGTACAGAGTTGTCAATATATAACAACAGGTTTAACGCACTATAAGAGTGTACAAATTTATACATGCAGTTTGCTTTTTGCAAAAGAAAAGAGAAGCCAGGAATGAACAATTTAGAATGACAAACATACCTGAGAATTTGTTTGTCGTCCAAGCATTGCTAAGTACAATATAATGTAGCTTTTTATTTTCTACTTTTCTTTATAAGATTTTTGTAAAATGGATTATTATAATTTGTCATGGAGTTTTAGAAAAAGCCATTTTTAAAAAGTAGCCAATAATTTTTTTGCATTCAAAGATGGCAGAGGAGATAACAAAAATCCTAACGCGTATGATAAAAATAAAAATTTGTGACAAATCTTTTTTTTTAACCTACGCGTTAGGCTTTTCTCATCTCTTATACCTTCTTTGAATGCAAAAACTTTATCGTTTGCATTTCATACTTTGTGTCAAAATTCAAAGGGAGACTGGTAAGAACTGAAATAGGATAACGCGTGGTAAGCTATTTTGATTCGTATGAACCTCTTTCCAGAATTCAAATTCAAAGGAATCAACAAATTTTACCTTTTTTTTTAATCATTGATACTAAAAGTCGGTATCTTGCATTTGTTACGTTAAATTTGTTTTCACATGTTTGTATGCGCAAATCTACAAAAGTTCTTGCTAATGAACACAGCTAAATTCAAAAAGATAGAAAGGAAACAAAAGAGGATGGTGCAAGAAGCAGCTTGCATCAACCCACTTGTTACAGCGTTCTCTCTTATTTCTTATCTATCTTTTGGAATTCAACCATGTTGTTGAGCATGACCTTTTGCATAAATGCACGTACAAACATGCGAAAAAAATTTGATGAAACAAACGTAAAATAGCAAATACTGGTATCATGTGCCGTTGTCTTTTGTGTTTGGATGTTCCAAACCAATTACGTGATCAAATCTTGAAAGATCAGTGGCAAATGAAATATTGTGACCCCGTCCTTTTTCATTTGTCACTAATATTTGAAAATCTAATCATGTTGTTGGCCAACATAATTTACCACAGGCTGCTGGCTCATGTTACTATTATTGTATGGATCATCGGTTCAACAAAATGAGGACAACGCAAATCGCAGCGAGTTTTTTTATTTCTAGATATCTAAAAACAAAAGAATTCGCTGCAATTTACATTTTCGTCATATTGTGAAACGGATGATCCATATAATAATAGTAATATAAGCCAACATTTAGCAATAAGAAATGTACATAGATAGCAATAAAAGACAATTGCACATGATTATTTAAATATCAAGAAATAATGTTGGACCTTTGTAAGTGATGACCATTATAAACTTTTAGAATGTGTTTACATAACATCAAATCTGAGCTTGTCCATGCATTGAGTTTAAGTTTCTCCATAGTATGATATTCACTGTATAGAAAAAAAGATGTCAGGTAGGTAAAAAGCTAAAAGTCATTGCAGTATGTAAGTTTGAATGATACTTATCTTTGTCTGATGCTTATAGCATAAATTGTAATCGTCTCACTGTCATCCTCTTAGGTTTTCCACCTTTCTTTAGAAATTTAAGCTAAATGTTGAACAGAAGTTTTATTTTTTATTTTTTGTTGAATGCCAAATTGATTACAACACTAATTATTGGAAAAAGTAAAATCTGAAGTAGCACGAACCTGTGATGGTTTAGAGGATATGGCAAAGTGTTCTGTCACTTCATAATATGACCATCATAGCTAATAGTCGGGATACAGGTCAGCCAACTCACCCATAGTGCAACTGTCCAGCTCTGCAAATATAGCCGCCAAAGGCAAATTAGCGTACGGTCATGGAAAAAAGTCCACAAACTGCAACTGTAACTTATATAAGGCAGAAAAAAGTGGTTTTTTGGAAATCAGCCTACTTTTAAAAAACTGAATCAAAACACCATGAAAGACAAAGGTACAAACTAAAACTTCACCATAAGAAGCCGCTTGTGATGCTTTATGCCTTTCTATGCATCAGCTCTGTCCTCAACCCATGGGAATATTTCCTACAGATGGTGTGATTTACCACAATTAAAGAAATTTCAGAACAAACACTATAATAATCAAGTCTATAACTCAGTTAAGCTCATAATCACCTACTTCAGCCCCCAATCCCATACCCATTAACACAAATTTCACCGTTACACTGTTGCAACCTATTATTGGGTTTTTGACTACATTTCCTCAAGTGCAAACTATTATCGAAATATGTTATCAGCACACAAAGATGACATATTAAGCTATCAAGCAAAAATTTTAAACAACAATCAACAACAAAATTGAACCTATATGAACTAACAACAATCAATTAGATCATCAGCTAAATCTAAACATACATACTTTAGTAGCAAAAAAATACCTATTATACAATCCAAGTAAACTAAATCATATTCTTTACTACTAATTGATATCCAAGACATCTAAATCATCAATCAAAGTACAAAAACATAAGCCCACAACTCAATTAAAAAAAAAAGTTGCAGGTATTATTTGAAGCTTTAAATCAAAATATAACTTTAATTAACCCAAAAAAGAAGAGGATTTGTGAGTTTCGTTCGTCAACGATTTAGGGTGGACCTTGTGATGATTGAACGGAGTTGCTTGCATACTGTGAATCAATGGATGATGAGTGATTTAAGTGGGAGGTGGGATAAGATCGTCTGGGTTATGATAAAAAAAACAAAGAAGAGGAAACAAATACCTGAAAAAACTTAGATGCAAACATGATCAGCAACCTGGGTTTATGATATATATATATTTTTAGGTTAAAGGTTGAATTTCTTGTAGGATATGGGTTTATGATATTGTGGGTTATCGAAATTTCTAGAGAGAGAGGCATAGAGATAAAGAGCTGTGTGTGTGTGTTTGTGAGTATAATATTTGTGCTAATCCAATTCTTAATTACACACAACAGTGTGTGAATAGTGAAAAACAGTGCAATGAACAGTGCTAATTACTTTCATACTCAACTGTCAACCACACACTCTCCTACTAATGGTGGTGCTAATTACTTTTCCAGATTTTTTTTGGGTGCTTGACCAGGATTGACCATACTCATCTTTTAATATAAATTGATAATTGATAATGATAATGATAATTGATAATTGATAATGATAATGATAATGATAATGATAATGATAATGATAATTGATAATGGGTCAGCACTGAGTACTAAATCGTACAACATGCATTGTGTTTGACTTGGAAAAAAAGGGAGGGGTTATCCGAACGGTACCTATTATTGTTAGTCAAACCCTCTCTATTTTTTTATTTTTTTATTTTTTTTTATTTTTTTTTTTTTGTAATGTTTTTGTGTATTTGTATTTGTATTTTGTATAGTATATTTTTTGTAATGTTTTTTTTTTGTGTTTATTTGTTACGTTTATATAATTAACGTCTAATGCGTTTTTATTTAATTAACAACAACAACAATAGCACGTTAAACGTTATCACATTAAACGACTATAAAAACAAATGTTATTATTCAATTAAACAACAACGTTAACACATTATTTAAAAACAACAACATCTACGACATACGAAGATTATTCATTTCATTTAAAAGATCATGGAGCCTTGCACCCGACTGAGTTAAAATATTTGCATCGTTAGTCCTCATTGACTATAGAGTTAAAATATTTGCATCGTTAGTCCTCCTTAAGTTAAAATTTTTGCACCGTTAGTCTTTTGTTACGTTTTCGTCCGCTTTTTTACGTTTTCGTCTGTTTTTTTACGTTTTCGTCCGATTTTTTACGTTTTCGTCTGTCTTTTTACGTTTTCGTCCATTTTTTACATTTTCGTCCCATATTAAGTGTCCACTTTAAAAAAAAAAAACTTACTTTATTTTTTTAGAAAAATAATTTTTTTTAGAAAAATAATTTTTTTAGAAAAATAATATTTTTTATTTCGAAATTAAATTTTTTTTTCCATTTATTTTTTCTGAAATAATTTTTTTTAGAAAAATATTTTTTTTATTTCAAAATTAATTTTTTTATTTCGAAAAATAATTTCACGATTCCATCGGCAAGAGATGAAGACATAATTTTTTTATTTCGAAAAACATTTATTTTTTATTTTTTATAACTTTTACAAATTTGTTATGACAATGTATTTTTTTTATTTTTTATTTTTTATAACTTTTACAACTTTTTTTTATTTTTTATAACTTTTACAAATTTTTGTATTTTCGTAATAAAAAAAATTTTTAAAAAAATTTAAAAAAAACATAGCACAAAATACACATTACACAAAATACACATTACACAAAAAAACATTACACAAAATAAATATTACACACAAGATAAACATAGCACTTTAAACAACTAAAAGGAAGGACAAGAAAAGACAAAAAGAAAAAAAAAAAAAAAAAAAAAAAAAAAGACAAGAAAAGAAAAGGACAAGAAACTGTAGCAAGAAAAGAAAAGACAAGTAAAATGCGAATATTAAACAACTAAAAGGACAAGAAAAGAAAAAAAAAACTGAATTGGAAAAAAAAGTACCACTGAATGTTTTAAATTGCACTGACCAATTTCACCAAATATGGCCTCTAAACCATTCATAAATTGTAGCCTTTTACCTTTTTTTTCGTGTTTCTTTTTTGTAAATCACTTTTGATTCCATGTTCCTTTCTTTATTTATATATATTTCCTTATCGTCGTGTTTCTGTTTTCCATTGATATTTTAAATAGGGTTTCTTTTTTTTTTTTTTTTTTTTTTTTTACTTTTCTCTTTGCTTTCCTAATAGTGATTTAGATGCGTGCATAAGAAGAAAAAAGCTAATCATTATTATATTAGGCTTTATTTTTTTATTTTTTTTATTATTATTTTTTTTTAAGGAATTTGGTTTTTGTATTGTAATAGTGCATAAGAAGAAAAAAAAACTAATCATGACCTTTTAATGACTATCAAAATAATTACCATAGTAAATGATGCAGAATTATCTCCTAGTTTGACTTGAAGACTATTTTTATCTATTATTTGATTTCCTTTTGTCTTTTATTTAGTTTCCTATTTGAACAATGATTCTCCACCTATATAATGGGATCTAGGGTTTATTATTTGTTTAGTTTTTGATTGAATAAGAATTTATAAGAACTTTGTTCTTGGAACCTTTGGTTCGTTTATCGTCTTTGATTACTAAATTGTTCCTGAGCCATTTGATCGCTTCCGAAACTGCATCATTTGGTATCAGAGCTTTTGGTTTTCAAATGGCTCTGCGTGAAGGAAGATGCTTGCTTGATCGTAGATTCGCCGACAGAGGCAACGACATCAAAGTTTTCTATTCACGTGCTCGTGGAGAATATCGACGCCCTACTCGCAGAGTCGTCGACCGAGGCAGCGATGGAGTCTATCATGACCCACGAGATCTTGAAGTGATCAGACTCCGACAACGAGTCCGAGATCTTGAAGAGATCAGACAGCTCCGTCAACGAGTCCGAGATCTTGAATTACAACGGGAGATGCGCGTTAAGGAAACCGAATCGGGAAGCATCGTCTGGGACGATGTGAATGAGGAAGAGGAGCATCCTTTCTGCCATCCCCACCCCCGGTTCTTTGAACCTATTTATCAAGAGAATGTGAGGGATGACGAACCGGGTTCGAGTACCGTCGTTTGGGATGAAAGCGATGGCGAAGAAGACGATGAAGGTGTTGTAGCGGTAGAAAACGGTGGTGTTGCGGTGGCTGTCTCCGGCAAGACGACGGCTATTGATGGTCATACGGTGGCCACATGTGATACGGTGGCTAAGGATGGCCAAGCGATTTACTTGGCTGACTCGGATGTGTCGCAGGTGCATTTCAACACAGAGACGGTTGATGTGGTGAGCAATACGAAAGGACAGATGTCTGGTATATTGATTAGAAGACTTGATACAGGAGAGGAATTGGTACTTGAGGCTAAAGGATTATTTTATGCAATCGGTCATTCACCAAACAGCCAATTGCTCGGAGGACAAGTTGATCTTGATGATACGGGGTATATTTTGGTTGATTTGGTTTCTATAGGTAGGGAGAATATAATTAAGAAAATGGATTACGTGGAATCCATGAATACAAATTTGGATGATTGGGAGCAAAAGAAAATATATTATATGGGTTCACAAATGGTCACTAATTTAAAAGTGATTGGTGAGCCTGTTTCGTGTCCATCGAATTTTACCAACGGGTCGTTGAAATTTTTTGGTCCAATAGCATATGAAGCTCGGACCAATAATACTCAAGTTAGATTTTTTTTTTGGCGGGTTGTGATGATAATAAAATGGAATCGGGTTGATGTTCCTTTTGATCCAGGTGGCTTTGGTTCAAAGTCACAACTCAAGGACGAGTTGTTTTCGAAGACGGGGAGAATGATGCAGAATTATCTCCTAGTTTGACTTGAAGACTATTTTTATCTATTATTTGATTTCCTTTTGTCTTTTATTTAGTTTCCTATTTGAACAATGATTCTACACCTATATAATGGGATCTAGGGTTTATTATTTGTTTAGTTTTTGATTGAATAAGAATTTATAAGAACTTTGTTCTTGGAACCTTTGGTTCGTTTATCGTCTTTGATTACTAAATTGTTCTTGAGCCATTTGATCGCTTCCGAAACTGCATCAGTAAAGGTTAAAATTGTAATCTTATTTATCCGGAATGCAATTCAGATCGGCTATCAAACAGTCAGAACCAAATCCTATAGAGCTTCTGAATAATTAAGAGATCTAAATTATTCAGCACTAAGGGTGTGTTTGGCAAAAATTGCTGTTGCTGGTGCTGGTGCTGGTGCTGGTGCTGGTGCTGATGCTGGTGCTGGTGCTGAAAAAGATTAAAAATGTAGCTTTTTTTTGTAGTATTGTTTGGCAAACTAGCTATAATTGTAGATTAAAAGTGTAAAATGACGTTATTGGACATAAAAATAACAAACCCAATATGTATAAGAAAAGAAAATAAAATTATTGATATAAATCATAAATATGTAGCATTGCATAAAAATCCATGTAAAAATACAAACAACGTTAAAATGATGTTAAATTATAATCCATTATGTGCATTCCATATTAAAGTAGCAATATTGTTACGTATCTGCTTCATCTCGTTAGATGCTCCTTCAGAATTGTTTTCATTGTTTGTTTCATGACTATGAACATCGTGAAGTTCGTCCGTGGTATATAATCTGGAATTTCCTCCATCACCATAAACATCATGTCTTCTTGTGAGCTATTACGGATGTAGTTATGTAAAGCAAATGTAGCGATAATAACATTAATATGAGTTTGCACGCTTTTTCCCATCCGACTTGTACACTGTCGTTTATTGTTCCTTTAACTAATTCTTGCTTCATCACCTTTATTTCATCTTCCAAAGCAGTATGGACACGATCACAGCAATAATTTGCCACCTATAACAAGTAATAATTGGATATTAGTTTTGATACATCATTAAGCACAGTAACTAAGCATGACAGTCATCTTCATTGATGAATATACACGGGTGATTGAAGGTGTTTAAAACATTTATACTGTGAGTTTAAGTTTTACTAATTTGTTAAAAGTGTTTGCTAAATATATATGTCCATTTGCGTTAAGTTCAATTTTAACAATTTTAGCGACTAAAATTTATGAACACAGAATATATATAAATTGCGATAATGAGTTTATAGCCGCTCAAAGAGCATTCATTAGTAAAACTTGAACTAGTAATCGTATTCGATTACTAATTCATTAGTAAAACTTGAATTAGCGACTAAAATTTATTAAGTTCTATTTCAAACCTACTCAATTTAGTGAATTACTAATCGTATTCGATAACTTAATTGTTTCTCAATGTATAAAAAGACAAAAAAAAAATTTCGATATACATAATTAAACAGCCCAACGTGATCTGTTCTTAAATATAGAAATATACATAATTAAACATCATTTCTTTTTGGAAGGTTAATAAGGTAATTATATAAAAAAATAATCTCTATCCTTTTCTCAAAAGTTGGTTGGATCAACTTATAATTTTAGAGATTATTTTTTCTATAATCTTTCTTAATTTTTGCAACCAAACGATACTACTTTTTGGACAATAAATTATTTTGTGGAAAAAAAAGTTGTAGCTCTCATAATCTCCCAATAATCTGTGTTACCAAACACAGCCTAAATCATTATATTCTATCAAACAGCCCCTGAGTTCATAATGAATTTGATAAGTAAACCAACTTAAACAAGTGTTTATTATGATTCCTCCTTACTCCTATGATGTTTGCAACATCTAAACCGGTAGAAAAGACCATATGAAACTTTGGAAATCGATTGGGAACTTGGGTTAAAAATGGATCGAGTTAGGGTTTGTTTAAATATAATTTTCCTAACCGCCATTGTTACGACATAACAAACTAATTGGTTTGCCATAACACCTCGATGGATTTTCAGGCTTAACACAAAACATGAAAGTTGTAGATGTCTCTTTCGTCTTTTCATGGCCACTTGATCACCTAAAACGGAGTTCGTATCAAGAAGTTATGACCAACATACTACAAACTTTAAAAGACATCACATAAACTTGATTTCAACTTTCGGTTTCGTTTCTTCACTTGACTTTTTACGAGCCATCGATAATCAACTTCTAATCACAAGTTTATCCTTCCATCCATGAGTATTTCACAATATAAATCCTCTAATATACTTGAATTATTCGTATCATTTTTTCCTCGATTCGTCATCCAATCTTGATTTCATCATCTTGCATCATTTCTTGCATATTATCGTGACTTTTCGTCTAATGTTCCTTTTTAAGCCTAAAATGCAAATACAAAATTATTAAGTATCAAATCTTAAATAAATGTTATTAAGTATCAACTTCTAATCACAAGTTTATCCTCCCAAAGTTATCATCTATTAAATTTATTTTCCAACAATGATAATTTGTAAAACAAATGTTTAAGATGAGTGATTCTCAATAGATAGTTATTGCAGGTCACTACAATAATTGGTGCCTTTGGAGAGGACTTTTTGAGCCATTTGGCGAGGAGAAGCCCTCGTTAAAGGCTTTTGGCAACGACTTGTCCTCTCCAAAATGTCCTAATTAAAACATGGCCGTGAAACGATTTAGCGACAACTCATTTTCGAATTTCAGCGACGACTAGTAGGGCACACGTATTTTCTCAGTCAAAGTTACGCACCCGGGGCTCACCAGACCTTTGGCGAGGACAAATCCCCCAAAAATATTTAAAAAGAGCATACAAGTATACATGGCATATTTCTTCTTCAAAACTTAGAAAAAATTTCTATAATTACAGTAAAGTTTAAAAAAAATAATAATAATAATAAAAAAAAAAATAAAAAAAAATAATCCTTTGTGTGCATAATTTCCTTTTCAAAGTTTTTTTTTTTAGCCAACATTGAAGATTTGGTGAAGCCCTTGCACGAATAAAAAAATTATATAGTCCTATTAAAAAAACATGGGCTTTAGACCTTAGAAATAAATCATCAAGCTTTGTGGTCTAGTAGTTAACGCTTAGTCAGTTAAGCGAGCCCGTGTGAGAGTAGTACCGGTTTGGGTGACCTACCGGGAAGTCTTCACATGAGGGCCACAAAGCTCTGTTGGTATTAGGCAATAAAGAGGAGAGCCTGTGAGCCAATGTTGCGAAGGTTTGAATCCGAGCCGGCCCCGGTTTTCATCCGGCCGTTACTCCAGCGAGTAATCTCGTGTGGAGGCGGTACGGTTTTCGGGCGGAAGCCCTTAAAAATCCCCACTACGCCAGCGTGGACCCGATTCAGACAACATAGTCTGGGTATGTGATGGATGAGGGCCTGTCAATCTGGTATGTGCATAAACACATACCTTTTCTTGACCAAAACCGGACCCAAAATGACCAAAAACCCGTCCAAAATGCCAAATATATTGTGTTTTTGTGTTTTTATATGTGCAGGCACGGATATCGAAGAAAAGGACAAAATCAAGCAAAGAACCGGGAAACCGAGCACGAGATATGGAAGTGTTATTTTTAGCCAAAGCCGGAGAGAGATATTTTTTTGGTCAAAAGTCAAAATCCACCCTTAGAGTCTCACCAAATGTCCAAAATGATCCTTGAACCAACTTTGGAATACTGACAATTTCAGTCCCTTAAAATTTAGAATATTCACAAATAGTCCCTATAATCCTAAAACCCTTAATCCTTAAAAACTATTAAACCTACAATCCAATAACCAACACAACCCAACAGCCCAAAATAAACCCCATTCCCACAGCCCAACATCCCTATACCCATAACCCACTTTCAACCCGTGACCCATCAACAAACCCGGTCAAATAATATATCACTTACCCTCAGTCAAAATATAAAATAAAAAACACACACAACGCGCGCCCAATTCTACCCACGTACCCAGAAATTTCATTGTTACTCAAACCCTAAATATTACCGTACGAATTTAACAGCAATTAAGGGTATAGATGTCAATCATTGGCCCTTCTAGAAGACCCTGACGAGAAGAATGACACATGGCAGCGAGTGATTGGACCGAACACATCATCAGAGTGATCGAATGGCTGAGATTGAAGCTTGGAGAGCAAGGGTAGGATCAATGGACTGGATTGCTTCTTGAGAGACCCCAGAAGGTTCTGCTGAGGTGTATAAATACCCCACCTCACTCACGGATTCGGTTGTTAGCTAGTCAGTAGGTTAGATTTTAGGTTTTAGGAGTAGGTTAATTTAGGTAGATTTGATGTAGTAGTAGCTTATTTGTTCAGCTTATTGTAGCTTCTGTTCAAGTTTTCATATTTGTAATCTCAATTTAGTATTTTAATACAAGTCAAAGTTTGGTCAATGTTACTGCTCCTCTGCTTATTACTGATTCTGGTACTGATTATTCTCCTTATTTTACTTACTTATTGTTTGCTGAAGTATAATAGATAGTTAAAACTTGTTAAGGTTTCTAGTGCTCTTAAAAGTCATTAAATAGCAAAAATAAGCCAACTGCTTATCTAGCTTATTAGGGTTTTATCTCCACTGTAGAAGTTGCTTAAGGGATGATTTATTAGTTGAAAAATTAGTAGGATCAGATGAGATAGTTTTAATTTGAGGTTTTTAGTGAATAGATCCATGACAGTTTTGAAATGAGTGTTTGGCACTAAATCTATTTTAGATCAAAAACTCATTTGTACTGTTCATTGTCCTTTTGTTCAAGTTTGATTCAACTTATTTGATGATAATGAAGCTGATTTAGTCGAGTATATTACTGTTTTGAGGTGTTTTATTGTTTTGAGTTTGTAGGGTTATTATTAGATATAAAACTGCTCTTATAAGCCCACAATAGCTAGAGTTTATGTGATCACTATTTTTAGTTAAGTTGAGTTACATTAAGTAGTTTTTCTAAGTGTGGCACTATTTCATCAAGATTTGGATGAATTTAGAGCAATTTCCCATAACTGTTGAATCAGAGGGTCTGTGCAGGATCTGTGCAGACCTGCACAAGATCTTTCCCTCTTAGCTTCTTTGTGGGTCTGCATATGCTTATCCATTTGAGCTTAATGCATGGTAGTTTGTTTTAAGGAAGCTTATAGTAGTGGTTCTAGGGTTCTGAACTTAATTTCCACCCAGCAGCTTATTTCAGCTTATAATTCAATCTACAAAACACCCATTTAGGTCTGTTCAAGTCTGCACACTAATTCAGTTCCACATGCATCTGTTTTTGGTTTAATTTAGAGTAGCAATTGGTCTCAGAATTTGGGCATTTTAGGTTCTGAGGTAGATTTTCATATAGGCTTTGATATTATCATCTCGTATTGGACAAATCAGCTTATTGGAGTGCTTATTCAGGGGTGCAAAGTAGGCACCTAGGCTGTTTTGATTCTGACTTGGAATTAAGCTGTCCAGCTTAATTCCAGCTTATTGCATGTGTTTTTTTTTACCATTTTCAGCTCCTATTAGTTTCCAGTAGTTAGATATGCATGTTCTTAGCTTTTGATAATTTTTGGCTTGTGTTTGCTTAATTTTAGCTTATTTCCATTAGCTTATTGCACTGTTTTAGCTTATTCAGCTTTTGAAATTATTTTTCCTAGATTTCTTATTTAAAATTAGATTTACTCAAAAATTTTCAGATTTTTCCAACTTGTTTTACTATTTTTAAATCATTTAAATAGTTTTAATTAGTTTTTAATTCATAAAAAATTATTAAAAAGTCAAAAAAATATTTTCTTTTTCCAAAAATTTTCTTTTATCATTTTAAATATAGGAAAATTATTTTCAAAGTTTTAGGGTTTAAAATTTAGAATATCATTTTTATTCACGTTTTTAAATTCATCGCATAACGTTTTTAAATTCCGGTTTTTAGTTTTTAATTCCCGTGCTTAGATTACTTGTACATATAGCTTTATTAGTAGTTTTTATTTGTTATTTCATTGTTTGTAGTGTAGAAATCACAATTCTCACTTATGCACACTCATTCACTACACGAATCACGTCCCGGGAACACAAATTCCATTCGATCTTCGTCGGGACAAACGACTCGGGTTTTGCATATTTCTTGTGCAATTCCTTAGACTATAATTGACATAAACCAATTTTTGGCGCCACTGCCGGGGAAGGTTGAAGTGAGTTCGTGATTCCGTTTTTCGATTCGTGTTTTGAAGACCCTTCCCCCGTGAAGTTATCGCTTTCATTTGTAAATATTTTCTTCTTATAAAACCCAAAAATATTTTCTCTTCAAAATTTATTTTCCTTTTTCCTTTGTGATTTTCCATGTTTCTAAAATTTAAAAATCCAAAAATATTCTTCTTAATCCTCTTATCCGTTTGATTCTTTATCTCTATCCCTCTATCCGTTTAATTCATCTTCTTCATGTCTTCATCTTACCCGTATTCTTGTGAATGGTGTGGGGGTCCTCCAAATGGCGGGAATTGTTCCGGTTGTAGCATGGTGGAATCAGGAAACGGGTTTGTCTATGACCAAAATCCTTATTCCTACCATGAAACAACCGACTTTTTTAACCAGCCCCCACAACATCAGATGGAGACATACTTGTGTGAATTTTGTGGAGGTTGTTCTCATCCGGAATTTGATTGTCGAACGGGAAACATGCTTGTCTATGAGCAAAACCCTTATAACAATCAGACATCATCCGGATTTGAATTATCTTCATATTATACATCAAGTTCACCACAACAATATCACTGTTGTGAATATTGTGGAGGTCCCCATTATGGTTCTGATTGTCAAACTGAGAACATGCACTATGAGCATATTCCTTATAACAATCATGACTTATCCGGTTTTGACCAACCTTCACAATACACAACCCCTCATGACCTTCTTCTTCAAAGGTTTTTAACTACTAGAGCTGAACAGATAAATGCTCAAAATAAAGTCAACATGTACATTCAAACTGAAATAAACAAGCTTAATGAGTTGATTCGAAGAAGACAAAATCCTCCCATTGACTTGTCATATTCAGAGGAGAGTGATGAGGAGGAAGAAGAGAATTCAGAGATCAATCCGCTTATTGAAGACCCTTCAGATACCTTTTTAATGGGGGACAAGGAAATCCAAATCAATCCTCTTAAGGATGTTGATGACCTTGTTCCAATCCCAAGGGTATTCGAGGAACTTTTCGATCTTCCTGATTCTACTTCACGAACTTTCAATATGACTATCACAAATCCTTTGTTTGATTTTGATTCTGAATATCCTCTAATTTCAGACAATCAAATCTTTGATGTTCATAACAAGGAAAGTGATGAGTCAGATACGGAGACAATAATGGACGAGGTGCAAACTTCTAGCACACAAAGTACAGCACATGTCCTACCTCCGTATATCCTTTCAGAGCTCAAGCTCAAAGACGAACTTCATAAGAATCATATCATATCTCCTCCAGAGTATGATTTCTATGATTTTGAGGAAGATCATGACCCGGGGGGAGATGTACTCTATCCTAAGAGTTTGATTATCAATGATTTCACCCCAACCCTCCCTCCCGAGGTCTTTGTTGATGAAGAATGGATTTCCATTCTGATAAAGATCTTTCTCCCTTTCTTCACTTATCCAGTGACTTCTCTTCTCCTTCACTCCTTCGGGAGTGAAGACACAATCTTTGACCCCGGCATCTTTCCTTCTTTTAAGCCGCGGGTATCTCATCGGAGTGGAACTTTCGTATGCTTCAATGTTTATCCAAACATATTGAACGAAAGTCCGATTGAGATTATTTCCACTTGCTCCCCCAAGGACGAATAAATTCGGGGTCGAGTCAAGCTCATGTGACTCGGTTACCAAAAACAAGCGCTTCGTGGGAGGCACCCCATGCTTATCCATCTATCTTCTTTTCTCTTTTCTAATAAAGTGACGTGAGGAGGGTTCCTCTTCCATTTGTCGTGTTTCGTGTTTTTCTGTGATGTGTCCAGGATTGCTCGATGATGAAGACTCTCGTGCTCGTAGTTTCCTTCACGCTACTCGAGTTTCATCATTCGCTGCTTATCGATATCCCAAAATCTTATCGTTTACATCTATCTTTTGGCATAATTAATAAACGGCTTTAGATTTATGTAGGAGAACCCTTACCTTTAAGACATTGAGGACAATGTCTCGTTTTAGTCTGGGGGGGTCATCTTTCGATTTGATTTTTGCCTTGCATTTTTGCCGTTTACTCATGTAACCCCGTTTTTCCTCCAAAATTGAAAAAAATCCAAAAAATGAGAAAATTTTAAAATTTTTTGCAAAAATATAATAAATTTTGACATTTTTGTTGACTTTCCGCTGGTAAGAGTAGGAATAAAATTCTGACTTGACCGGGCGTGTTGAACCCTAGCTTGTTCCCTTAACCATTTATAATCTATAAGCTCGTGCTAGTCTTTTACACAAGGAGCTAGAAAATGCGAATTCTTTTTAAGAGTTTGCAAGTTCCCGTATTTGACTTTATATATGCATGGCTTGATTATAAGGCTAAGCATTCGCGGATCTTATTATTTAAGATTTTAAATTTGCGAAGAACGAGAAATGATAGAGTTGTTTAAAAGTTAGATTGCTAAACATGGAGTAGTTGGATCTCTTTAGAGCTCATCGAAGTTATTTGTGGCTTTTTGTTCCCATAAGCTTGTTTCACCCAATAATAGTAATTTAGGAATAATTAAAGCTATTTTGGTTTTGGCGATAATTAGTTTTTATTTCTTCCTTAGAGAATTCTTGCTTATAAAAGTTAGGTACACATCAAGGTACTGTCAGTGTTACGGTGTAATAGACTATTCCATCTTGCCGGCTCGCAACCGATGTTGGGATTGTTATAAAAGCCGTAGGACTCGGGATTTGGCAAAATATATAATGAATAATGAATAATAATAATAATCCAAAGCCATAAAAAGTTTTCTGCATCTTGCCGGTTCGCAGCCGATGTTGTAGACTTCTAATAAAGGCAGAGGAAAAATTCCAAGGTCATAATAGACTATCACATCTTGCCGGTTCGCAGCCGATGTTGTGATTGTTATAAAGGGCCAAGGATTAATAATATGTGCTTAATAATGTTAAAAATGCCAAATTTCGACTCCGAGGTATCCTAATAAAGGCTTCTGTCTCTGGACTCGTAGATGAGTTGTTTCGGTCGCAAATAAAAGGGATATCCTCAAAATCGTGTTAAATCAGAGACCTTGATGTGGACCTCATTTTTGTATGCAATGGTTTTCGAGGGAAGGTTTGGAAACTACTTAGCGTCTAAACTAGGTATCTTTATCGGATTAAAAATTATCAAAACGAGAATTTGAAGAAATTAATTTCTCACCAAAAATAAAATAAATAGAGGAAAAATAAGAATTTGGGAACAAGAAGTCCACAATTAGCTTTCTGAGTAGTGTTGGCAATCTAACTTGTAAATAGCAATGATTTCGTTTTTAAGCTTAGTTTGGGGATTTGTGAAAAATCAGGGATGACGAATTTTATCCGTATGGTCACTTCTTTATGAGTCGTGTTTCCTGCTCGATGACCCTAAAAGTTATCGTTAGATAATGATCGTCAACAAAAGCCGTCACATGAATAATAAGAAATTTACAAAAATAGAATAAAAGGAAAATCGGGGAGTTTTTAGAACTTAAGATTTCTTGATCTCTTTTGAAAATTTTGCTACTTCTCAAAGTTAGTAAAAAGAGATTGGAAATTTTCGGTTTCAAAAACGTGTTTTTATAACATTGCATGAGGACATTGCAATAGCTTAGTCTGGGGGAATTTGGTATGTGCTTAAACACATACCTTTTCTTGACCAAAACCGGACCCAAAATGACCAAAAACCCGTCCAAAATGCCAAATATATTGTGTTTTTGTGGTTTTTATATGTGCAGGCACGGATATCGAAGAAAATGACAAAATCAAGCAAAGAACCGGGAAACCGAGCACGAGATATGGAAGTGTTATTTTTAGCCAAAGCCGGGAGAGATATTTTTTTGGTCAAAAGTCAAAATCCACCCTTAGAGTCTCACCAAATGTCCAAAATGATCCTTGAACCAACTTTGGAATACTGACAATTTCAGTCCCTTAAAATTTAGAATATTCACAAATAGTCCCTATAATCCTAAAACCCTTAATCCTTAAAAACTATTAAACCTACAATCCAATAACCAACACAACCCAACAGCCCAAAATAAACCCCATTCCCACAGCCCAACATCCCTATACCCATAACCCACTTTCAACCCGTGACCCATCAACAAACCCGGTCAAAGAATATATCACTTACCCTCAGTCAAAATATAAAATAAAAACACACACACACCGCGCCCCAATTCTACCCACGTACCCAGAAATTTCATTGTTACTCAAACCCTAAATATTACCGTACGAATTTAACAGCAATTAAGGGTATAGATGTCAATCATTGGCCCTTCTAGAAGACCCTGACGAGAAGAATGACACATGGCAGCGAGTGATTGGACCGAACACATCATCAGAGTGATCGAATGGCTGAGATTGAAGCTTGGAGAGCAAGGGTAGGATCAATGGACTGGATTGCTTCTTGAGAGACCCCAGAAGGTTCTGCTGAGGTGTATAAATACCCCACCTCACTCACGGATTCGGTTGTTAGCTAGTTAGTAGGTTAGATTTTAGGTTTTAGGAGTAGGTTAATTTAGGTAGATTTGATGTAGTAGTAGCTTATTTGTTCAGCTTATTGTAGCTTCTGTTCAAGTTTTCATATTTGTAATCTTAATTTAGTATTTTAATACAAGTCAAAGTTTGGTCAATGTTACTGCTCCTCTGCTTATTACTGATTCTGGTACTGATTATTCTCCTTATTTTACTTACTTATTGTTGAAGTATAATAGATAGTTAAAACTTGTTAAGGTTTCTAGTGCTCTTAAAAGTCATTAAATAGCAAAAATAAGCCAACTGCTTATCTAGCTTATTAGGGTTTTATCTCCACTGTAGAAGTTGCTTAAGGGATGATTTATTAGTTGAAAAATTAGTAGGATCAGATGAGATAGTTTTAATTTGAGGTTTTTAGTGAATAGATCCATGACAGTTTTGAAATGAGTGTTTGGCACTAAATCTATTTTAGATCAAAAACTCATTTGTACTGTTCATTGTCCTTTTGTTCAAGTTTGATTCAACTTATTTGATGATAATGAAGCTGATTTAGTCGAGTATATTACTGTTTTGAGGTGTTTTATTGTTTTGAGTTTGTAGGGTTATTATTAGATATAAAACTGCTCTTATAAGCCCACAATAGCTAGAGTTTATGTGATCACTATTTTTAGTTAAGTTGAGTTACATTAAGTAGTTTTTCTAAGTGTGGCACTATTTCATCAAGATTTGGATGAATTTAGAGCAATTTCCCATAACTGTTGAATCAGAGGGTCTGTGCAGGATCTGTGCAGACCTGCACAAGATCTTTCCCTCTTAGCTTCTTTGTGGGTCTGCATATGCTTATCCATTTGAGCTTAATGCATGGTAGTTTGTTTTAAGGAAGCTTATAGTAGTGGTTCTAGGGTTCTGAACTTAATTTCCACCCAGCAGCTTATTTCAGCTTATAATTCAATCTACAAAACACCCATTTAGGTCTGTTCAAGTCTGCACACTAATTCAGTTCCACATGCATCTGTTTTTGGTTTAATTTAGAGTAGCAATTGGTCTCAGAATTTGGGCATTTTAGGTTCTGAGGTAGATTTTCATATAGGCTTTGATATTATCATCTCGTATTGGACAAATCAGCTTATTGGAGTGCTTATTCAGGGGTGCAAAGTAGGCACCTAGGCTGTTTTGATTCTGACTTGGAATTAAGCTGTCCAGCTTAATTCCAGCTTATTGCATGTGTTTTTTTTTACCATTTTCAGCTCCTATTAGTTTCCAGTAGTTAGATATGCATGTTCTTAGCTTTTGATAATTTTTGGCTTGTGTTTGCTTAATTTTAGCTTATTTCCATTAGCTTATTGCACTGTTTTAGCTTATTCAGCTTTTGAAATTATTTTTCCTAGATTTCTTATTTAAAATTAGATTTACTCAAATTTTTCCAGATTTTTCCAACTTGTTTTACTATTTTTAAATCATTTAAATTGTTTTAATTAGTTTTTAATTCATAAAAAATTATTAAAAAGTCAAAAAAATATTTTTCTTTTTCCAAAAATTTTCTTTTATCATTTTAAATATAGGAAAATTATTTTCAAAGTTTTAGGGTTTAAAATTTAGAATATCATTTTTATTCACGTTTTTAAATTCGTCGCATAACGTTTTTAAATTCCGGTTTTTAGTTTTTAATTCCCGTGCTTAGATTACTTGTACATATAGCTTTATTAGTAGTTTTTATTTGTTATTTCATTGTTTGTAGTGTAGAAATCACAATTCTCACTTATGCACACTCATTCACTACACGAATCACGTCCCGGGAACACAAATTCCATTCGATCTTCGTCGGGACAAACGACTCGGGTTTTGCATATTTCTTGTGCAATTCCTTGGACTATAATTGACACAAACCAATTTTTGGCGCCGCTGCCGGGGAAGGTTGAAGTGAGTTCGTGATTCCGTTTTTCGATTCGTGTTTTGAAGACCCTTCCTCGTGAAGTTATCGCTTTCATTTGTAAATATTTTCTTCTTATAAAACCCAAAAATATTTTCTCTTCAAAATTTATTTTCCTTTTTCCTTTGTGATTTTCCATGTTTCTAAAATTTAAAAATCCAAAAATATTCTTCTTAATCCTCTTATCCATTTGATTCTTTATCTCTATCCCTCTATCCGTTTAATTCATCTTCTTCATGTCTTCATCTTACCCGTATTCTTGTGAATGGTGTGGGGGTCCTCCAAATGGCAGGAATTGTTCCGGTTGTAGCATGGTGGAATCAGGAAACGGGTTTGTCTATGACCAAAATCCTTATTCCTACCATGAAACAACCGACTTTTTTAACCAGCCCCCACAACATCAGATGGAGACATACTTGTGTGAATTTTGTGGAGGTTGTTCTCATCCGGAATTTGATTGTCGAACGGGAAACATGCTTGTCTATGAGCAAAACCCTTATAACAATCAGACATCATCCGGATTTGAATTATCTTCATATTATACATCAAGTTCACCACAACAATATCACTGTTGTGAATATTGTGGAGGTCCCCATTATGGTTCTGATTGTCAAACTGAGAACATGCACTATGAGCATATTCCTTATAACAATCATGACTTATCCGGTTTTGACCAACCTTCACAATACACAACCCCTCATGACCTTCTTCTTCAAAGGTTTTTAACTACTAGAGCTGAACAGATAAATGCTCAAAATGAAGTCAACATGTACATTCAAACTGAAATAAACAAGCTTAATGAGTTGATTCGAAGAAGACAAAATCCTCCCATTGACTTGTCATATTCAGAGGAGAGTGATGAGGAGGAAGAAGAGAATTCAGAGATCAATCCGCTTATTGAAGACCCTTCAGATACCTTTTTAATGGGGGACAAGGAAATCCAAATCAATCCTCTTAAGGATGTTGATGACCTTGTTCCAATCCCAAGGGTATTCGAGGAACTTTTCGATCTTCCTGATTCTACTTCACGAACTTTCAATATGACTATCACAAATCCTTTGTTTGATTTTGATTCTGAATATCCTCTAATTTCAGACAATCAAATCTTTGATGTTCATAACAAGGAAAGTGATGAGTCAGATACGGAGACAATAATGGACGAGGTGCAAACTTCTAGCACACAAAGTACAGCACATGTCCTACCTCCGTATATCCTTTCAGAGCTCAAGCTCAAAGACGAACTTCATAAGAATCATATCATATCTCCTCCAGAGTATGATTTCTATGATTTTGAGGAAGATCATGACCCGGGGGGAGATGTACTCTATCCTAAGAGTTTGATTATCAATGATTTCACCCCAACCCTCCCTCCCGAGGTCTTTGTTGATGAAGAATGGATTTCCATTCTGATAAAGATCTTTCTCCCTTTCTTCACTTATCCAGTGACTTCTCTTCTCCTTCACTCCTTCGGGAGTGAAGACACAATCTTTGACCCCGGCATCTTTCCTTCTTTTAAGCCGCGGGTATCTCATCGGAGTGGAACTTTCGTATGCTTCAATGTTTATCCAAACATATTGAACGAAAGTCCGATTGAGATTATTTCCACTTGCTCCCCCAAGGACGAATAAATTCGGGGTCGAGTCAAGCTCATGTGACTCGGTTACCAAAAACAAGCGCTTCGTGGGAGGCACCCCATGCTTATCCATCTATCTTCTTTTCTCTTTTCTAATAAAGTGACGTGAGGAGGGTTCCTCTTCCATTTGTCGTGTTTCGTGTTTTTCTGTGATGTGTCCAGGATTGCTCGATGATGAAGACTCTCGTGCTCGTAGTTTCCTTCACGCTACTCGAGTTTCATCATTCGCTGCTTATCGATATCCCAAAATCTTATCGTTTACATCTATCTTTTGGCATAATTAATAAACGGCTTTAGATTTATGTAGGAGAACTCTTACCTTTAAGACATTGAGGACAATGTCTCATTTTAGTCTGGGGGGGTCATCTTTCGATTTGATTTTTGCCTTGCATTTTTGCCGTTTACTCATGTAACCCCGTTTTTTCCTCCAAAATTGAAAAAAATCCAAAAAATGAGAAAATTTTAAAATTTTTTGCAAAAATATAATAAATTTTGACATTTTTGTTGACTTTCCGCTGGTAAGAGTAGGAATAAAATTCTGACTTGACCGGGCGTGTTGAACCCTAGCTTGTTCCCTTAACCATTTATAATCTATAAGCTCGTGCTAGTCTTTTACACAAGGAGCTAGAAAATGCGAATTCTTTTTAAGAGTTTGCAAGTTCCCGTATTTGACTTTATATATGCATGGCTTGATTATAAGGCTAAGCATTCGCGGATCTTATTATTTAAGATTTTAAATTTGCGAAGAACGAGAAATGATAGAGTTGTTTAAAAGTTAGATTGCTAAACATGGAGTAGTTGGATCTCTTTAGAGCTCATCGAAGTTATTTGTGGCTTTTTGTTCCCATAAGCTTGTTTCACCCAATAATAGTAATTTAGGAATAATTAAAGCTATTTTGGTTTTGGCGATAATTAGTTTTTATTTCTTCCTTAGAGAATTCTTGCTTATAAAAGTTAGGTACACATCAAGGTACTGTCAGTGTTACGGTGTAATAGACTATTCCATCTTGCCGGCTCGCAACCGATGTTGGGATTGTTATAAAAGCCGTAGGACTCGGGATTTGGCAAAATATATAATGAATAATGAATAATAATAATAATCCAAAGCCATAAAAAGTTTTCTGCATCTTGCCGGTTCGCAGCCGATGTTGTAGACTTCTAATAAAGGCAGAGGAAAAATTCCAAGGTCATAATAGATTATCACATCTTGCCGGTTCGCAGCCGATGTTGTGATTGTTATAAAGGGCCAAGGATTAATAATATGTGCTTAATAATGTTAAAAATGCCAAATTTCGACTCCGAGGTATCCTAATAAAGGCTTCTGTCTCTGGACTCGTAGATGAGTTGTTTCGGTCGCAAATAAAAGGGATATCCTCAAAATCGTGTTAAATCAGAGACCTTGATGTGGACCTCATTTTTGTATGCAATGGTTTTCGAGGGAAGGTTTGGAAACTACTTAGCGTCTAAACTAGGTATCTTTATCGGATTAAAAATTATCAAAACGAGGATTTGAAGAAATTAATTTCTCACCAAAAATAAAATAAATAGAGGAAAAATAGGAATTTGGGAACAAGAAGTCCACAATTAGCTTTCTGAGTAGTGTTGGCAATCTAACTTGTAAATAGCAATGATTTCGTTTTTAAGCTTAGTTTGGGGATTTGTGAAAAATCAGGGATGACGAATTTTATCCGTATGGTCACTTCTTTATGAGTCGTGTTTCCTGCTCGATGACCCTAAAAGTTATCGTTAGATAATGATCGTCAACAAAAGCCGTCACATGAATAATAAGAAATTTACAAAAATAGAATAAAAGGAAAATCGGGGAGTTTTTAGAACTTAAGATTTCTTGATCTCTTTTGAAAATTTTGCTACTTCTCAAAGTTAGTAAAAAGAGATTGGAAATTTTCGGTTTCAAAAACGTGTTTTATAACATTGCATGAGGACATTGCAATAGCTTAGTCTGGGGGAATTTGGTATGTGCTTAAACACATACCTTTTCTTGACCAAAACCGGACCCAAAATGACCAAAAACCCGTCCAAAATGCCAAATATATTGTGTTTTTGTGTTTTTATATGTGCAGGCACGGATATCGAAGAAAAGGACAAAATCAAGCAAAGAACCGGGAAACCGAGCACGAGATATGGAAGTGTTATTTTTAGCCAAAGCCGGGAGAGATATTTTTTTGGTCAAAAGTCAAAATCCACCCTTAGAGTCTCACCAAATGTCCAAAATGATCCTTGAACCAACTTTGGAATACTGACAATTTCAGTCCCTTAAAATTTAGAATATTCACAAATAGTCCCTATAATCCTAAAACCCTTAATCCTTAAAAACTATTAAACCTACAATCCAATAACCAACACAACCCAACAGCCCAAAATAAACCCCATTCCCACAGCCCAACATCCCTATACCCATAACCCACTTTCAACCCGTGACCCATCAACAAACCCGGTCAAATAATATATCACTTACCCTCAGTCAAAATATAAAATAAAAACACACACACACGCGCGCCCAATTCTACCCACGTACCCAGAAATTTCATTGTTACTCAAACCCTAAATATTACCGTACGAATTTAACAGCAATTAAGGGTATAGATGTCAATCATTGGCCCTTCTAGAAGACCCTGACGAGAAGAATGACACATGGCAGCGAGTGATTGGACCGAACACATCATCAGAGTGATCGAATGGCTGAGATTGAAGCTTGGAGAGCAAGGGTAGGATCAATGGACTGGATTGCTTCTTGAGAGACCCCAGAAGGTTCTGCTGAGGTGTATAAATACCCCACCTCACTCACGGATTCGGTTGTTAGCTAGTTAGTAGGTTAGATTTTAGGTTTTAGGAGTAGGTTAATTTAGGTAGATTTGATGTAGTAGTAGCTTATTTGTTCAGCTTATTGTAGCTTCTGTTCAAGTTTTCATATTTGTAATCTCAATTTAGTATTTTAATACAAGTCAAAGTTTGGTCAATGTTACTGCTCCTCTGCTTATTACTGATTCTGGTACTGATTATTCTCCTTATTTTACTTACTTATTGTTTGCTGAAGTATAATAGATAGTTAAAACTTGTTAAGGTTTCTAGTGCTCTTAAAAGTCATTAAATAGCAAAAATAAGCCAACTGCTTATCTAGCTTATTAGGGTTTTATCTCCACTGTAGAAGTTGCTTAAGGGATGATTTATTAGTTGAAAAATTAGTAGGATCAGATGAGATAGTTTTAATTTGAGGTTTTTAGTGAATAGATCCATGACAGTTTTGAAATGAGTGTTTGGCACTAAATCTATTTTAGATCAAAAACTCATTTGTACTGTTCATTGTCCTTTTGTTCAAGTTTGATTCAACTTATTTGATGATAATGAAGCTGATTTAGTCGAGTATATTACTGTTTTGAGGTGTTTTATTGTTTTGAGTTTGTAGGGTTATTATTAGATATAAAACTGCTCTTATAAGCCCACAATAGCTAGAGTTTATGTGATCACTATTTTTAGTTAAGTTGAGTTACATTAAGTAGTTTTTCTAAGTGTGGCACTATTTCATCAAGATTTGGATGAATTTAGAGCAATTTCCCATAACTGTTGAATCAGAGGGTCTGTGCAGGATCTGTGCAGACCTGCACAAGATCTTTCCCTCTTAGCTTCTTTGTGGGTCTGCATATGCTTATCCATTTGAGCTTAATGCATGGTAGTTTGTTTTAAGGAAGCTTATAGTAGTGGTTCTAGGGTTCTGAACTTAATTTCCACCCAGCAGCTTATTTCAGCTTATAATTCAATCTGCAAAACACCCATTTAGGTCTGTTCAAGTCTGCACACTAATTCAGTTCCACATGCATCTGTTTTTGGTTTAATTTAGAGTAGCAATTGGTCTCAGAATTTGGGCATTTTAGGTTCTGAGGTAGATTTTCATATTGGCTTTGATATTATCATCTCGTATTGGACAAATCAGCTTATTGGAGTGCTTATTCAGGGGTGCAAAGTAGGCACCTAGGCTGTTTTGATTCTGACTTGGAATTAAGCTGTCCAGCTTAATTCCAGCTTATTGCATGTGTTTTTTTTTTTACCATTTTCAGCTCCTATTAGTTTCCAGTAGTTAGATATGCATGTTCTTAGCTTTTGATATTTTTTGGCTTGTGTTTGCTTAATTTTAGCTTATTTCCATTAGCTTATTGCACTGTTTTAGCTTATTCAGACTTATTCAGCTTTTGAAATTATTTTTCCTAGATTTCTTATTTAAAATTAGATTTACTTAATTTTTTCCAGATTTTTCCAACTTGTTTTACTATTTTTAAATCATTTAAATTGTTTTAATTAGTTTTTAATTCATAAAAAATTATTAAAAAGTCAAAAAAATATTTTTCTTTTTCCAAAAATTTTCTTTTATCATTTTAAATATAGGAAAATTATTTTCAAAGTTTTAGGGTTTAAAATTTAGAATATCATTTTTATTCACGTTTTTAAATTCGTCGCATAACGTTTTTAAATTCCGGTTTTTAGTTTTTAATTCCCGTGCTTAGATTACTTGTACATATAGCTTTATTGGTAGTTTTCATTTGTTATTTCATTGTTTGTAGTGTAGAAATCACAATTCTCACTTAAGCACACTCATTCACTACACGAATCACGTCCCGGGAACACAAATTCCATTCGATCTTCGTCGGGACAAACGACTCGGGTTTTGCATATTTCTTGTGCAATTCCTTAGACTATAATTGACATAAACCAGGCTTGTCAATCTGGCGGGTGCGACTCTAAACCAAAAAATGAAAGTCACCTTCCAAAAAAAAAAGACCTTACAAAGTGCTACTTTCTTTTCTACTTGGGCGAAATATAAGTCTCTAAACCCAAACATCTTAAAGTTCAACAATCAAATTATGCTTCAAGTAGGGGTGAGAAAAAAACCGAAAACACCGATAAACCGAAAACCGAAATCGAACCAAACCGAAAAAAATCGAATCGAACTAATAACCGAACCGAATTTGCTAAAACCGAACCGAACTACTAATTCGGTTCTCGGGTTGGATATTGGTTTGGTAGTCTGAACCGAAAACCGAATTTATATATATATATATATATATATATATATATATATATATATATATATATATATATATATATATATATATATATATATATATATATACTATTAAAATGTTATCATAATATAAAAAAAATACTTTTTATGCTTGAAATATATATATATTTTTTTTGTTAAATATCTATATAATTATTAATTTTTTTAAAATAAATAGTGAAATTCGGGTTATTCGGGTCAACCCAAGAACCGAACCGAATTCAAATTCGGTTTTTGGTTCGGTTCGGTTGAATTCTAGTTCGGTTTGGTTCAGTTTTCGGGTTGACCCAAAATTAAATTTAACCAAACTAACTGAACAACCCGATAACCGAACCGATCAACACACCTAGTTTCAAGTATGTTATATTGTTATGCACGATTTGATTTAGTTAAAAGGCACGTGATTTAGTTAAAAAATATTTAGGTATTAGATTTATGATTTGAGGTATGTGTCATCATATTTTTCTAAAAAAAAAAAATGGTTTTCTTATTTTTTTTTTTTTAAATATCTTTAAAATTTATACACGTTTTTATACATATTTTTATACACGTTTTAATACACACATTTTTTATACACACATTTTTATATACATGTTTTTATACACGCTTTTATACACACGTTTTTATACACACGTTTTTATACACATTTTTATACACACATTTATACACATATTTTTTTACACGTTTTTATACACATGTTTTTCATACACATGTTTTTATACACATATTTTTATGTACAAGTTTTTATACACGCATTTATACGCACATTTATACACACATTTTATACACACATTTATACACATATTTTTATACACGTTTTTATACACACGTGTGTATAAAAATGTGTATAAAAATATGTGTATAAATGTTTTTAAAAAATAGTGAACTGCAATATTACTGATTTATTTTCTACTTAGCTTGTGTTCAACTGATTATAACTTTAAAACGCTATGGATTCACTCAACCTTTGTGTTGACTTTTTAGCATGTTTTATCTCAGGTAACTAGAAGTACGATTTGACACGGAGTGGCATGGGCTTTCTTCTTATAAAAAGAGTGTCCATTTTGTTATCATTCAATAAATAATGTAACTTTTATAACGTATTTCGAAACTTACCGCTGGGACCTATACTATGTACTCTGATTTAAATAAATGAATGATAACAATTTTATTTAAAACGTCTCTTTTCGAGTCGTTTTCTATTTTCATGACTGTGATGTTTGAAGTAATACCCCAACTTATAGTCCGCTGTGATTATCGAAAACGGGGGTGTTACACAAATACTTTTATACACACGTTTTTATACACACATTTATACGCACATTTATACACACATTTTATACACACATTTATACACATATTTTTATACACGTTTTTATACACACGTGTGTATAAACGTGTGTATAAAAACGTGTATAAAAATATGTGTATAAATGTGTGTATAAAAATGTGTGTATAAATGTGCGTATAAATGTGTGTATAAAAACGTGTGTATAAAAACGTGTGTATAAAAACGTGTATAAATATATGTGTATAAAAACGTGTGTATAAAAACATGTGTATTAAAAATATGTGTATAAAAATGTGTATAAAAATATGTGTATAAATGTGTGTATAAAAACGTGTATAAAAACATGTATCTAAAAACGTGTGTATAAAAAATGTGTGTATAAAAATGCGTGTATGAAAACGTGTATAAAAATAGTGTATAAATTTTAAAGATATTCAGAAAAAAAAATTATAAGAAAACCTTCTTTTTTTTTTTTTTTTTTTATTTTCAATAATTTTTAGGGGAAAAAATTGAGTTAAATATAAACGGTCGTTAGTATAAAGGACTAACGATGCAAATGATTGTTGAAAACGGTCGTTAGCTAATTGAAAAAACTAACGAAAGTTAGTCTCAGGGACCCGTTATGGGTCGCAACCACAGGGTCTGGATCTGTTAAAAAAAGTTTAGGGACTAAACCCGTTAAGCCCAACAGACCACATGGACCAATAAAAAACAAAAAAAGAGAAAAAGAATACGTAACGCAATAAAAAACATTCATGGCCATATATCTTCAAAAAAAACAAAAAAGAGAAAAGGAAAAAAAAAAAACAAAAAAGAGAAAAAGAATACGTAAAACAAATAAGGCGTTTTAAAAGGAAAAAAAACAAAAAAGAGAAAAAGAAAACGTAACGCAATAAAAAACATTCATGGCCATATATCTTAAAAAATAAAAAAAAAAAAAAAAAAAAAGAGAGAAAAAGAATACGTAAAACAAATAAGGCGTTTGAAATGGAAAAAAACAAAAAAAATAAAAAAAAAATAGTAAATTACACCGTTCGTCCCTGTGGTTTGGGGTCATTTTCACTCTGAGTCCTTTTTTTTTTTTTTTTTTTTGCTTTTTTAGTCCCTCAATAGTTTAAAACGCACGCCGTAGGTCCCTATCGTTAATGCCAGTTATCTTTTCCGTTAGCAAGTTTCAACGTTAGTCCATTAACCAAACAAGCGTTTGCAAAGTTAGTCCATTAACCAAAAAAAATTTCAAAAAAACTTATAAAATTTCTAAAAAATTTATAAAAATTCAAAAAAATTTATAAAAATTCGAAAAATTTATAAAAATTCAAAAAAAAATTATAAAAATTAGAAAAATTTATAAAAATTCGAAAAAACTTATAAAAATCAGAAAAATTTATAAAAATTCAAAATTTTTTAAAAAATTAGAAAAATTCGAAAAAATTTGAAAAATTTATAAAAATTCAAAAAAATTATAAAAATTAGAAAAATTTATAAAAATTCAAAAATTCGAAAAAACTTATAATATTTCAAAAAAATTTATAAAAATTCCAAAAAACTTTAAAAAATTAGAAAAAACTTGTAAAAATTAGAAAATTTTATAAAAATTCGAAATTTTTAAAAAATTCGAAAAATATGAAAATTTTTTAAAAATTCGAAAAATTCGAAAAAATTATAAAAATTCAAAAAAATTATAAAAATTCGAAAAAATTATAAAAATTCGAAAAACTTATAAAAATTCAAAAAAAAAATAAAATTTCGATTTTTTTTTTAAATTCGAAAAATTCAAAAATTTTTTAAAAATTCGAAAAATTCGAAAAAATTATAAAAATTCAAAAAATTTATAAAAATTCAAAAAAATTATAAAAATTCGAAAAATTCAAAAAATTCGAAAAAATTATAAAAATTCAAAAAATTTATAAAAATTCGAAAAAATTATAAAAATTCGAAAAACTTATAAAAATTCAAAAAAAATTAAGTTTTTCGGGTTTTTATAATTTTTGTGTTAAAGTCTCCCAGAGTTATTTCTATAATTTGAAATTCACAAATATACTAAAATACAAAATAATCACAATTCAATATATAGTGTTTAAGTTAACACCAACTGGACAAAGTGTTAACCGGTTTTACATGTTTCATGACTTATTTCTCACCTATTGCCATCTCTACCTTGGGTTATTCTACCTTGTCTTTAATCAAATTGCATCTACCAAAAGTCACCCGTTAACTGACATATAGGTAAAACTTGATGGTGAATGAATAATTATGCACACAGATTTAGTTCCAAAGTTATTTTGCACTGTCTTCGATGTTTCAAACTGAACATGGTCTAACACATGAAGTCTCATAGATGTAATACTCGAAAACAATCAAATCGTTATCCTCAGATTATGTAAACGTGGCTCTTAAGAAGGAATGTTTGATAACTCTGCAAATATTTTCTTCCGTATCAATACACATAACACGAATGTATGCTTTAGGGACAAAAAATGGGTACACAAATGTTACAAGAACTAAGTTAAGTTTGAGTGGTAATGGTTGTTCCTGTTGAAGATGGTGCAATTACATCAAAAGAATGAAGAACTTATAAAAATTATAAAAATTTGAATTTTTATAAGTTTTTCGGATTTTTATAATTTTTTCGAATTTTTATAATTTTTTAGAATTTTTAAAAAATTTTCATATTTTTCAAAATTTTTTAAAATTTTTGAATTTTTAAAAAAATTTTGAATTTTTAAAATTCTTTCGAATTTTTCGAATTTTTAAAAAATTTTCAAATTTTTCGAATTTTAAAAAAAAATTCGATTTTTTAATTTTTTTTTTGTATTTTTATAAGTTTTTCGAATTTTTATAATTTTTTTGAATTTTTAAAATTTTTTTCGAATTTTTAAAAAAATTTCGAATTTTCAAAAAAAAATCGAATTTTAATTTTTTTTGAATTTTTATGAGTTTTTTCGAATTTTTATAATTTTTTCGAATTTTTATAATTTTTTTGAATTTTTATAATTTTTTCGAATTTTTCGAATTTTTAAAAAATTTTCATACTTTTCGAATTTTTTAAAAATTTTAGAATTTTTTAAAAAATTTCGAATTTTTTAAATTTTTTTTATTTTTTAAAGTTTTTTGGAATATTTATAAATTTTTTTGAAATATTATAAGTTTTTTTTCGAATTTTTGAATTTTTATAATTTTTCTAATTTTTTTAATTTTTTTGAATTTTTATAAATTTTTTAAATTTTTTAAAAAATTTTGAATTTTTAAAAATTTTTCTGATTTTTATAAGTTTTTTCGAATTTTTATAAATTTTTCTAATTTTTATAAGTTTTTTTTGACTTTTTATAAATTTTTCGAATTTTTATAAATTTTTTTTAATTTTTATAAATTTTTTAGAAATTTTATAAGTTTTTTTGAATTTTTTTTGGTTAATGGACTAACTTTGCAAACGCTTGTTTGGTTAATGGATTAACGTTGAAACTTGCTAACGGAAAAGATAACTGGCGTTAACGATAGGGACCTACGGCGTGCGTTTTAAACTATTGAGGGACTAAAAAAGCAAAAAAAAAAAAAAATAGGGACTCAGAGTGAAAATGACCCCAAACCACAGGGACGAACGGTGTAATTTACTCTAAAACAAATAAGGCGTTTGAAATGGAAAAAAACAAAAAAACAAAAAAAAAAAAAACAAAAAAGAGAAAAAGAATACGTAACGCAATAAAAAACATTCATGGCCACATATCTTCAAAACTTAACTATTAAACCACCACCATATATCTTCATCTCCAATCTCACAAACCACCGTACAACCGTCACCATGGCGTCACTCATCACTGAAAACAACCACTACGACCGTGAAACCGAACTCAAACAATTCGACTCATCAAAACTCGGTGTCAAAGGACTCCTAGACACAGGCTTAAAAACCATCCCACGTATCTTCCATCAACCACCAGAAAATCTACCATGCAAACCAACCAACCTTAAAAAAAACATGCAAACTGTCCCTGTCATCGACATGTCTCAAGACAGGTCCGAGGTTGTTGAGCAAGTTAGAAAGCTGTCGTCAACTCTTGGCTTTTTTCAGATAGTGAATCATGGAGTTGATGTGAAGATGATCGAGAATGTTGTTAATGATGTTAAGAATTTTTTTGAGATGGATGATGAATATAAAATGAGGTTTTATAGTAGGGAGATTGGAAAAGGTGCTGCTTATTCTACTAACTTTGATTTGTTTCATTCTAAAGCTGCTAGTTGGAGAGATACTCTTCAGGTTTGTCTTTTATTTATATACGCCACAAATCTATCTCACATTTCCTAAGATGAAATTTAACCGGTTTTATATTATAAGTTAATTGATAGAAATGAGGGATTTGGTTTTGTGATATTTAAGGGGGGTGTGCAGATAACCTAGGGGTGTTCATGGATCGGGTAATATCCGCAAAAACCGAAACCGAACCGAACCGAATTCTTAACCGAACCAAATTGGTAAAAACCGAACCGAACCGAACATTTTAATCGGTTTATGGTTCGGTTATGGGTTTAGCATATTGATAACCGAACCGAAAACCGAATTATAATTAATATTTAATATTTTTTATATATTAATTAAAAAAATATAACTTGACTAACCCTAGGTCCTATGATGTTAGGGTATTTTGTGTTCAATAGATGTTAAAACTTGTCTAGGTATGTCGTTTTGCATATATTTTGGCATACCGTCATGGGGTCATGTGCTATGATTAGTTATTTCTTAGGAAAGTTTATGTATCTGGATGATGTATGTTCTATTCTCTAGGTTTAATCATTTGACATACATATCAATATTTGTATGCAAGACTGTTATGGTTCAATATTAGAGCAAATATAAATGTTGTTCAATATTCAAGTACAAAATTTCGGTTTTCGGTTTTGACCCATAACCGAACCGAACTTCGGTTCGGTTCGGTCACAAATATTTTCGGTTCGGTTCGGTTTTCGGTTATGACTCAAAATTTTTTTTTAACCGAACAACCCGAACCGAATAAACCAATTAACCGAGAACCGAACCGATGAACACCCCTAAGATAACCACACCTTTATCAGCTTATAAGTTTATGGACTTTAATAAGTTCATAGGGTCCACAAGATAAGCTAATCCAAACACCCTTTAATTAGTCGATGAGCTCTCTTTTATCATCTTATGAGCTTATGGACTTTTAACGTCAAGTTGATAAGCTGAAACAAGTCTGGTTATTGGGTATTTGGGTTTTCCAAATTCCAATATGCCTATGAGCCCAGAAAATAATTAATCCAAACACCCCCGAAACACGTGTTTTATAAATTAGGGAATGTTTGGGTTTGGGATATGTAGTGCAAAACTTATTTTGAACTTTTGATTAATAAAATTACCCAAATACCTTATGATTTAATTATGTATTTGAGTTTTATTTGTGTGTACTTTTATGTTATACGACACTTTTGAGATAAAGGTACCTTCAGTTTTACAAATAAGTCTATACATATAAACTCTTAGTATCCGTGTCACAATTCACAACCCCTAAGCTATATTCAGACTATGTTTGGCGCGGAGCTTTTTGAAGCTTTTTGGGGCGATGAGCGGTGAGCAATGAGCTTTTTGATTTTTAGTGTTCGTTTGGCAAAAGAGCGGTGAGCTTTGCTATTTTTTAGGAAAGCTCATTTTTCCAATGCTTCTTTAAGAAGCAGTGAGCGGTGAGCTGTGGCTACTGCTCACAGCTCACAACTCACTCCTACTGCTTACTGCTACTTTTACCAAACACACCCTCAAGCTCGGACTACTTTTGTCAAACAGACTATTATCTCATTTTACCTGTCATAAATTGTGAACACGCAACATTATATGATAAACTATCTACTGTAGCCGTTTTGGTATAGTTGATTATTGCTTTTGATCATCACTTATAAAACACATTGCCAAACACCTATATATTCACACCATTAACATTCTTGCTTTGCATTGTTTGTTTTTTTTCAAACTTATACAAACTTGTCAACACATAATGAAAAGTTATGTACGACTAATGGAGTTGTAAGAATGTTGGAAGATTGTGTGGTTTTAAGGAATATGAAGGGTTTAACTGTTTAAGATAAGTTGTGTGTATCACTAGAAAAAGTAACATATTTATTTTATAAAAATTCATTGTTTTGAGAAAAGTTGTTCTGTTATGTGTTTGCAAAAAGGAAGACTTGGTTATGACGAACTATAAAGCACAAAGTTTTGTTTAATGGTTTGAACATTAATATGTAAAGCACAGATCGCATGAATAAAGTATTCTATATATATATATTTTTTAATGGTTTGAACATTCGATTAATATTGGAGACAGTGGGATAGAGTTATACGCTGCACTTTTCATTAATTTGCTTTTAGGATTAACATGTAGACTGAACCTTATTAGTTATGTGCTTCCCCCCAAGAGTTGTGCTATTAGCCAAATCAAATTCTTCTAGTACTTAGTGGTGACAATTTTTACTCGTTTCAATCTGGCTGGATCGAATTAGGTTGTGTTTTATCTCATATGGGTCAAAAGAGTAATCAGCAAAAAGGGAAATTGTCAAACAGGGCTGTCCAAAACCTCCTAGCACTTGGTGGTAACAAAGATTAATACTTATGTGTTTGGTGATAACATGTTTGTGGGAGAACCCAACCCAAGGTGACCCGTTAGACCCAACCAAAAATCGACCTGTATCAAGGAAATTCAACCCGAACCCGTTACACAGACAACCTGTCCGGTGATCATATAGTACCTAATAGTTAGATCAACTGACTTCGCATGGGTATTTTATACAATTTGCTCTTACTGAATATAAAGGCAGAGTCAGTTGCAATTTACATAATTGAACCCTCTAGGCAATAATCTTGTAATGCATTAGATGCCTAAAAGTAATGCCATATTGTGGGGTTTTAAATCGTGCTCCAGACCCAACATTCAGAACCGGATATTTATGGCTGTGCAGGTGAGGATGTCACCCATCGAGCCAGATTGGGAGGCGGTGCCGGAGATGTGTAGGCAGGCACTGAAGGATTGGGACAAGGCGGTGGCGAGTTTAGGAGAAGAGTTGATGTCGATTTTATGTGAAGGATTGGGAGTAAAAAGTAACAAGTTGAAGGAGTTGACGTGTTTGGAAGGGAGAGTAAGTGCATCCCATTACTACCCTCAGTGTCCACAGCCAGAGCTCACATTGGGGCTAACTCCACACACCGATCCAGGGGTGTTAACCATCCTGGTGCAAAATGAGGTTGGAGGATTATTGCATGTCAAATGTGGTGAAGACTGGGCTGCTGTCGAGGCAGTTCCTGGTGCCATTGTTATCAACATAGGTGATCTGCTTCAGGTACTCCTATGTTTTCTATCTTTGTTTTTGTATTTTTAATGTTATTTATTAAAGGTGGCAATCTTAATGTACCCATTTATGGATGTGTCGATCCGCGTTATGCTTATCTTTAAAAGCTCCACTTAAGTGCAACATATAAAATAGTAAATTAGATAGGGATAATCGTAAAAAGATGTATCCAACTTGACACATGTTTGTTTGTTTGTTATATACTGAACAAATTTTTTTCTTCTATTTAATATAAGAAAATTTGATTCTTTGTATTGTGTGTATCGGCACAGGTAACTTTACCAGTAAGGATACACACAATGACACAATATAACAAATTAAAAGTTTATACAGTTAATAGGTAAAAATATAGTTTGATGCAGACCAAAGGAATAAGAGTCAAGTTGAATACATTTTCAGGCCATTATCTCAATTATATATAGCAAATGGCTCGAGAAGCTCGACACTAAATTGAATGGAGTTCTTGTAAGCCCGAGTTTGTCTAAGTTTTAAAATTTTTGTACTCGAGCTCAAACTCGATAAAACTTGAGTGGACAAGTTCAAGTCGATTCGAGCCTGAATAACTGGATAAATGCCCGACTCTTATCAAACCCTGGCCAAATGTGGCGAAAGTCGCCCAAAGTGTATTTATAATGAACAAATCCATCTATACAGTTCTATTTAGAAAATTAGCATATTAAGGAATAAATGTAATCATTTATGACAAGCTATATTGATTTACGAAATTCTTCTAAAATGTCTTTGAGATCAGCCCACGCGACCCTTACTAACTCTTGACCGTAACATGTACCAGCTACCCAACTTGCCCGATTTTGCCACCTTTGCTATTTACGATTCTCTCATGGGAATCATTATTATTAGTCAAAATAATATTTTTATATTAGTATATCCAATTTCGCAGATGATGTCAAACGGTGAATACAAAAGTGTGGAGCATAGAGTATTGGCAAACCCTGAAGAAGTTGCACGTGTCTCAGTTGCTGTATTTCTCAATCCAAGCATACGTGAGCAACTATACGGACCATTCCCAGAGCTGATATCTGCTGAGAGACCCGCGGTTTACAAGGAGTTTACATATTCTGACTACATGAAAAGGTTTTTCACTAAAGAGCTTGACGGAAAAACATTAACCAATTTCTACAGAATTGATAACACAGAGGGATGATGTATTGTTCCATTGAATGTAAAAGATGAAGTATATATGAAATTGCATAGAATATAAGACAGTGATACAATCTTTACATGAATTAAGCTGTTACTTTTGATATGAAGAACTGGATAACCTAATGGGTCATCTTGGTCTCTCATCTCCAACAATTACCAACCATTTCTGTTCCATTGCGCTAACTGAGTTGTACCAAAGTGAGTACAACGTTCATGATGCAACTACGCGCCAATGACTATGGAATATGATTACAAGAAATGATTGACATGTCTGAAAATATGTTTATTTCGTTTAAATTTGACACATTCCATAAAAGATTATATAAGTAGTGATCAGCTTGCTCGATATGATTATAGAAAATATATAATCACAACAACGATTTATATGACTTTTTTATGCGAGACGGATAAATTATTTAAACGTGATCTAAGGAAAAATATTCTTAATCATAACCATCAATCCATCAGTTAGCATTCATTGTATTACTAGTTATAACTCTCGTGTACGCACGGGGTTTACACATGAATCAAATTTATTTTAAAATTTAGTTTAGTTTACGGCATATAAGAATTTAACAGTTTTAATATTTTGTAACTGTGATATTACACGCACGAGGTTCTACAAATCTTTTATATAATAAAACAAAACCCCTAATGGGGACTTTTACATTTCAAAAAAATCAAATCATACCTTATTAAGTAATAATCAAATTATTATTATTATTATTTTCTTAAATATTAAATAAGAAAAGCCTAAATACTTCTAAATTTATCCATATTCTACAAAAAAAAAAGAATGTGATTTGTAATCATTCAATAAAAACTTACAAAAATATATGTGTCAAAATATAAAAAATTAAAACATGAAAACGCTGGAGCAAGTTTTTCAAAGATTTGGGCTGAAACTTAAAATCCAGTATCATTCCTACTAAATATTTGAAGTCCCAACATTCCCAAATTCCTCCTCCATCAATCAAACTCGATCTCTTATCATTCATTCACGCACAATCATTGACGCAAGAACATCTCCTCCAAATCTAATTAATATTAAAACCCACTACATTCGTAAATAACCCTAATTCAATACCTCAATCAAAGTACAATGATTTTGAAGGTCCTGTTATAATAATTAAAACCCGAAATTAAAAATAATAATTTATTTAAATGATTAGAAAAAACCCTGCGCGTGCGCGGGCATTATATCTATGATAATTACTAGTATATTTTAACTAAATTTGTTTGGTGTGTACTTATAAGTCATAGTTTCATTTTTATACTTATAATCTCGTTCATCTACAGATTTTTGTTATTATAATTAAATTATTTATCATTATCCATATTCTAGTTTTTTACGGCCTAGTAAAATGAGAGTGTCATCATAAATTAGGAGACACAATCTTTTTTGTTAACGTTTTTTTGTATGTCCCAGTTCGACTATGTTTTTTATGAGCGATCAGAAGATTGCAATGTGTAGAGATTAAACTTAAGTTTCTATCAATAAATGTTGTTAATTTAACATCTTTATATTGTTTTACATATTGCTTATATAAATGTAACATGGGAAAGTTTGTATCACTCTAGTTATCTTGCGAATACCTTAACTCATGAGCTTATAAAAAAATAGGTCTATGTTCTAACTTATGTGACCTCATGAAATATGATATGAGGATGATCCACCATAATGCGAGATTTCTTCCTATCTTTAACTTAGAGAGTTGCATTCGGTTGTCATACGATGAGAACTACTAAATACAGTTTTCTTTTCAAACCGCAATTTGTTGTCGAATGTGTAGATGCGAATTTCTTTTCAAACCACATTTGAGTGTACACATTAACTTCAAGTCTTTAGCTTAATTAAACCACAATTTCTGTTGATGCCTCTATTTCTCCATTTATAGAAACTATCTTCAACAATGTTTTCTTTCAAACATTTATTTCTATTAATGTGCTACAAAAACCTATATATTTCAGAAACGATTAACCCAACTTAATTTATAACTATACGTTACTTTAGCTTATATAGATTGTTATCTTTATGTAATTAACCCCTTGAAATGATAATTTATTTGTTTGAAGAGGTATAAAGTGTTTCTTAATATTAATAAAAGTACTTAATAAAGAAAACTTCTCTACAATTATAAAGAAGTTTTAAAAAAAACTAAAAAAGAAGAACAAGAAAGATCATTTGTGTGCATAATATCTTCTTCACAACTTCAGATTGATAGAAAAAATTTCTACAATTACAGAGAAGTTTTAAACAAAAAAAGAAGAACAAGAAAAAAAAATACATTTGTGTATCAAAACTTCGAATTGATAGGAAAAGTTGCTTTAGAGCCAACATTGATGATTTGGAGATGCCCTTGCGAAAGAAAAATAAATAAATAAATAAAGAGCTCTGCTACACGCTCTTACTTTTGCATCCTACAAATCTGTTGGAATATATGAATAATAAAACTATAAACATATATCAAAGCACATCAAAACATATAGCAGCGGAAACACAATATCTATATACATGTAATTAATTAACTAAATTAAAAGTAATGCGTACCTTTTGGTTTCTAGCCAAACAGGAAACCAAGTATCCAAGAACAAGATAAACCCTAGGTAAGGGTTAATATGGATCGACTAATACACCTAGTCGAATGGGGAAAAACTTCAAGCTAAAGCAAGCTTGATCTTCGTTCATGTACACACGTATTACTAGCGTCTCAATGTGAAAAGCTAGGTTCTAAATTCACAAACAAAACTGTTGTTCCCTTAACACGCTTAGAGTTAACTAGAAAGTTAATCTATTCGTGTTTATGACTAATACAATGTTATGATTAATTCTAACAGATTAATGAAACGTAAAAGTAAAAAACACATAAGTATTTTTCAACGTTTAAATTCTTATTAGAAATGAATCAAAGAATCTATTACCCAAGTGTTTTGCGGTCCTGACTGTGATTTGTCAGTACCTTCATTGGGATGTGATTGGGTGTGGGTCCCCTTCTTAGTTGAGTAGTGCTGCCCAACCGAGGATATAGGACCCTTTTCTCCCTCAGGCTCTGATTGTGATTTATTAGTGCCTTCATTGGGATGTGAATGGGTTGAGGTTCCTGACTCCAATGACTTGTTTATGTCAGTGGAATCATGAGGAAGAGGGGGTTTTCCCGAGGACACTGAGGATGATTGCTCAGTGGCCTCCGTTGGCCTTTGTTTTGTGGTCAGGGGGGTCTCTGTAGTGGGTGTCTCAGAGGTCTGGGCCACATTCAACCCTTTTTTAAGGTTGAGTTGGTTCTGGGCATCAGTTTCAGTGGCGAGTAGTTTGGGTGTAACCACCTTACTGGACTGACCCTTCTTTGTCTTCTTCACCTTCTTTGTAGGTGAAGGTACTGGAGAAACAGCGTTCTCCCCCTGAATAACCTCTTGCATGTAGTTAGTCAGGGCAATGGGTTGTACCTCAGTGATGCCACTAGTGAAATTGGTCTTATGTAAGACGTCAGGTTTCATACCTACCACGTCAGGTGGTATGTGCTTAAACACATACCTTTATTTGACCAAAACCGGACCCAAATAGACCAAAAACTAACCAATTATGCCAAATATATTGTGTTTTTGTGTTTTTACATATGCAGGCACGGATATCGAAAAAGGACAAATATCAAGATAAAAAGACAAAACGAGCACGAGATTTGGAAAAGTGTCGAAAGCCGGAGCCGAGGAAGCATATGATCAAGTCTCGAGCCTAATATCTCAGAATAGCCCTTGGATTATTTCATCTTGACAAAATTGATCCCTGGAAGAAAATTGCAATTTTGGCAGCATTAGTCCCTGAATTTACAAAGTTTACAACAATAGCCCTTAAACTAAATCCTTAAACTTATCCTATTACTACACCAATCGGATCCAGTTTAAATTTAACCCAATCCCATCCATGTCCACTACCCAACCCCAGCCCACTATCCCTTATTACCATAAACCCATGAACCGACCCCAATCCTATAACCCGAAGTCAACCCACTAAACCCGGTCAAATACCAATAAACAATAAAAAAAATCCATCCCGCCTTTTTCATTCACCTCCAAAAGTTACCCAGCAAGAACCCTAGTTTACCTGTACGAAATTACAGCAATTTAGGGTACTATTGTCCTTGCATGCATTTCTAGGAGCTTCCTGACATGTCAGTGAAATGGAGGATTCCTATTGGTTGATGGGACGTGTACATATTAATCCAAGGGCTGAGAATGATTGTGTGACGTTCAAGAGATGATACGGATTCAAAGAAGCACAAATCACACGGATCGATGACTTGGCAGCCCTAGAATCTTCCCCAATCTCCTATAAATAGAGAGCTCTCCTCATGAGCAATGGTTGTCCAATTTTTATGCTTTAGAAAATTGTTACCACTTTATTTTCTTGTCAAATTTACTGCTTTTCTTAGTGTAATCATTTACATTTCAGCTGTAATTTCAATTTCAGTTTTGTAATCTCAGTTTTATTAATACAATTTACCTTTTCAATTTAAATTTCCGCGTTCAATTTTCCATTTAAAGCATTTACTCAGTTGAAAATCTGTTTTTAAGCTCTTGTCACTGTTCCACAAGCTCATATAAGCTGTTTAGCTTATTGTGAGTGATAGCATAGGTCAAAACTGATTTAATCACAAAAAGCCCAAAAGTCAATTGAAAAGTCAACTCTGGGGTCAAATAAGCTGTGGAGTTGATAAGCTGGATTGATAAGCTGATTTTGGTAATTTCTGGCTTATTGGATAAGCCTGGGTTAAGATAAGTACTGAGTTCATCCATTTTCAGCATATAATACTTGTGAGTTTCAAATCCATTTTTTTAGCTTATTTTCTGCTTAGCTTATATTACTGCTTATTTGTCAATTATCTCTGCTTTTTAGATTATCAATAGCTTATATGATCATAGTGTAGAATTAATTATGGCTTAGATTGTAGGACTCTAGTGTAAATTTGCAAAATTAGATTTATAAAGTGGTGTTTGGAATAGTGACTGTTAGGGGTATACTAGTTCTGTTACTGTAGCTTTGCCCATTTAGATACTTTAATATTGCTTATAATAGGAGAATTTAGCTGCTTATAGGATGTTATAAGTTGTTTTGAAGATTTGTGGAGTTTCTAGTTTGAAAGTGATAGGATAGAAAGTAAAGCTGCCCCTATAAGCTCTTACCAGCTAGGCTTGATATTTGTTGTAATTTTTGGTTTAGATTGATGCAACTTAGTGTTCTAAGTGAGATTGCAAAAGATTTGTAGTGATTCAATTGGTTTTGCAAAGTTTAGAAGTCATTTCCCTATACTGCTGCTACAGCAAGCTATTTGCAGACCTGCATATAAGCAGTTGATCCCAGCACTTTGCTTGTACCCTAATTGCTTATTCTCGTATGAACTTTTGTTTGAATTTTGGGTTTGATTATAGTCAGTAGTTTCAGCTTCTAGATTCTGGTCTTTATCTTCACTTGGTGGCTTGTTAAGAGCTTAAACTTAGTCTGCAAACTAGCAATTCAAACTGCTCAGTCTGCAAAACCATTTTAAGTTCCTATGGTCATCTGTTTTTGTGCTTATTTTAGGTAGCAATAGTGGATAGAATTTGGGCCTTTTGGAATTTAAAGTAGTCTGTGATATGAACTTTGAGACTCTACTGTTGGATTTCCAAAATTAGCTTCTGCTTAGCTTATATATCAGCTGCAAAGTGGCTTTTTGTTCATTAGATTTGCCTTAACATTGCAACTGTCCAATTGCTTTTCTGCTTATTTCATAGTGCTTATTTGTGATCTTTCAGTTGTTTTAAGCTTTATCTAGTGTGCTTGTCTGATTTTGAGCATTAGATTATTTTTGGGACTGTTTTAGCTTATCTTTGGCTTTTTCCAAATCTGCTTATTTAGCCATACTGCTTATTTAGGTTTAGATAAGCTCTGTTTTTATTTTTCCTAGCTTTTAAATATAATTTTAGATTTATCTGCAAATTTTCACATTTTTCCAAATTAGTTTACTATTTTTTAATTGATTTAATTAGTTTCTTTAGATTTTAATTATTTTACATTTTTAGGACTTAAAATTTAGAAAATCACTTTTTAATTACGTTTTTAAAATTCGTCGCGTTCGTTTTAAATTCAATTTTTGTTTTTTTAGGATTATATGCTTAGTATACTTGTATCCTTAGCTTAATTAGTTGTTTCCTTTAAATATTTCATTGTTCGTAGTGTAAAATCACTAATCATCACTCTTTTTACACCATTCACTTCACTTATTCAACACCGTTACGAAAACTCGAATTCAACCTTCGTTGGGACTACGACCCGGGGAAATACATTTGTTGTATTTTCTTTGGAAAATAATTATACTCAAAAATACGAATCATCAGGCCTCACATAGTCAGAACCAAGAAGGTCCTGAAGCACACAGGAAATAAACCTAGGATAAGACAAGTGTTTTTGCCTAGATTTTCCTGAGAGCTTAGCAACAAGGTCACGGAAGATAATACCTCCGATATCAATTTTTCTACCCTCCAAGAGACTGAACAACATCAATTTTTGTGATGAGTCCAATTGCTCGGTGGAGGATTTATTCCCCCCAAGGACCTGAATGACGAATGTCATCAGGATCCTCCACACTGGGTGGAACCAGGTTTTGACGATTGGAGCCTTTTCTAATAAGGCTCTAGTAGACTCCTTAGGACGTTTAGGGTCATGAGGTCCTAAGAATATCAACTCTCCTTTGACCTCTTGGTCAGTAGGATTGGGCTCAAAAGCCTCAGCAAAATCAAGAACAGTGGCCTTGATGAAGTCATTGTAACCCAGGGAGAGGGTCCTTCTCCCATTCATCACTGTGAAAGTGATGATGGATTCTTTGGTGTCTTTTGGGCTAGTAGCCACAGCAGTACACCAGAATTCCCTCAAGTAGTCATGGTAGATGACTGAGGGGGTTTTGGTTAATGCTTTTGCAAGAAAACAGTTTTGAAGATATTTCATCACATTCTTGTAAGCATGGAACTTTTTTTGGATAGGAAAAGTTTCCCACCACATTGTTCTTTGTGAGGTCTACGCCCTCTAATATGAAATCCACATTAGGGGCGTATGTGATAGCATTAGAAGAAGCCATTTGTATTGGTAGGTCTGGGTTAACAAATGATTCTGGGTTTCTAAAGCCTAAGAACACACACACTATTATTCTTGAGAGAAAAAAAATGGGCAGAATTTGCTTAAGATTTCTAATAGACGTGTGTGTTGTTATTTTGGTTGGGGTATTTATAGGGAAGTGAAGTGGAGGGTATTTTAGGCATTAAGCGGATTTTATTTATTCAAAAAGAATTTTTGGAAACTGTTTTGAATAAAATGTTTTGGGATCCGCATTTAATGCCAACACTCCACTTTCCCTGGTTTGGCGCAACAGTCAAGGTGAACAGTTGAGCAGTTCTGCAAAAGTGTAATTTGCAGAGATGAGTCATCACATATCTGTAATGTGATTGGAGAGGCATTTAATGCCAAGTGGGAATGTGGTGGCCCAGAGGTGGAAGCCAGAAAGGCAAAAGAACAAATATTCTTATATTAAATAAGAATTCAGTTACCAACCTCGGACATTTACTAACTAGATACTTAGAGCATTTAAGTTAGTATTTAATGTCCCTTGAGGACCCTGAATGACTTTTCATTCAGTGAACTTGATTGTCAGGACTTGGATTTAGTCACTGATGGTTCTAGTGTTCAGGAATTTGGGTCTAATTCCTGAGGTTCAAGGGTTCAGGAACTTGGGTTTAGTTCCTGAGGACCAAGAATTCAGGAACTTGGGTTTAATTCCTGAGGATTAAGGGTTCAGGAACTTGGGTTTAGTTCCTGAAGTTCAGTGACCTTTCTCACTGAAGAACAGATTGAGTCAGGGATTTGGGTTTATCAGAATTTACACATATTTGGATGGAGTCAATCAGTGGACTGATTCTCAATATCCAACATTCCTAGTTCAGCTTTCAGTCTGGTGAAAGTTGGTTCATCCAATGGCTTAGTGAATATATCAGCTAGTTGATATTCAGTAGGAATGAAGTGTAATTCAATGTCACCATTCATGACATGGTCCCTGATGAAGTGATATCTAATATCAATGTGTTTTGTTCTCTGATGAAGAATTGGGTTCTTTGAGATGGCAATTGCACTTGTGTTATCACAAAAGATGGGAACCATCTTGTACTGAATTCCATAGTCACTGAGTTGACTTTTCATCTAGAGTACATTTGCAGAACAACTTGCTGCTGCAACATATTCAGCTTCAGCTGAGGACATAGCAACTGATTGTTGCTTCTTAGCACTCCAACAAACTAGTTTTCCACCAAGAATTTGGCAAGAGCCTGAGGTGCTTTTTCTGTCCATGTTGCATCCAGCATAGTCAGAATCTGAGTATCCTTTAAGATCAAGGCCTGAACATTTTGGATAATATAATTCAAGGTTTGGAGTACCTTTCAGGTACCTGAATATCCTTTTTACAGCTGTGAGGTGAGATTCTCTTGGGTCAGATTGATATCTGGCACACAAACAGACTGAGAATTGGATGTCAGGCCTTGATGCAAGTAGATACATCAGTGATCCTATCATTCCTCTGAAAAGAGTTTGATTCACTGGTTTTCCAGTAAGGTCAGGACCAATGTTGTTTGGTGGAACCATAGGAGTTTTGACTGAGGCACAGTCACTGAGCTCATACTTCTTCAATAGGCTTCTGATATACTTCTCTTGATTGATAGAGGTACCTTTATCAGTCTGCTTGATTTGTAGACCAAGGAAGTAAGTCAGTTCTCCCATCATGCTCATTTCAAATTTCTTTGCCATTAGTTTTTCAAACTGTTTGCAAAGTTTATAATTTGTTGAGCCAAAGATGATGTCATCAACATACACTTGTACAAGTATGACATCATTATTTGTCTTGTAGATAAACAATGTGTTGTTTATCTTGCCTCTGAAAAATTTGTTTTGGACCAGGAAGGCTGAAAGAGTCTCATACCATGCCCTGGGAGCTTGTTTCAGTCCATAAAGGGCTTTGTTAAGCTTGCATACATGGTCAGGAAACTCATGGCTTTCAAATCCAGGAGGTTGCTGAACATAAACTTCTTTTTTCAGTGAGCCATTTAAGAATGCACTTTTAACATCCATTTGGTACACCTTGAAGTTCATGTATGTAGCAAAAGCAAGGAAGATCCTGATGGCTTCCATCCTTGCTACTGGTGCAAATGTTTCTTCATAGTCAATGCCTTCTTGTTGATTATAGCCTTTGGCTACAAGTCTGGCTTTGTTTTTAATGACTATGCCATTTTCATCAGATTTGTTTTTAAATACCTATTTCATGCCAATGACTGAAACATCTTCAGGACATTTGACCAAGGTCATTACCTTGTTTCTGTCAAATTGTTCCAGTTCATCATTCATGGCTTGAACCCAACTTGGATGTTTTAGTGCTTCCTTAACATTTTTGGGGTTCAATTGTGGAAATGAAGTCCACAAATAGGCATTCATTGGCTGAGGCTGCTCTCAGTTTAGTAGCCATGCTTCTTGTGAGCATGCCTACAGTAGGCTCACCAATTATATTGACAAGTTCTATATCCTGAGACCTAGTCCAACTGTCATGAGGTCTTGGAAACTGATTAGAACTTGTAGAGGCCTGATGGGTAGGATCAGGATCAGACACATGATGTTCTTCAACATCATGAGTGTCTGAGTGGGTTGACTCATCACTGTGATTGTTTAGAACCTGAGTACTTTGTACTGACTGAATGAATTCATCAGTATTTTGTGCTTCAATAAACTCAGTGATGGTTGGGTAAGGAAGGTTGTGGGGAATGATGTAATAGGAGATGTCAGCATTTGCATGGTACTGAGTGGAAGGACCATTATCAGCATGATGTTCATCAGGAGGGTATCTTGATGATTCATCAATACCTATCTCTTCCACTGAGTTGTTAGAGACACTGATTGCATCAGTGCTCTCATAAAAGGTAACATGAAATGTTTCGTCAGCATGCTGTCTCCTAGTGTTGAACACCCTGAAGGCCTTTGAGATAAGGGAGTATCCTAGGAAGTATCCATCATCAGCTTTGGCATCAAATTTTCCTAAGTGATCCTTGTTATTATGAATAAACACAGGACACCCAAAGACATGAAAGTAGCTGATGTCAGGGATTCTTCCCTTGAATAACTCATAAGGAGTTTTGCTATGTCTCTTGACAATGATGGATCTGTTTTGTGTGTAACAGGTAGTCTTTACTGCTTCAGTCCAAAAGTGTTTGGAAAGGACTGATCCATTTAGCATTGTCCTAGCTACTTCAATGAGTGTTCTATTTTTCCTTTCAGCTACCCCATTTTGTTCAGGTGTGTAGGGTGAGCAATTTTTTTGTGAAATGCCTTTCTCATCACAGAAACATTCAAGTTCATAATTTTTGAACTTTGTTCCATTGTTAGTTCTAATATGTTTGACTTTGATGTCATTCTGATTTTCAATGTTCCTGACAAAGGACATAATAGTTTCAGCTGCCTGACTCTTTTTGATCAGGAAGTATACCCAATTGTATCTTGAGTATTCATCCACAATGACCAGAGTATACTTCTCATGGTTAATGGATCTATGACTAATTGGTCCAAATAGATCCATATGGAGAAGATGAAGGCAGTTCCTGATGGAAAAGTTGGTTTTGGTTTTAAAGGATGCTTTGTGATGTTTACCTTTTTCACAAGCTGAGCATGGTTTATCCTTTGAAAACACAAGAGATGGTAAGCCAAGGACCTTGTTTTGTTTTACAAGGTTGTTTATGTTTTTGAAGTTTAGGTGGGAGAGTCTCTTATGCCAAAGCCATTTGAGAGTATCAGTGGCCTTGGTAAAGAGACAAGTTCCATTCTGAGTCAGACTGGACATGTCTAACACATAAACATCATGTCTTCTTGGTGCAATAAGGACAACTTCCTTATTAGCATTGAAGATGATTCCTTGTTTATCATCAAACTGAACTATGTATTTCGCATCACATAGTTGACTGACACTTATCAAATTGTATTTTAGACCATTTACATAAGCTATCCTAGTAAAGACTATACCATTGCAGTTTACTAAACCATAACCTTCAGTGAGACATGATGAGTTATCAGCAAATATCACTTTGGGTCCTGATTCATCCACATACTTGTGCAGATACTCCTTCACACCAGTCATGCTCCTTGAACATCCACTATCAAGATGCCAAACAGGATCCCTGGCATGTTTCTGCACAAATGGTGAACTGGGTCAGTTCTTTCTAGGACTCCACTTCTTGGAGGGCTTAGCTTTGAGGGTCTTATTAACATTTTCAAGTGATTTATGGTCAGTGGTGGAGTGGACTGAGCTACCACATATTATGCATTTGATTGCTAATGTAGACTCAGTGGACTAAGAGGCTGACTTTGTCATACCTCTACTGGCCTGAATGGCCTTACCACGTCCTGAGGTGTTATGAGTTGAACTTCCACTATTTTCACAACAATTGTCAATTTGACAATCCTTAGGATGGTGGTCATTGAACCCATAGTATGGGCAAGGTGCAAAAGGCTTTGTCTTTTGTTTCTGTTTCTGTTTAGAATCAGAAGGATAGTTTAAAGACTGAGCTTTAAGACTTGCCATGTTTGATGTGACTGAATGTGTTTTGTGATCAGAGGTCCTGTGATCATCCTTTTTGCAAACCATACAATAAAGGATTCTATAGCAATCGTCAGTGACATGATTGGTATAGTTACACAGTTCACATCTTTTAAGGGGTTTTGAGGGTTTGGGTTTGGTCTTTGAGGAAGTTGGTTTTTGTTCCTTCTTGGATTGAGAAGATTTCTCTGAAGATGCAATCTTCTCACCAAGCTTCCTGACCATTTCAGCCAATTGATCAAATTTTGAGTCAGAGCTTTGGGTTGTTACTTCAGAAGGGACTGAAGTTGATGAGTCATCAATATTTACTGAGACTTCAAGGGCTGGTCTCTCCAGGATGGTTGTTCCCATTCCTGATCTCTCCTTTGGAGAGTGTGGTGAGAAGACCATTGGTGGGAGGCCTGAGTTTGGTGCAGCACCCTAAAGGGTATTCAGTGGAGGAAGTGGTGGATATGATTCTGATTTAGTCTCATTCACTGACTCAGTATTACTGAGTTGTTTAGTGAGTTCAAGCTTACTGAGTTGTTCAGTAAGTCCAAGCATATTTTTCAAAGCCTGACTTTCAGGAAGCAAGATCTTTCCAGTCTCAAAGTTTGGTAACTTACTGACTGGGTTGTCCCTGACAATCCAGTCATTTGACTTGGGAAGCATTTCTTGCTCAAATGATATGCCAGCTGGAACAAAGGTCAGTTCACTGGGACTTACATAGGGGTTAACCATGTGATGGTCAATTCCTATTGTTTTCCAAGGGATTAAACCCACAGTATCAAAGACCTTGGGGTTCTTTTTGGTCCAGCCTTGGATGACAACTTTTTCTTTGTTAAGTTCAGTATGTAGGGCTTGGTTTTGTTTCAAAATTTCAGTGTTCTGAATTTGTAGAGTTATTGTTTCTAATTTGGCTTGCTTTAATACAAGCAATTCATCTCTACATTTATTCAATTCTGACACTATGTTGTTATATTTTGAACACATGTTAAGCCTTTGTTCCTCAACAAATTTAAGATCTACACAAATATAATTCATGTAAGACTGCCAATCAGAATCATCATCCATAGAAAGTAAAGTGTTTACCTTCTTCATGGTGATGCTTACCCACTCTCCATTCCTTGCATGGCTTTTCCCAATAGCCACCTGATCACCTTCAGAGAGTGCCATCAGTGCACTCACTATAATTTCCTCATCTAAGGAGACCTCTTCATCATCCCAATCATAAGCTTCAGCTACTAAACCTTATTCTTTGCCTGAACAGGTTTGGGTGTTTGAGCAGCCTGAGACATAGAGGGATTAGTTTCAAGAATTGCAAGTTTAGCCTTGGCTTTCCTATATTTTGCTTCAAAGTCTTTTTGACCCTTGTTTTGAAATTGTTGGGTCGACTGAAACATTCTAGGTTGAAACTTGTTAGTTCCTGAGGAACTATTTCCTGAAAATTTGTAAGAAGGTTCTGAGGTAGTTTTAGAATAGCAGTCCCTAGCAAAATGACCCTTTTTACCACAGTTAAAACATTCAGTGGTTTCATTTGCTTTTCCTTTAGAAAAGTTGGACTGGTTTCTTTTGATGAAACGTTTTGAACTAGCAAGGAGTGCCCTCTCTTGGAACTCCAAGTTTAAATCTTTTAGGTACTCATCACTAGTCCTTTCATCAATTTCATCCTCAGAATCTTCTTGGAAATCCTGCACAACACCATTAGTTTAGAAAGCAGTTGAAATGGGTGTGGAGGTTAAGGCCTTTTTGGACTCAAGAGCTTTTGAGTCAGGATATCTCCTTGAGATCAAGTTGTCCTCATAGACAAATTTCCCATAGATTTCAGAGAGCTCAAGGGTCTGAATGTGATTAGCATTCCTCAGGCCTTGTGAGAAGTTTAGCCACTTCTCAGGGAGACTGTTGACAAAGCCAACATTTGTCTCATGCTTAGATAATACTACACCATCATTTGATAGTTCGTTTATCAAAGTCTTGTATCTGGTATAAGTCTGAGAGAGACTTTCAGAGTCTTTTGCCCTGAAAGTATTATACTCAAGTTTCAGGTCCATGACCCTGTTTTCCTTGGTATCTGAGGGGCCCTCAAAGCTATTAACCAAGTCATCCCAAGTTTGCTTGGCTGTTAAACAGTTGATGACTGATTCCATTATATCGTCAGGAAGACAAGATATAAGGATGCTTTTAAGGTGCTGGTCTTGATTGACCACCCTCCTCTCATCAATGGTCCATTGTGCCTCAGGCTTGTTTAGCCCTGCAGCAGTCATAGGGACAAATGGGCCATCCCTGATACAGGTGATGTAGTAAGGTTCCATACCAGTCAAATAGCAAATCATACGTTTTTTCCATTTGCTAAATTTTCCAGCTTCTAGTCTGGGTACAACAGCAGAATAGCTGCCACCCTTTTTATCGACCAGCTGGGGTACATTAATATCAGCCATAGTAGGATCTTGATTTTAAAAACCTTGAGCACTCTTGGTTAGTTTTGAAAGATTTTATAAACCAGAGGCTCTGATACCACTTGTTGTTCCCTTAACACACTTAGAGTTAACTAGAAAGTTATTCTCTTCGTGTTTATGACTAATACAATGTTATGATTAATTCTAACAGATTAATGAAACATAAAAGTAAAAACACTTAAGTATTTTTCAACATTTAAATTCTTATTAGAAATGAATAAAAGAATCTATTACCCAAGTGTTTTGCGGAACAAACACTTGGGATTGAATATACAAGGTATGGTGGTGTCTCCTATCTAAACTCAAGCTTTGCTTTGAGTGGTAACAATATGCCTCACTAAGCTATCTCAGGGACTGGTTACTCTTTGTAGGAGAGAAGTTGCTTTGTAAAAGTCTAAGCTTTCAATGTACAAAACACACTCAACTTCTCTCCTTTTGAACCTATTTATACACAAGTATAAAAGAGTAAAAGTGATTAAAAAACTACAACTTGTTGAAGCAAGCGTGTCTGACAATTACAATAGTAATTGTCATTTCCAAGAACCAATGGGAATGGACTATAAAGTCTTTAGGAGTGGTTGGTCTGACACTCCACGACTTTTCGCCGTCTTAGGGAAAGTTTCTTCCTGACAAGATAAGATTTGATCTTATCTTAAACTTTTCCCAGATCTTCCCGCCTTTCTTTCAGGCGTTGAGTTCTTCAGTCTTCAATCACTTAATGTTGTTGAGGAGACTGGGGTTCAGTGAGTTCTTGTCCAACACTCACTGAACCATCATCTTCTTCTTTGGCTTAAGTCCTACTCAGGGAGTACCGCCTTCCTGAGTAGTGAATCCTTCTTTTTGAATTCGCCTTAAGCATCCTGAAGATGACTCATTGAGTGACTGTTCACTCAGTGACTTGAATTGTTCTCGGTTTAATTTACACTTAGTTAATTTGTGTCCAAATCTTGTTTTAAGTATTCTTGGGTACTGATGGACCCAACAAAAACCCTAACTTATATTGTAGCAAAATCGATTCTCCCAAGGTGTTTGGGAGAGGGGTACGATCGGCCACAAGAGGAGGGAGGAGAAGAAAGACTTAGGGTTTGCTTGGAACAAGATTAGGGAATTACAAATACAAGGGGTTTGTATTTATAGGCCTCTAAATCTTTTCCTCCAAGTTAGGGCAACCAAACCCATACCCCTTAGGGTAGGTCGGCCGATCATAGAGCCCAAGGGAGGGTTCTAGATCCTTCTTGGCATCTATTTCAATTCTAGTCCTTTTAGTTAATATTTAATGACCGTTAACCAAACTCCGTTAAATACTAACGACCGTTAAGTTTATTTGTGAAATGAATAATTAAATCATAACTTAAAATATATTAATTATTCAAACCATTGAGACTCATACGTAATGTGTGCAATCCCGAAGTCTCGTGTTCGAAACTGGTCATACGTATATTAAGTTATATCCACAACTTTAACAGCTCCCACTTGGATATGCATTAATATAGTAATGACATGGGTTAGTCTAGCTTAACACCCACAATGCCCCCAGATCGACCCTGAGAATGGTTTCCTGGAAAAAACCTTGTGATGATTAATCATCATACTTATCCTTTTGTTTCTAATACCGCGTTAATATGGATATGGATCTAAGTCATTCCATAATTAACTATTTAGTTTCTCGTTTATTAATAATTGATGAGTATTACCAAATCATCTGAACGTATTCCAGATAGCCTTTGGGCGTGCGCACGCAAACATCTTGTCAACCCTACGAGTGGCCAAGCAGTATTAAACTTCAAAACAAATTTGAAGGAACAAATCCTTTCTTGACTACGAGCATAACCCTTGGACTTCACATCACTTCCAAAAATAGCCCTTGTAACTACCAGTTACGGATATCGTTAGACTATCTTACAGAAAATGAGCTACATCCTCGGTAGTTACCTGGAATCTCAAGTATGAGGATAAATATTCATAATTTACTTAATGACAAGGATCCATAAAGTACAATCATGTGGTTGGGATCTGTCCTATATTCAATTTATCTAATATTGAATATCATGTGAATTTGACATGCCCACGCATCAATATACTAAGTATATTCCACCAACACTCACATTTGCCTTAATTCAATAATACTCCCATATTATTGATCGACAACGGACTATTTAGAACAACATTAAGTTATTCACGAATTTAAACATGCAAATATATGATACAATATGATAAATGAGAATAAACATAACACAATATTTTATTCCATTAAAATAATAATTGTTTACATATCCTTTATCCATATACTAACCACAGATTTACATGAAACAATCAGCTAAACGAAGACCAATGCCATTGGCATGTTGAGTAAGCTTATCCTTAGGTAAAGCCTTCGTAAATGGACCAACCAGATTGTCATCTGTGTGAACTTTGAGTAAATTGATCTCTCCTAGTTCGACTTGTTCTCGAACATAGTGATATCTTCTAGGAAAGTGTCTGGCGCCCTTCATGACTCCAGGTTCATTGGCGAATGTTATTGCGGCAGAATTGTCAATATACACATTAATAGGTAATTCAATTGACGGCATAACTCCAAGATCCGAAATGAATTTCCTTATCAAAATAGCTTCCATTGCAGCTTCCGATGCAGCAATATACTTAGCTTCTGTTGCAGACATAGCAATCGTACTCTGCTTCTTGCTCTTCCAGTCTATTGCTCCTCCATTTATGACAAAGACATAACCCGTCTGAGACTTTGTATCATCTTTATCAGTTTTCCAGGACGCATCGCAGAAACCTGTAACACCAAGCTCTGCATCTGGATTTCCCCTATACACTAGAAACATATCTCTTGTATTCCTCAAATACTTAAGAATGTTTTTGACAGCATGCCAGTGAAGTTCACCTGGATTGTCTTGATAACGACTGATCAAATTTTGTGCAAACGCCACATCTAGCCTTGTGCATCTCACTGCATACATGATAGATCCTACTGCCTAAGCATATAGAACTTTCTTCATGCGTGCTATCTCTGCAGGAGTGGAAGCACATAGCTTGCTACTTAAGCCATGTTCTACTTGCATTGGCAAATATCCCTTCTTGAAATTTTGCATGTTGAATCTCTTCAATATCTTATCAATGTAAGCACTTTGGATTAATCCAATTAACCGCTTAGATCTATATCTGGATGTAAGCTGCTTCTCCTAAATCCTTCATGGAAAAACATTTACTCATATAAGACTTAACTTCATTAATACTTGGTATATGATTTCCCATGATCAATATGTCATTGACATATAGGATAAGAAAAGTAGTATTACTCCCACTAACTTTGTGGTATACACATGACTCATCGAAATTTTGAGTAAATCAAAATCTTTTGATTTCCTCATCAAATTTCTTATTCCATTGCCTTGATGCTTGCTTCAATCCATAAATGGATCTTTGAAGCTTGCATACACGCTCAGGAAATTGTGGATTCACAAACCCCTCAGGTTGCGCCATATAGATGTCTTCATCTAGGCGACCATTCAGGAAGGCGGTTTTGACATCCATCTGCCAAATCTCATAGTCATAGTAGGCAGCTATGGCTATAAGAATCCTAATAGCTCTAATGTCAGCTACAGGAGAAAAAGTCTCCTCATAGTCGACACCATATGTTTGGGTATAGCCTTTAGCCACCAAACGAGCTTTATAGGTATGTACATTGCCATCCATGTCCGTTTTCTTCTTGAAGAGCCACTTACTCCCTACTACCTTAGCATTGGGAGGAAGGTCTACTTTAATCCAGACTTTGTTGTCTATCATGGGTTGCATTTCCCCATCCATAGCAACCTGTCATTTATCCTTTTTAGGAATATTAATGGCAGCCCTATAACTAGTTGGTTCATTAAGATCCCCTAGTATAGTTTCCTCACACTCTACGTTTAGACATAGGCGTTCAAGAGCTTTTACAGATCTTGTAGATCTGCGAATGGGAACCACTTCAACTTCCGGTGGAGGGCCTCGACTTTCAGGTTCCACAGGAAGTGTGTTAGTGCTATTAGAAGGTAACGTATCTTCTTGATCATTTTCAAGATCATGAACTCTCCCATTGAATTCTTGAGATATTAGATTATCCTCAAGAAATTCGCCATCCTAGCCACGATGACTTTATTTTCTGGTGGGAAGTAAAAGTAGTAACCCTTTGTTTCCTTAGGGTATCCTACGAAGATACACTTAACCGATCTTTGTTGGAGTTTATCTAGTGAGTCACGTTTAACAAACGCCTCACAACCCCAGACATTTAAGTAAGAAAAGTTGGGAGCTTTCCCAGTCCATAATTCATATGGAGTCTTATCAACCTTCTTAGTTGGAATCCTATTCAACACGTGAACAACAATTTCAAGATCATAGTCCCAAAAGGATAAGGAAAGAGTTGTCAGATTAAACATAGATCGTACCATATCTAGCAATGTACGATTTCTCCTTTCAGATACACCATTTTGCTGCGGAGTATAAGGAGATGTGAGTTGCTGGACAATTCCACACTCAGCTAGATAATCCTTAAACTCTTGGCTTAAATATTCACCACCTCTATCGGATCGAAGGGCCTTAATCTTCTTACCGAGTTGTAATTCTACTTCACTTTTAAAAACCTTGAATGCCTCAAAGACTTCATGTTTATGTTTAAGTAAATAAACATAACCATAACTACTTTAGTCATCCGTGAAGGTCAAGAAGTAGCTAGCACCGTGTTTTGACACATATCTAAGTGGACCACACATATCAGTGTGTATTAATCCAAGTAGATCCGTAGCCCTTTCCAATTGATGTGAAAAAGGTTTCCTTGTCATCTTCCCAGATATGCAAGATTCGCATTTATCAAATGAATCATCATTGATATTTTACAAAAGCCCATCATGTTGCAGCTTTTCCATGCGTTTCTTGCCTATATGAGCAAGACGACAGTGCCAAAGATAAGACGAATCCAAGTTAGACTTGATTCTCTTATTGCTAATGCTATACACAGAATTATTTCCATTTCAATTTCAAACACACCATTTATTGGAATTGCATTAAAGTAAAAAACACTATTAAAAAAAAACCGAAATTCCATTATTAGTAAATGTGTGATCAAAACCATTATCCAACAATAAAGAAACTGAAACAACACCCCTAATAATAGAAGGTGCAAAGTGACAATTGTTCAATACTAGAATTAAACCTGAAGGTAAAACTAAATCAAATGTCCCTATGGCTTCAACTGCTGCACGTATGCCATTGCCCACGTACAAGTAGCTTTCTCCATAGTTAAGCTTCTTTGCTCCTCTAAGCCCCTGCGATGTATTACAAATGTGAGTACCACATCTTGTATCATATATCCAGGCATTTTGCTTGCGAGGAAAAGAGAATAATTCAATCATAAAAATACCTGAAGTGCTGGCGACATTCCCAGCCTTCTTATTTTTATTCGCACGACACTCCTCTAATAGCAATGGACAATCCATCTTCCAATGTCCAAGAGTGTTGCAGTGGTGACAAGCAGCCAAATCCTTCTTGGGATGATCCTTCTTATTAGGAGGATTCTGCTTCTTAGGCTTCTGCTGATAGGTCACAATCTGCTTGCCCTTGTTAGCTTTAGCTTTCCCCTTCTTGTTCGCGTGTTGCGGTTTGTTGGGCTTAGTGATCCTACCACCTTTTATTGCCATCACAGCAGGTGCAGGTGCCTTCTTTGAGAGTCCTTTCTCATAGTCAATAAGCATTGCATGTAAATCACTTATTGTCTTCCCCGTGCAATGCATATTGAAGTTGTGCACAAAATCACCAAACAACTCCTCATTGAGGGATCGATTGATGAGTCCAACTTATACATCTTCCACGTAACCACATCCGAGTGCATCCAATTGGTCCAAATAACATTTCATCTCCAATACATGGGCACTCACGGGTTTACTTGCATCCTGCTTACAGTTTTGCAGAGAGTCCAATACATCATATAACTCTACCATAGGTGGTTTTTCAAACATACGTTTGAGCTCATTGATCATGTCCATGGGACCATAGTTCTCAAATTGCTTTTGCAATTGAGTGTCCATCCCAGATAAAATGAGACAAGCCACATCATTGTGCTTTTCATAAGCAGTTTGGTACTCTTCATGTTCAACATTAGAAGAAGTACCAGCAGGAGCAGTAGGAAAAGGCTCACTAGATATTCAAATCTTTTGGCCATTCTAAGAAAATCCTCAAAGAACGGTACCAATCATTGAAATTCTTTGTCCCAGTCAACTTTTCTCTTTCAATCATCATTTTGAAAGCAGAACTCATGTTACTCATGTTAGTGTTGTCGGGTTGGGCCATTTCTACAGAAAAAGTTCAAAAGTTAGTACTTTCGATAATTAAATTTTTCAAGAAAATTAAACACCCATGGTAAATAACATTTAACCATTTAATTTTCACTGAAAACTAGGATCCAAATTGACGTCGTTTCATCACATCAGCTTTGGCTGCTAGCAATGAAAGTACTCAATAAGGTACGGGTCGAACCCAATTGCCAATATCAAATTGCAACTCCTAGAGTCATGGGACTTACATATTTTGCCAACCTCAGTTGCAAATGTAAGCATGTTTCATCCCCAAATCTTTATGCCTTGACGCCGTTTCATTACATCAGCTTTGGCTGCTAGTAATGAAAGTGCTTAATTAAGTTAACCAACTTAAGAAATTGTAAATTACCATAGTTTCATCACATCAGCTTTGGCTGCTAGTAATGAAAGCACGTAATTTACCCTTTGATTACCATTCTTTTGATCATTACATCAGCTTTGGCTGCTAGTAATGAAAGAATCTAATCTCAGGTGTTTCCGTTTCGTTGGATGACATATAACTTAAATTTTAAGGGTATTTTATTTTTGATTTGTGTAATCAAAATATGTACAAAGATGTCATGCATTCATCTTTGTATCATATGTTTCAAAAAACTCTTACTCATTAGTTTTTAATTAAGCTTAAATCATCAAAGTTTTAATTGATGGCGTTGAGAAACTTACAACATTGCCTTAAGATGCTTCATACTTTTTCATGGTTGTACTTGGTAAGTCTAATATTGACGCACAGGCGAGCGGAGAGATAGAATGGAGTCTCTTTAAGGACACAATTTAATGCGAAACAAACCATATACCCACTTTATAGTTTGTCAATATTAGGTCCACCTTTCGACCACTTTTGTACAGTCGCATCAATCAACTAAAAAATTTATGATTTTTCTAGCTTAAAAAACATGTTACACCATTATTAAGTTAGTGTTTATTTTTATTTTGAAAATTACCCTTCGTTTACAATCATGTAAAATACATATTTAAACAAATGCGCAATTAAAATATAAACAACTAAAAATAATGGACATGCTAATAAATCAATTAATATGTATATATTGATCATAGGACTCCCATTGGTTTTCGAGCTCATTGTACCCAATGGACCACAGCACCAATTTCTTGGCCGCGTAAATCTTATGATTAATATATACAAAACACACATAATTGATTAAATACGTGATTAACACCCCCAAATTATCGCAGCGGAACGATAGTGTCTTTGGGATGCTACTTCAGGGCACAAAGTACAAGTTATAGAAAACGACCTCTAAATGAGACGTTTTGAAAAGTTACCATTCGAATAGATAAAAGTCATAGTTTACAAGCAAAAGATCCCAAGGTAGAATAGTACATAAGTTTTTAAAGTATATCGAATGGTAAATGATAAAAGCAAAAGTCTTCATAAAAACGTGCCCTAAGACTCTCTGCTCCAAGCATCTGCTATCACCTTACTAACCTGAGATAAACATGCTAAAAGTGTCAACACAAAGGTTGGTGAGTTCATAGAGTTTGTTATAAATAAGTTGAAAAGCGTTTAAAGAAAGTTTCCATAGCATAGGCATTGTAAATCCACTCAGTTCCAAGCCCTGCCCATTCAAGACTTGCAACCTGTGTGTTTACAACCCAATGCTAACATAGTATGTCTAGGATAGATGACTTGCATACCAATGCACAATGTAATAGATGTCTTGCATACCAATGCAAAACGTAATAGTTGACTTGCATACCAATGCAAAACGTAATAGATGTCTTGCATACCAATGCACAATAGAATAGATGACTTGCATACCAATGCAAACGTAACAGATGCCTTGCATACCAATGCACAATGTAATAGATGACTTGCATACCAATGCAAAACGTGTCAGAGTACTTGCATACCAATGCAAAATGTATTAGCGTAATTGCATACCAATGCAAAATAGAATTGATGACTTGCATACCAATGCAAAACGTATTTGATAAACGAGAAAAGTAATTTAAGCATGTATCTCCCCCAAAAGTTCAAAACGTATAAAAGTAGGGGCTATGAAAACTCACCTGATATGATAGCACAAAAACCACTAAGGATATGCTGAAAATGAGGCTCGGTCTCTAACCGCGACCTAATGTGAATGATATGATCTAAGGTAAGCAAATGAAATGATTCTACTCATGCAATTACGTATGTTAACGATACCACTTGTTAGTTTTGAAAATAACGTTT